>OW569394.1:0-327523 GCA_937625935.1 Tetramitus jugosus | reverse complement strand
CCCAAACTCTACCCAAACCCAAACCACAAACCCAAACCCAAACCCAAACCCAAACCCAAACCCAACCCAAACCCAACCCAAACCCAAACCCAAACCCAAACCCAAACCCAAACCCAAACCCAAACCCAAACCCAAACCCAAACCCAAACCCAAACCCAAACCCAAACCCAAACCCAAACCCAAACCCAAACCCAAACCCAAACCCAAACCCAAACCCAAACCCAAACCCAAACCCAAACCCAAACCCAAACCCAAACCCAAACCCAAACCCAAACCCAAACCCAAACCCAAACCCAAACCCAAACCCAAACCCAAACCCAAACCCAAACCCAAACCCAAACCCAAACCCAAACCCAAACCCAAACCCAAACCCAAACCCAAACCCAAACCCAAACCCAAACCCAAACCCAAACCCAAACCCAAACCCAAACCCAAACCCAAACCCAAACCCAAACCCAAACCCAAACCCAAACCCAAACCCAAACCCAAACCCAAACCCAAACCCAAACCCAAACCCAAACCCAAACCCAAACCCAAACCCAAACCCAAACCCAAACCCAAACCCAAACCCAAACCCAAACCCAAACCCAAACCCAAACCCAAACCCAAACCCAAACCCAAACCCAAACCCAAACCCAAACCCAAACCCAAACCCAAACCCAAACCCAAACCCAAACCCAAACCCAAACCCAAACCCAAACCCAAACCCAAACCCAAACCCAAACCCAAACCCAAACCCAAACCCAAACCCAAACCCAAACCCAAACCCAAACCCAAACCCAAACCCAAACCCAAACCCAAACCCAAATGAACTTTCTTCCCAAAAATCAAAAATTTCATTCGAATTCAAAACAGAACCGATCTATCATCTAAAATCTGATCAAATAAGATAAATGGAAGTTAAACCACTCGCCCCATTTCTATTTCCATCATTTGACATTCACTCCTCAGCTTTTGTCCAAAACAGAAATCTCCTCATAAAAAGCTCAACATCTGGAAAGCTTAGAGGCAATCAAGTGAGTCATATACACGTTTTACATGTAATCATTTCTATTTCTCTTCAGTAATGACAGGTTGTGTCTGGGTATTCAACTCTGCATCCAAGGAAGTCTGAATAATAGAAATATATTTCTCTCACGAGCCAATCTCACTCCAAAATAGTATTTTCTGCAATATTTCTCAGTCAATTACGTTCATATGTATGAATTCTTATCAACAAGCAAGATCTACTCTTATTTTATGAAGATTGGGTCTGGACTATTACTCTGCACTCATCTTACGAACTGAGAAGTTTAAATCTCATTCTGCCTGTCAAATATGTCAAAATATTCCCTTCAAGAATGAAATCTCTCGTTCATCATCAATAATTCGGTACAAATTAGTTGATTTCTCCAGTTCAAGAGTGTTTCATATGATTCACAAAATGAAATTCAAAAAATGAGCCTATTCGACCTAAACTATTTCATTCAACAATGAAATATCTCAATTTTATCCGTAATATCTCTAAAACCGGTGATAATCTTCAGGTCAAGAGAATTTTAAGTCAATCAAAAGCCAGAGCACCGAAATGCAACTCAATATGTCAAACAACAACAAAAAAGAACAGAAATAACTGAATTAATGCTTCAAATGAATACTAGAGGTCTAAAATTTCAGTCTAAAATCTGTAAAAACTGTTCTCTTATCATACAGTCCAGTGATAATCTCAAGCTTTTCTGAAAAATCCTTTCATAGAAGTCTGTTGCAGTTTTTATCCTGTTGCAGAGAAAATCTGTTAGTTACAGCAGGGAGCGATCGTCTCTTCGAGACGATAGAGTTTTAATCCTGTTAAATCCTGTTAGAGCTCGTTGAGATGAAGTATTTGTACTGAAAATTCCTTCGGGTTGGGTCTGGACTTATGACATGAACCCCAAACTCAAACTCAAAAACCTCCCAAAACCATATTTAGACACTCCTCTTCCATAAAAGGCAATGTTTTGTCGGTTCAGAAGCGAATATAAAGTCCCAAACCCAAACCCAACCCTAGGATCCATTGATTGACCATCATTCGATTCCAGGTATCCAAGATCTACTGCAAGTTGCCTCACAGTTCCAGCTGCTTCATTCTCCTCCTGTTCATTCTGCAGAGCATTTATGTTCGAGAAATGCTGGGTGATCCATCGATCGTAGGGTTTCACGCTCTTTTGTTCCTTCCAATTGACAAAGTTGACCAATGTCTCAACAACACGATCGTCGAACAAGCCATTGTTCTTCAACCTGCTTCGCAATAAACAGGTTACCACAAGACCACTGCGGAATGAGCGCACCGTATATCTTAACTGTAATTTGTCTGAGAGAGTTTTGACGGCATTACTCATATTTTTGCTTGTCCATGGCTCCAGTGAAGATTCCTTGGTAAATAGATACTCACTTTTGTGATCATCTTTGACTAGAAAGTTGTTTCTAATGATGCATAAGGCTGCACTCTTTTCTTGCATGACCTTTCTGTGGTCAGCAAGATAGATCAAGAGAGCGATGTTTGGACATGAGCCGATGTCATCCCAACCGTTCAAATTCTGTTTCCATGGTGTATGTAAGACTCTTTTGTCCTTGATGATGTGAATGTTCAAGCAAATTCTGATCCTTGATCCAACAACAACCTTTTTCCATGTCAAATGATGTAACTGAACAAAGGCCCAACTGTCTCCTCTCAAGCCTCGTGCTCTCCCTTGTGCTAGGAAGCAATCTAGCCTGCTTCCTTTCTCTGTTTTCTGGTTGCACAAGTCCCGAAGCTTATTTAAATCGACATTCATAAGAGGCTCAACTTTGAACACTTGATTTCCAAATTTTCGAAGTAAAGCCTTGAGCGTCAATTTGATGGTATTTCGGTGCTCAGCAATTGTGTCAATGTTCTTTGTCGTTTGAATGTAGTGGAAGAATCCATAGCAGAAGGTACTACTAATGGTCGTATATGAATAATTCATATCGACTCGCAACCAGTATAAGTACATTTGCAATGTAAGTTTCTTTAAGGGAAAGACTGTTACTTGATATCTTGCAAAGTCAGGAAATTTTGTCTTCATCTCTTGCAAAAAGCTATAATATCTTCTT
The DNA here is from genome assembly GCA_937625935.1 of Tetramitus jugosus. Lineage (NCBI taxonomy): Eukaryota > Heterolobosea > Eutetramitea > Acrasida > Vahlkampfiidae > Tetramitus > Tetramitus jugosus. Next base: position 324,433 of record OW569394.1, on the reverse strand, counting down.
TCTGCGTATTCAAACAACTTCACTGTGCTCCGAGCGTAAGCAGAATTGTCTATTGTTGATGAAGTGCTCGCTGCAGCTGTTGTCAATTGCTCATGTGTGAATAAGTCAGTGAATTCTTCCACGGCTCTGTTGGTTTCTGCTGCACGAGCTCTGTTGGTTTCTGCAATAGGAGTAGATGTCAAATTGTCGATTGTTGTTGAACAATCTATGTTGTTCTGCAAGAACGATAAGTCGTTGTTGTTGATGCTGAGTGTAACTTGATTTTCTAGATCCTCATCGTCCGATGAATTACTTTCGACATTCTCTCTGAGCAATTCATCGATGAGTCTTTTGGTATGGTTAATAAAGTTTGGCATTTATTGTTTTCTAATTTTTGTAGTATCCCCTTTTTCCTCAACATAAAAAGGAAAGAACTCAGTAAACCAACACAGCCTTTGTTCCCAAGAGACCAGATCAGCCATTTAAAGAATGACTTTTGGATTTCCAAAACATAGACCTCATGTGATACGAATTTAGACTCTGGTGTTTAAACCGACCCGGGTTTTCCACAATTCAACATGTGTTCAGCAGGTAGTTCTGTCAGACACGAGTTTGTATTAAAGCAACATTTCCAGTGGGATATTAAACACTGCATGTTGTTCTTCTCTGGCTCCGAGTAATTGATAAATTACAATTTCCGCACCACTGCTTGTTCATTTCTCCAGCATCACGGTGCGATGATTGTTGTGTTCTACCTTCGAAATCATTTGCAATTCAATTAGTCAAGGACAATTTGCAATCAATTGACTTTAATGGCTCAACAAGGAAAAAGATTTGCGTCTGAGCGTTGCCAAAGTTTAAAGTGGAGTCGGACCTTTCTGCGAAGAAGACCCTGATTCAGATGGGCATGGTATCACCATCGAACTTTGGATTTGCCAGTTCAAAGTTTTGTGGTGATGGAGTGCCTGACGGGGCAGCAAATCCCAGAACAAACGCCGCACCTTTTCCAGCCTATTGATAGGCCCTATGTGATCAATAATGCCACAGGTTACCCCAACAGAGAGGATTGTAGCAAGCACAACTGGGGATTTTATTGTCTGTCCGAAGCAGGTTCATCTGCCATTCAGAACTTTTATGACAATCACGAAGGAGCATTAGATTCATTTAGTGCATGGTGGCAATTCTTGGCTTATCAATTCAAGAACTATACGAACATTCTTGGATATGAACTTTTGAATGAGCCATTTGCAGGTGATGTTTACTCTCGCCCTAGTCTTTTCTTGCCAAGTGTTGCAGACAATGAGAATCTAATGCCAATGTACCACAAGGTGTCAGAAGCCATCCGTAGAGTCGATCGACCCCGACACTCTCATATTTTTTGAACCTGTCACTTGGAATGACTTGGGATCAGGATTTAAAACTGTTCCAGGAGGGGATCGTTTCCAGAACAAAAGTGTCCTGAGTTATCACTTTTATGTTCCTCCTAACACCCTTATCAATGATTACTTAACAATGAGGGAGAAGGACGCAGCCAATTTGCGTTCTGGCAGCATGTTGACTGAGTTTGACGTTATTGATCACGATGTAGCCAATATGAAGCAAATTAGAGGGATGATTGAAGTGTGCTACAAGAGGCATGGACCTATACTGGATTTCTAGACAATGACAATGTTGTGTCAGTGCTCAGTCAAACCTATGCTCAAAAGGTGGCAGGCTCCGTTATAGAACAAGAATTTGATGTGTCAAACACAAAGGACTATTTGCTCAGGTATAGAACTTGTTCATCGTGTACTCAGCCTACCGTTATCTTCTTGAATGAACAAATTCATTACCCGGATGGATACAAGGTCGCTATCTCCCCAGCCAACTCCACGAAGTGGAGAACCACTTTGCATATGACCAGGTCATTCATAAGACATTAGTGGTAGTAGATGAAGAAGGGACTGAAGCTGCTGCAGCCACGGTTGATTTTTTTAGGCTGAATGTCTGTTTCGTACAGTGAGACAACCTTGAGTGTCAGCAACACGAGATTTTCATAGGCGAAACCTGCAGCAGTGCGTCACTATTGAACATGAAACCAGCAGTTGCTCTGGCATTGTTGTTACCACTACTGACTCCATACAAAGCACTACTGGTTGACAGACTACAAAAGTGCTGCTGACTGATGTATCATTCAAAGGTTGTAGTTGATTCACATTGCTGCTGCTGCTACCATTGTTTTGACAGGGTGATCCAGTGGATGAAGGTAGATGTCAAAGAATCAACAGCACCACCAACATTAATGGTGATCATGTTCTTTTGATTGAACCGTAGTTGCGAATTTTGTAGCTCTGATTTGAAATGAGTGTCGTCGTTGCATGAGCAGGAACATGGTGGTGATGATTGAATGTTGATGTTTGATCCAAGTAGTCAATGAAGTGATAACCATCGAAACGAGTACATACTGTGGTGATTGTTGGTGATGATGTGTGATGGGTTTGTTGTTTCAACTGTTAAAAAAAAGGTTTGCTTGTTTTTTTTTTGCAGAAGGTGCGATCAACAATTCTATCGAAGCAGCAACAAGGCAATCCATGACAATGAAGAAAGCTCTCTTCATTCCCTCAATTGTTTGTTGATCACTCCAGTGAACTGGAGAACAACAATTGAAGATTGTGAATCACAAGTGTTGGGTGCGCGTGAGAGTGGAGCCCATTAAATTTTTTGGAATGTTGGTCAACCAGCAATTGGGCATCACTGTTGGGATTATTTCGTCTGATCGAGTGTCAGTTGTAGGCAGTTGAAAAAAAGCCAAACCACAAAACCAATTCAATATGATACTGACGCAACAAAGACATTGTTGATTTTCTCTTGGGCATTATTGCCACAGCCACATGTAATATCAGTATTGTGAAGACTCCATCAGCGTTAACCTTATCTCAGATCTTCAGACAGCAACTCTACACAGATGTTGTGTTGGAGTCAATGGAGGCAAAGCTGTTCTTGCTACAACATCTACCTACTTTCAGTCATTGTTTACCATTCCTTCGTTGAAAAAGCAGAGTACATATGTTACTCTCGAGCGAGCTTGCTTCAAACTGTTCCATAGCTGTTTTCTTGTCAATTGTGTGATCCACTAAACTCATTGCAATCTCTCTGATGCTCGATGGATAATGCTTCATCACACTCCCCAGCGCGGCTTTCGCACTCTTCCTTTCTCTTCAACTCAATCGTTTTAATCGCATGTTCAGCTACATACGACTCAAAACGTCGTTTGAGTATCAAATGACTAATTGGAGAGATCAAAAACGAGTTTTTCTTCAGTATTTTGTATGACAGTGTTAATGAACAATCGCAACGTTTCTCCGTGGATATGTTCGCGCACACTCATTGGGTCTTTTGGATTCTGATACAAAATAAAATACTTTTTTCTCCATCGCTTATAAGCATTCCTGCAAAGCGTACAGATATCACATTTGCTGTCGGATGATGGATTATACTTTTCTTTGAATGTCACTTCAGACAATCCAAAGAGTCGAAAGAAATGGTTCTGTGCCCATTTTTTGTATGCTGAGTAGTTGTGTAAAGAGTGGTTCTTGGGACTCGTTTTCTCGATAGTGTCGCGAATGAGCCGAACAAGCTTCGACATATCTGTGTTACGTAACCTTTTCCCTTCTCCAGCATCTCCACCAAAGCCTTCTCTACGTATCCTTTGACTCCATTTATTCTCTGGTCAAGTTTCTCCTTTCCAGCATGATTGGTCGTTATTTTTGAGTGCGGCTTTTGTTTTGTGTGAAAAGCTTTTTTGTTATAATGCCGGGGAATTTTACTGTGATGATACAACTGTGCGACATGTTTATTCGACATTACGATTTGGACTATCCTTCACCGCTAATGTGCCTTCATCACTGAAGCTCGCAAAGCATCTAGCAAATGGAAGTCTAATCCTGTTCTGCATTGCTCGCTGAAGCTCGCAAAGCATCTAAACAACTTAATCCTGTTATGCATTGCTCGCTGAAGCTCGCAAAGCACTGTTCTACTATATAGCACCTGCGTCTAACGATGTGGAATCTCATGGTACAGAAGTTCATCATAGAACACATCTGGAAAAGAATCTGGAACAAACAGTTCAGACATTGGGGAAATGGTCTAGCCAAGAATAATCATTTGAAACCATGGTTCCAATTCATCACAGAAGCTGGGCTCTGTTTCAGAAGAATGTTCGAGGCAATTCGTTTCAAGAACTGGAATCTGCGAGTGACAATGATCAAGTTGACTCTGAGATTGTGTATCAGAACGAACAAGACAAACTATCAGAGATTATTGGCTCAGCATCTCGTGGATCTGAACTACGTTATACCAGAGTATTACTTGGAACTGTTGAAGTTGAATTTTTATTGTTCCGTTAATGCACAAGGAAAAGGGCGGGATGTAGAAATGACAGAATGCAATGGATACATGATGGAGACAAATGGTCAAGTGTCCATCGCAAGAGGTTACTAATGTGCATATGAATAGTGAAACATGAATGTTTAGTCAGTTAGGTTACTGAGCTTTCTTCTTTACTTGAATATTCATACGTTCAACTCTACCCTGTCCCCATGGAGAGTATGCAACTCGTTGAAGTTCTTCACGTATCATGTCTGCACTATTATCTGATGTACGTCTTGTAGTGTTGGCACAGCCCTCATGACAAAACCAATATCTTCAGTTTCCCTACATTCTGAGTCAACACGGTCATCTTCTAATTTAACATTCCTCTTGTATGTATGTGTGATGACGACATGCTCGTTGTGTGATGATTGTGATGTTTGCATTTTTGTTGTAATGCTATGTAGACAGCGGAGTAATCTACGATACTTTACAATATCATGTAGCCAGCACCTGTCTACATACATGGCACCATGACAAACTTCATGTCAATGTTCAACCAATAGTACTGTATTCATGTCATTAGCACTCTTCATCTTCTGTATGCATTTTCCATTTGATGACGACATATGACATTTTTTCCGCAATCCGTGCGTTGGTCATTTTGCCGAACAGTGTGTTTCTTACAATTGGTTCAATATTCAGGTTGTCGGTGATTTTGGATTGTTTCCAAGGGTTCTTGTTTCCAAAATACATGGATAATTCTCGATCCACATCGTCAATGGTTGAGCCATCGATGGAATCATCTTCTTCTGTGTCCATGGTATTAATCCATTTTTAACGAACGGGTGAGCAGGGGAGTTCTCTAATTGAGTAAATAATTGATCAAAAGTTCATACTAATGTTATTGATTTGTTTTTGTTTGATGTTAATGATGAACATTGGTTTAACCGTTATTTCTACGCGGCAGATCGAAAAAACCGTTACTTTTCTTGTTGTAATCTCAGTTTATTTTGTTTGATTATCCCTCCCCGTTTACTCTTTTATTTTTTGGATCTCTTTGAACTCTTGCTTGGTTGCTTGGACACTCTCTTTTTGGTTGCACTTGGAACACTTGGTGCAACGCTTGATCCAACACTTGGTGTTACACTTGTTTCAACCAAGTTTTCCAATATCTGCCAAATCCTAATTTGGACTGCAGTCTTTTGAATCAATTCTTGCTTGATGTTCTTACTTGAACTCTTGTACTTGCAGGTGATCCAAAACTCATATTCCTTGAATTTATCCGGCTCAATGGAGAGGGGATTCACCAAGAGTTCTTTCAGTCTTTGGATATCAAGTTCTTCATTGAAGGCTTGATTGAGTTTTAGGAGTAGCTCACCTGATCTTACATCCTTCATGAATGCCTTGATCTCGGTTCCTTGAGGATCGCGACCTTTAACCAATTTGAAGTCCTTGTCCCTTTTCACCAGATTCCTTCTTTCTCATGGCATACCTCATGTAAGAGAAAGAGGACGCATCCTGGTAGAACTTCTCAAAATGTGCATCTTCCATGGTTAGCACATGACGAAGCTCTGTCTTCTCAGTTAGAAACATCTTTGATCCTCTCTGAAGGATGAGGCTTTCAGCAAGCCAGTTAAGCTTAAGAGCTTGACTCTCATCCAATGACCCAACGCCAAGCTCCTGATCTTTTTTTTCCAAGACTTGATCTCTTCATTCTTTTCTTCAACGGCTTTCATGGCAAACCTGAGTTGCGTCATTGTTCGAGACAGAGTGCTAGATAAATTGGAGTTCGTCTCTGACGTCTCTGATCTTAGCAGCTAGTTCATAATTGATAGTCTCCAAATCATATTCGGAATCTGAATCAACTAGAAGGGAGGATTCCTTTTCTTGGGTAGCAGAGGGTGTTGATGCTGGAGCAGTGCTTTTGCAGTGTTTGGTGTATTGATAGCAATGTTTTCAGTGCTGGAAGTTGCAGTGGTAGCAGTGGACGCCATTGCTGGAACAGTGGCTGCAGATGTTGAATCGACTGTTGCAGTGGTTGCAGCAGAAGATGTCATTGCTGGAGCAGTGGTGACTGCAGAAGTTGAATTGACCGTTGCAGTGGTAGTAATTGGCATGATTGATGAACTGTTTGATTGATAGGATCAGCGATGATGGGTGTGATTGCGTGTTTTTGTGAAATAAAAGAGGGAAACTTGTGATAGACAAAAAATAAGACGTACATCACCGACGATTCGAACCCTTGACATCTTGAAATTGCCCAGACCATTGATACTTTGAGCTGTTTGTTCTACTCTCTCCATCAGCTTGTCGTCTCCCTTTTCCTTATGCTTGATATAGTACTCAGTGATCCTCTGCTTGGCGTGCAGGCAACATATCATATGTCTGGTTACACCAAATAGATCAGTGATCGTTTGGATTTGAAGTATGCTCTATCTCTGATGTTTAATCTCTCAGCCAATGTGCAGCAACAGAATGGACATATACAGTCATTGTCCAACAGATAAATAGTAAAAATGAAGACACTGTTGGAGTAGCAAATACTTTGCGAAGGTTAATTGGAACTATAGCCATTGCAGTTTGCCCGTTCCCTAATGTTCTTCCATCAACACACAACTTGAATAGAATATTTGTTGGGATAGTATGTCCAGATTTATTATGGAGCTTCAGAATATGAGTGACCAAGCTTTTCAAATTAACTATGGTGCCGTTTAACGTATTCCAGATGAGTGGTTCTCTCTTTACCAGCATTCCGGATAGCAACTCTTTCAACAACTCTTGTAACACCATGGGGCATGAAAGTGAAAAAGTGAAAAAATGCTGATTTACAGATTTTTTTCGAAAATTCATCCAAATATTTGGACATTTTCTTTGCGTGCACCCCAAAGTTTGGGAGGACTCTAGATTGAATATGAGTAATTTTTGACATAGAGAGGTTGGTGGTGGTTTTTTGTTCCTTACACAGGACAACAACAAAATGAGTCGATCAATTGAAGGATTAGAATTTGGATCTGAAAAAGTTGATCAGAGGGGAAACCAAAATAAACGGGTGGAGCTTTTAAGTTGAAAAAACGCCACTAGAGATTTAGGTGGAGCTTAGAAGCCCATGCTGAAAGAAACGTAAGACAACGGTCGATTTTTTTCATTTCTCATTTGTGAAAAGCAACACAACACCATTCACTCATGTCCGTGATATTCCAAGACCTTGGTAGAAATTCTAGCTATGAAATTAATGAGGTTGCCGCTGTGTTATATGTCTCATGGGACAACAAAATGATTTCCCTGTACAATTGGGAGACATTCATAACAGTACTGTTGTTCTGTTTGAAGTAAAGAACAATTCAGACATATCGCACAGAAGCGACGGATTTGGGTCTTGGGTTAATATAGGGGGAAAACAATGGATGTCCAGATCTGTTATGAAGTCAACGGAGTCAAACAAATGAAGGTGGTAACTATCGCAAGAAAATACTTCCAAAAAGAGTGGTTTTTGCTGCATAGGAGCAATAGGGAATAGGAGCAATAGATTCATCGACACAGAGCCAATTATGAGGAGTATAGTCACACTGAATAGATTTCAAAACGCCATCAAGCCATTTATCAGCGTCCCCATCCAAGTCCAAACAATTCCACATCACCATGAATTTGTATTGTTTCATTCTCTTATCAAACCACTTCTTCGTTCCACACTTGGTTTCATCACAATCACTCCAGTATTGGTCAAGTGTGGAAGTTGATTGTTGAAATCCTGAAAAAGCAGGCCAGAAATTGGAACAAGTAATTATGGTCAAAGTAATCATTGAAACGTTTGAGATCTTGCATCCCTCCTATAGTTCATACATTCGAGTGTCATCGTGATGAGATCGTCGTTGTAAAGGCGAAGAAAATGGTCCAACATAGTTGTTTGGTTGTTGGTAACCTTCCTCTCGTGATTATCGTTGCTGTGGTGAAGTTGACCTTGGTCGTCGGTTGTTTTGTTGTTACAAAATCTGCTCCTTCCTAGTAGGTATCACAGACCACATTCTCAGCATCTAGTGTGATGACACTCACCTTCATGTGACCAGAGGGAATTGACTGAGGATTTTCAGGAGGAACATTGATTACTTGTTGCTCCATAGACTCCATGCTTTGCAATTTCTCAATCTTGATTCAGTTGTGTTTGTGTTTTCCCGAGTTGATAAAAATAAGTGTTCATTTCATTTTTCATTTGAGAAAAGCAACACAACACCATTCACTCATGTCCGCGATATTCCAAGATTTTGGTAGAGATTCTAGCTATGAAATTAATGAGGTTGCCGCTGTGTTATATGTCTCATGGGACAACAAAATGGTTTCCCTGTACAATTGGGAGACATTCATAACAGTACTGTTGTTCTGTTGAGCAATTGTTCAGTTGCATGAACATAGATGGAAACAGATTCATCAAAGACGTATCATTGACAGTTGACTCATTATCCATTGTGATGAGTTGAATCAACTGACCATGAAGGTCTAATTTACTATCTTCAATGTTGGAGAGAGTTATTTTCTGAGCGTCTTATAAACTACGCACTATATTTGAACAGAACCTTCTTGTTGTATGTGCATTTACATACATCGGAAATGAGCAAGTGTCATTCTCATTTTTTCCATGTCATGAGAGAGCTATGTTGTACAATCAATGGTATTGTTGATGCAATCAGACGCTCTTATCCCTCAGTAATCAATTTTTTGTGTTGGAGACAATTCAGAAAGAAAATTGAGAGGAAACTGTATGTGCTGAAAATTAAGAAACGCTCATTACATTCTTTGGGAAGGGAGATACTACGGGACTCTTGGATTTCGATGAGGATGAATACGATCTAAACTCCGATTGCTTAAGGAAACTTTGTGGACTACAGTCAAATTCGAACCATGTTCAAAAAGAAGAAACGTTAAAAGCGCTACTCAGTGCTCCTCAGAAGGATTCACTGGATGGTGTGCCAAGTGGAAAAAAGTTTTTGAAGAACAAGCAACACAGGGTAAGAACGAAATGAGTGGAGCTTAAGCGACCTCAGACATTGATAGATGTTTGTAAAGATGCAAAAAGAGCAAAATTAGCGGATCAACCGTTTCCTGAACAACCGCCAGAGGAGGAAGCTGAGTATGATTCCAGTCAGGATAAAGTCCCTGGAATCCAAGAATCATCAAAATCAACAATTGAAACCGCTGAATCTACTGATGAGGACACACACCAAGAAGTTTGTAGTGGTTGTACAATTTCTGATCGTAAGATCTTTTTGTTGTGTGAAGGTTGTACCTCCGTGTATCATCTGTCATGTGCAACTCCGCCCTTAAGGAGAGTGCCCAAGGGTGACTGGTACTGCATCAAATGCAAGAAGTTAAATAAACACGAGATTGCCATACTTCGCATAACTATACAGAACTTGACAGAATCACACCCAGAGTTCAAGACTGGAGCAGTTACCACGGATTTTGATGTCGTGTATTACCATGTCAATTGGAATATCTGACTGTGGTCAAACTCTTTGAGTGTTGTGACAATAACACATTTTACTTTCACCAACGAGCAGCCTTCATGCCGGGTTTGTGATTGGTATAAATTGTCAATGCATAAAATTGGATCTCAAGTCCTTAGGCCATTTCAGCATCTTGATCCCCATTCCTCCTCAATAATTTTTTCATTACGTTCAAAGACAATGTCAATGTTCTTTTCATCAATTTGTACAACTCTGCCCCAGTCATAAAAACAACAATACCCACCAAAACAAATCCCCATTCATCACCCTTCAATGGATTCATATGGAACAGTACAGTGTTAACCTTTGGAATATACAGAACACTCACCTGTAAAATAATACCAATGATAAGTGATATGTGCAGTCCATAACTTCTCCAAGCTTGATCCATAAAGAAAGGTTTACGTCTGTGTCGGCAATTGTATGCATGCAAAAGCAACAAAAGTGTCATTGTTGAAAAGACAACGGCACGAGCCGACTCGATAGATCTGTTCAACCACAATCTCGTCATGCAATAATAGTTGAGTAGCATGACCAAGGCCATGAGAGATCCATAGAAAATAATATCGCAAATGGATTCCAAGCTAAAAAGAGATTGACCAAGAGGAAACTTCTTTTTGTTCATTAATCCTTTGCCACCTCGTTCCATACCAAGAGCAATAGCCGGTGGACTACTCGTGATTAAGTTGACCCACAAAATCTGTGTTGCATTCAATGGAATTTGATCACCGGCAACCACTGGAATCAATAATGCAAATAACTGTGCAACGTTACCTGACAATAAATGGACAACAAATTTTCTAATATTGTTAAAAATTCTTCGTCCTTGGTGAATAGCAGTCACAATAGTCGCAAAGTTGTCATCAGCAAGGATAATATCAGCTGCTTCCTTTGTCACATCACTTCCATTGCGACCCATGGCAATACCAACGTCTGCATCAGTGATTGAACTAGCATCATTGATACCGTCACCAGACATTGAACATAGCCTCTTACGATCTTGTAGTGCCTTCACCATTTTAACCTTACTCTGTGGACTACATCTTGCAATCACTAGAGGTAACTCTTCCATATCTGCCAATTCTTCATCAGTTAAACTGTCAAAGTCAGTTGCAACCATCACCACTCCCTCTCTAGTCAAATCTGAATCTCTAATCAATCCAATTTGTCTAGAGATTGCTTTAGCTGTGGATGGATGATCTCCCGTAAGCATTCTTACAACAATACCTGCTCTATGACACCTTTCAACAGCATCGGGAACTTCGCTCCTCGGAGGATCCATGATTCCCACCAGCCCTAAAAACGTTAAGTCAACTTCTATGTTTTGTCTGTCCTTGCACTGATCATCATATCCATCAAAAGGCATACTACGACACGCCAAACATAGTACTCTGAGTCCACGATCTGCCATCACTTCATTCTGTCTCTTGATCGTTTCAATACATGTTTCATCTAGATCTGCTGTTTCTAATTCATCATTAACAATATAATTGGTACAAAGCTCCAAAACACGTTCTGGGGCACCCTTAGTCAATACAAGAACATTATTCTTCTCTTGTGTATTCTTGGCATAGATGACAGTCATGCGCTTGATTGTGGAGTCAAATGGAAAATCTGCCAACTTTTGTGTATATGTACTCTCCTCCAAATCATGTTTCTTCATGTTCACTTTCTGAGATAAGGCATTGAGTGCAATTTCAGTTGCATCACCTGTAGAAACCCACTCTGGTTCCATATTGATTTTTGTTTCTTGATCATCAACAGCAACTTCAGGGCCACCATCTGGATTTTCCTCTCTATTCTCCAGTGAGTTTTTCAAAAACAAAGTTGATGAATTGCACAACGATGCCACAGTTGTTAATAATCGCATTGGTTCAGTTAATTGTTCAACGACTTGCTTAGATTCACCCTCACCCATCATGATATTTCCATCAGTTGGATCAGATGGATTAGATGTCACGCTATACTCACGATTGGCAACCCAGAAATTAGTGACCACCATCTTACCTTCAGTGAGTGTACCAGTCTTGTCACTGCAAATATCTGTTACATTGCCCAAATTTTCCAAACTAGCAATTTTACGAACAATAGCATTTTGTTTCACCATTTTCCGTACACCAGCAGTCATTGTTAAAGTAACAACAGCAACAAGACACTCGGGAATAATGGCTACAGCAATTGAGATACCATTGACGAGGGCAGTAGGGAAAATTTGATCCTTTCCCTGATATTGCCATACACAAATAATAACAATCACAATTGCAAGTATAGCCAGAACAACAATAGCCATTGCCATATAGCTTAATCTACGTTGCAATGGAGTGCTACGCTCCTTGGTATTGCTTAACGATTTAGCAATAGCACCAATCTCTGTATTCATACCTGTGCCCACTACAATACCAGAACCTTTGCCTTTGGCTACTGTAGTGCTCATGAATGCGCAATTGGTTCGATCACCCAATGCTACAGTCTTTTTCTTCATTCCGCCTACCCTGACTAGTCGTTTCATTTCAAGTGAAGGCCGAATATCGAGAGAGGGACGACTACTCTCAAAAGAATCACTGGAGACTCTCTCTTCTGCCGTAGTTGGAGTTCTTTGGATATCCAATGAAGCTGCTCTCATCTCAGTACCTCCATTCTCATTGGTATCACCACGAGACAGTGTATCACTCACTTTTGATACAGGTACACTTTCACCTGTTAATAGAGCTTCATTACACGCCAAGTTGATTGACTCAGTAATCCGTAAGTCAGCAGGCACAGAATCACCCTCCTTCAATACAACAATATCACCCGGTACTACATTACTGGACAAAATTAGTTGTACTTGACCTTCACGTAACACTTTGCACTGTGGAGCTGTTAAGTTTTTCAATTTGGCCATCGTATTCTCGCTTCGATACTCTTGAAAGAATCCAATGGCAATGTTGGCGGCGACAACAAAGAGAATCACGCCCAGATCAACCCAATCTTTGACAACGCCACACAGAATAGCAGCAGTCACCAAAACAAGATTCATTAGTGTTACCGAGTGTCTGAACAGCAACCGAATCCATAGTGGAATTCTACTACCACCAGATGCCAATACATTTGGTCCATACTTTTGTAATCTCTTTTCAGCTTCCTCATTTGAGAGTCCCGTCTTGAGATATTCTGATGGCACTTGTTCAGTCAATTCCAACTTTTTCATGACTTTGTCATAGTTGAGAAAGTGCCATTTGATTTCTTGGTCATCGTCACCATTTTCTTCTTCATTTTCAACCTCTGATACTTGTTCTTGTTCATCATTTCCATCTACCTCTTCTTTCTGATTCATTGACAGTTCAAAACTGTCAACCCTATCTACAATTTGATTTGGTGGATGAGCGCGTACTGTCAATACAGGAGTAGCACCCATTTCAATCAATTCCGTATTACTAGTATTACTACCATTGCTTGTGTTAGTCATTTTCTTGTGTGTTCCGATATTGTTTTTGAATAATGTGTGACCTGAATTAAACGAATGGGTGCAAGGTAATAACACCTTGTGTTATTCTTAGTCAAACCTTTGGGTTTTTCGCAACTATTCGGATAAGTCGGATGGGTCATCGGCCAGGCATTTCGGATGAGATTCCGACCCAAAAACACGTGTAATGCTCTATTTTTTCCTGCTTCCACCGAAACAAGCGCACAAGAATCAGCACAGCCATGAACATTGAAAAGCCACCACCGAGCTCTCATCATGAAGAAGAAGAATCCTTTCAACTTCTTTCATCTCCCCTTATTGACTATTCTCGCCACGATGTCAATAATCAAAGGGTCGATGATGATGATGCTGGTCTGAATGAACAATATCCTTCTGATGATGATCATCATCCAAGAAAAAAAAGCAAGATGATCTCTCGTCTTCAATTCTTGAGCAAAACTCTCAAATGGCTATCGAAACATTTGTCAACTATTTTATTGACTAGTGTCTATATTGTTTTTGTCATTTTGTTCGTGGTACATAAGGAACAGGAGGATAAGTATGTTGAGAGTTATGCCATTGTTTCAAGAAGACCTTTGTTCATCGATTTGAATCGCGGTAGCGAATCGAAAGATGTGATTCGTACATGGTTTGCTCTTTCTCCATCCTATTATCTCTATTACAGTAATAATAGCATGAAAACAATGAACGATGATGATCATGTATTTATGACTAGTAATGATGATCTCATGATGATTGATACCATTGTGTCAAAACCAATTCCACATAGAAATCATAGTATCCATTTCAAATTTGAGTACAATGTCGAAAATAGATGGCTTCCAGTTGAAAATCAAACTTTTAAATTTGCATTGCCAGATATCACCAAAGAGACACCTCCATTGACTCGTCCAGAGGATTACAAGGAAGGTAATGGTGCAAAATGGTTCGAATTCCGTACCGTAGGTCAATATTATTGGCAAACTGTGGAGGGAGATACGACAAAAATGCAAAAGAGGCCATTGAGTCAAGTTCCATTGAGAATTGCAATCGAAACTGATTCATTGTTTCCCGTTCCATTTTCCATGGACATTTTCCGTAGTTCCAAGCTCGTTGATTATCAAGTATTGTTTGCTGCACTGATTCTAGTGTCTGTCTACATCCTGATCATTTTTGATTTAGTTCATCGTACTATTGCAGCCATGTTGGGAGCCATGGTTGCTCTTTCGACATTGACCATACTGAAACGAAGACCAAGTTTCGAAGAAGTGGCACATTGGATCAAATTTGAAACTGTTGGGCTGTTGTTTGGTATGATGATCATGGTTGGCGTTTACAGCAAAACTGGTTTCTTTGAATTTATGGCCATTAAGGCGTATAAGATATCTCGAGGCAAAATTTGGTTATTGACACTTATTCTTTGTATATTTACGGCTATTGTGAGTGCTGTGCTCGATAATGTCACCACTATATTGCTTTTGATACCAATTTCGATTCGTTTGTGCAAATTGATTAATATTTCTCCAATTCCTCTCATGATTTCAATTGTTATGATGAGTAACATTGGAGGTGGATGTACTGCTGTTGGCGACTTGGTATTGATCGTCAATAATCCAGATATTCGTCAACGTGGAATCACATTCTTCAAGTTATCACTTTATATCATTCCCTCTACCATTATGAATATTATTGCCACCATGTTACTCATTCGATTTGTACTTTTTAGGAATATCTTTACACAAAAACCTATCTTGAATGATGAATTGTTAGCCAAAGAGAAAGAAATTGAAATTTGGATGAACAGCTTAAGACAGATTGGTGATTGTACAGTAGAGGAGAAACAAGTGAGACAAATGTTGATGAAGCATGTCGATGAATTGAACAGTGAATTGGAAATGATCAAGAAACGAGACGAAACCTTTGTTCACACTGTAGATATTGATGACTTGGAAAAGCAATATCCTATTCATGACAAGCGATTATTCTTCATTTGCAGTGCGGTGCTTGTTCTGGTTGTTCTCATGTTCTTTTGCGCACCATTCTTTAGATCTTTCCTCGATTTGAGTTTGCCTTGGATTGCAGTCATTGGTGCAACAAGCATGCTTTTGTTGGCAAACTTGAATGGAAGTCAGTTTGCAGAAATTGTGGAAAAGGTTGAATGGGTTACACTATTGTTCTTTGGTAGTTTGTTCATGTTGATGAGCGGTGTTGAAGAGCTTGGTCTCATTGACTTTGTTGGCAGTAGCACAAGTAACATCATTTTGCAAATTAACGAAAGATATCGATTGGCTGTTGCTATCACTATCATCATGTGGGCTAGCGCATTCGTTTCTGCATTGATTGATAATGTTGCATGTGTCAGTGCATTTATTCCTGTTGTTTTGCAACTTGCTGATGGAGCCAACATGCCTATCGCACCTCTCGTTTGGTCAGTTGCTCTTGGTGTTACACTCGGTGGAAACGGTACTTTAATTGGTGCCAGTGCCAACTTGATTGCTGCCGGTATTGCAGAACAGGAACATACCCCCATTTCTTTCTTCCAATTTTTGAAGGCAGGTATGCCTACATTGTTAGTTACAATCTCAATTGCAAACATTTACTTGATTTGTGTTCATGTCTGGTGGAAGATTGGTCTAGCATAACGCATAACACAATTTTGTATAATTTAATCTATTTTTCAGATAAAGTTACTATTCCCATCCTTCGTTTTTCACAAATGGAAAAGAGAGTAACTTGATCATTTCGTGCTGTTGATTGGCAAGCCTTTCATATTCTTTTCGATCAGCGTCGTATTCCTTTCTCATGTCGCCCAACGACATTGGTTGTCTCTTGTTGCATTCAAGGGCATGAATTTGTTCTGACTGGTGAGCAATACGTTTGCTGAGTGCGGCCAACTTTTGTGATGTACGAACCAAGTCTGCATATCGGGACCAAGGGACTCCTTTGTGGTTTTTTGTTCCTCAAGCACCTTTCCCCGACAACAAATTTGTGTTGGATTGTTCGAAATGAAAAGTGAAAAAAACGAAATGGAAATGTGCGCGAAAAAGATTGACAGAGGTGATGCTGAATATGAACAAGCACGCAAGGTCTGGAACGGACTGATTGACAAACATCCTCTTTCTATTATTCGATGCACGTCCACACAAGATATCCAACAAGCCATTCAATTCGCAAAGGAACATGAGTTACAAGTGAGTGTTCGTGGAGGAGGACACAGCATTTGTGGATTCTCTGTTTGTGACAACGGAATTGTCATTGATTTACAAGAGATGAATCAAGTGACAATCAATGAAAATAGTGTGACTGTACAGGGAGGTGCATTGTGGTCTCATGTCGATCAATTGACATGGAAATGTCACAAGGCTGTTCCAGGTGGTATGGTGTCTCATACTGGAGTAGGAGGATTGACACTGGCAGGTGGTATAGGCTGGTTGTCACGTGCGTATGGGCTCACTTGTGATAATTTGATTTCTGCAACTGTTGTTACTGCAGATGCATCCATTGTTGAAGTATCAGAAAATTGTCATGATGATTTATTGTGGGCATTATGTGGTGGAGGTGGAAATTTTGGAATTGGGTCTTCGTTCACTTTCCAGCTACATACTATATCAAAGTTAGAAACTGCAATATTTGTGTATGCTATTGAACAAGCACAGCATGTTCTCGAAAAGTACTTTGAAATTACGAGACCAGATGCGAAAGAAGCGCTTCCAGATAATATTACTATCTATCTATTTCTGTCTAATTGTAACATAATTATTATCACTTTGTATCATGAAGGATCTGTGACAGCTTTGAGTAATGTTGAATCATTATATAAACAGTACAATCAAGTTCTCCAATTACTGCTTAATTTGAATCCTGATTATTCATCATTCAATGATAGTGCATATCCGGAGCTTCAAAGCAAATTTGATGAAGGTAATATAGCAGGGAAGAACTATTACTGGAAGTCTCTATTCTTCGATAGACCACTAGATCAGTCTGCAATTGCAAAATTAATTGATTTAGTGAAAGAGTCACCAGATAGATCATCTGTTGAGATTATGCATCTGGGTGGTGCAATCAGCAGAAAAGATAGTAGTAGAACTGCTTTCTTCCAAAGAGATGCCTTCTATGAGATCCATTGTATGAGTGTGTGGTCGGGTAGTGAGCCGATTGACAAGTACTCACAATGGGCACGCCTTTACTATGATACGATGAATCAATATTGCTGCAATCATGCTGGATATGTCAATACTATGGATAGTTCAACTCTTTCTGATTCTAACAAAAGAATCAGACAGGCTTATGGTGCAAATTACGAAAGGTTAGTCCAACTGAAAAGAAAGTACGATCCAACAAACTTCTTCAAACATAATCATAATATTGATCCCCATGATGCACTATAATGAACCTGACGTCTCTTCCGTCCTTACCATTTACTACTCGGCACCAAAACCTGAATAATGGCATTCCAAGAAGAATTATTGAACTGGCTCACAGTACTCAACCAACAAGGAGATGCTGGGATACGAAGGCCTATAAGAGGCCAACTTTTGAAGAAATAAAAGGAATGATAAATTAGTGTAATTCAATTAGAATTGTAATGATCTCTTTGGACCTCTGCTAACACACTAAGTATCTCACTATCCGGTTCATCATGAGTGTCCTCCATATTCTTTGGATCGTAACTTCCATCATTGATATATGCATACACCTTGAGTTGTTCATTCAAATGTACTTTTCCAGCCCAGTTACCATCACCCATGGAACATGTATAGATCTGGAAAGTATCACCTGTCCATTTGTTCAATACATTGTACTTGTAGATTGTTTGATCATCAATGAACATGCTTCTAACCATTTGGTGAACAGATGTCCATCCCTCTTCCAAATCATCCACATTCTCATACAGGATTTGCTTGGCTTGATCCTCGCTAAAGTGGAAATGAGAAGTACAGTTTCTTTGTTTGGTCACTTGCAGAAGATTCACCTCTTCAACAAAATTAGCATAGCTCCTCTTCAGAAATACTCTTCTCATTGAATCACAGAATGATGGGACAAGTTCATCCAACTTTCCTTGATAATTACAGAAATGCAATGGTTGTGCAGATCCATACTCTAGAGTATACAACTTTCTCCACAATGCTTCATTCTGATCAATCACAACAGTCCATTATGGATGTGACAATCTTAATGGGAACACTTCCTTTGAGTTAAGGAAGGACAACACGTTGCTTATCCCATCTGTAGCTTCTTTTCTGAATAAATTGGATGAACTCTCTTTACCTGAGCTAATGAAGTTTAGCGTCATATCTTGTCTGACTCTCTTAGCTGCTGGTTCATCATCATCACTGTCTGATGCACCGTAATAGGATTGTCGGCTTGCTTTTGGTGAGCTGCTAGACCACAGTAACTACTTCCGTCCTTGGCATTCTTGCGACAACGTTTGTTGTTCTTATTGATTGCTTTGCATTTGTACATATCAAGGTGGTTCTTTCTCTTTTTGTGTGTATGTAATGTGACAATCGAAATTTGGCGCGTAAATTTCTGTTTCAGATTGGTTTGTGACAACAGTCCGTTGAAAAGATGCAACATGTCGCAGTTACCACTCTGCTCCAGAAACTTGTAGTGTTCCTCTGTTCTGTCAGATTATGAACCAGGCCAATGAGAGCACCACGAAGACTATTATTGAGAAAGAAATAGTGGCAATCAAACTGAGTGCACTCCAAATCATAACAATCAACAAATGGCTGGTGGTTCGATACTGTGTCACACTAGGAACTTCCACAGCTTCTTCCTCGGCAAGTTGAATCACTGAGTTATTGGAAACTCTTCTCCTAAATGGTGCAATCTCCTCATAGGGTGATCCTTGGCGAGGAGATACACTGCTGACTAATACTTCCTCAAGAGGAACCTCATTCGCAGATTCATTCTTTCCATTTTGCACAAATCTCATCTGTAGATACAAAGGAGCTGCCATACAAAGGATAATTGTTGAGGCAGCACAAAATAGGTACCAGATATAAATGTACCACTGTGGTAGAAGAAATCTCGAGTCAAATCTCACCGAACCATCCGACATGGTCTGGAGCATTCCGACGCTAGGATAGACGGCACCTTGCATGAAACTAAATGTACCTACAGTGTTTTCAAGCACAGTTCTCTGTGAAAGGTCCTCTCTATGACTGTGTTCACAGTTGGAATGATCGTCTCCACTCAAGATTCGTACGATAATTGGTGCTTGCTTGACAGAAAGCAGCCTGTATGTATTCTCTTCATTTACCAGGTTTTGATAGCCACTTCCCATGCCCTGTTTGATTCTTATGTGTGCTTCTTTGTTTAATACTGATCTTGTTGTGCTATATCTTCCACATTCAGACCTGATGCTCGATCGATACAAAGGAATATGGGAGAAGAGCACTAGTTTCTCTTCCGTTTGTGTCACATGATTTAACTCCTTCTCGATAAAAGTCCACGTCTGATTGTGATACCACTCCAAGGTTTTGGCATATGTGGGCATCTCTCGAGATAATACTGACTGTAAGTGATCATCTAACTCCATGAATGGAGAGTTTACACTAACAAGCTTAAATTTTGGGGCATTGGTGCCTGTCTTCTCTGGCAGTGAGAACACTTGGTTCACCGGACCAAAATGACGTTCATGCCGTTCAATCACGTGCTTCAAATGAGTTGCAAAATAGAATGAGTTGCTGTGGTCAGGATTACCCAAATTGACATCATGATTTCCAGCGAGGTGAATAACAGGTATGGTGGAGCCTGATTTCGGTTGGTGAAATATCGACCGGTACCTATTCAATGAATAATCATACTCTGAATCAGTCAGAAATCTACCTCCATCGAACACGTCACCCATGAAAACGATGACATCAGGAACATTCACCTGCATCATACTCGCAAAATTCTTTCTCATGTACAGGTCACTCAGGAAGGCAATAAACCGAGAGAGATATGTCTTGGGATAGCCTTGCATGATGGGATAGCTATAAACATCAGTCAGTTGAGGATCTCCAATAATGATAATGTTGTGAATTGGTCGAAGCTCTTGTTGAGCCAAGTTGTTGAACCGAGGAGCAGAGATACGGAAGAGTACTACTTCGAACACTAGAAGATTTAACATCCATGATAGCATGAGGATGAAGGTAAACTTTAGTAACCATTGACTCGTTGGCGACCTCATGATGTCTGATTGAATTCGTTTTGTGGTGGTGTCGTATCATGCGAGCGGAATTCCTTTTCCAAGAGGGAACCTGATCGGGAACGTTCGATCGCAACGTTTTTACCGGTTCGGACCTCCTTCCATTCCAAAAATACTCGAGTACAAACTTGATACAACAGAAATGTGATGTCAACACTCTTTCCATGATCTATACTCTCATTGATTCCATTAGAGATTATTGGACAATGTAAGAACCAGAGAACTCGGTAGCAGATTGAACTCGAGGATTTTAAACCGGTCGGAGTTGTTTTACACGAAGCCGGTGAAAATCTACAATTTTTTTTGAATCCATCCAACAGAAAAATGGTGAGGCTAAAATCAACAATTAGGAGCATTGTTCTTTTTTGTGTGTATGGTTGTTGTGGAAATTCCTTTCTTTTGTCTCTTCAGAGCAGTATAACAAGATTCTGGAAAACTTGGGAAAAGCGAGTGTCAAGCATAGAAGAGGCTAGAAACTATTGGACGGCAGAATGGTACTGTACAACTAACATAGACTTCTCTTTCAATTCTTTCTTCTCACAACAACAAATTTTGATTTTCAAGGAAAAAACTATTGGTGGTCACACTCTGGGTTTGTTTAAACATTGCACTCTTCATTGAAGCTTGTTATCGATGGTTCAAGCGTGCTGATGCGGTAATCTCCCTGAATTCGAGTATAGAGGGCTGGAAAGACTATACACCCATATGGGTGATGATTGCCAGAGGATTTGGACAACTCTTGAACTTGAACTGTGCTCTCATTATCCTGATTCCCATGAGAACATTGTCCAACATCTTGCGAACGTTGAAAATTGGAAGTATTGTACCACTTGACAAGAATATCATATTTCATCGATATTTAGCGTATTGGATCGCAGTATGCACAATAGGACACACTTTGGCTCACTACATGAACTATTCGTGCTGCTATGAACTGTATAGCAACGTTGATGGAACACCTGAGACATCCTCATGGAGAGCAGCGTGGGGTAACAAGTATGGTTTGACGGGAAATATTCTTGTGATACTGTTGATCATTATGTACGGAGCTTCTACGACTAGTTACAGACGATCGAACAACTTCACAGTGTTTTGGTACATTCATCATCTCTACCTTCTCGTGTTTTGTTGTCTGCTGATGCATGGCAAACAATTTTGGATGTGGTTCATTGGACCTTTGAGTATTTATATTCTAGAAAGGATGTTGCGTATATTTAGAGGATGCACAGATACTATTGTGAAGAGAGTTCATGGTCTACCCTCCAATGTAGTTCACTTAGAACTGGAAAAACCTGGATTTGTATACCATTCTGGTCAATACTGTTTCTTGAATTGTCCTCTTGTAAGTAAGCATGAATGGCATCCATTTACAATCTCATCAGCACCTGAAGAAGAGAACCTAAGTTTTCATATTCGAGTTGCTGGAGATTGGACAGCTGCCCTGAAGAATCTATTTGTTCCTTCCGGAGAAGGAGTAGTTGTATTAAACAAACCAACAACACCTGATGGAAGTGAGCATTTGCTTCGTGTCGATGGTCCTTTCGGAACGGCTGCTGACTATGTTTTTAATTATGAATACGTGATGCTGGTGGCCGCAGGTATAGGGGTTACACCTTATGCATCTTTGTTGAAACACATGAGAAATAGACTGATTGGGAACAAATCTCTCAAAACAAAAAAGTGTTTCTTCTACTGGATCAATCGAGACAAAGGATCCTGGGAGTGGTTTTCAGACTTACTTGATACGATTGAAACTGAACATCCTGACTTTTTCCAAATACACACTTTTATGACAGGAGAGCTCAATTTGAATGAAATTCGAGCAATAATTGATAGGAAATGTGGTAACACATTAACCACTGGTCGTTCACTTGTCAGAGCTCAATTCAATTTTGATCCACAATGTTCTGATGAAATTCAAATTCAAGAAGGAGATGAAATTGAAGTATTAGAAGAGGATTGCAGTGGTTGGTGGAAGGGAACTAACCTTCAAACTGAAGAAACAGGTTTATTTCCTTCTAATCATGTCATGACCATGGGATCATCGACAGAAAAGACCAAAGACTTCCCGAACAGAAAGTATGGTCGTCCAAATTGGCATTCTGAATTTGCGAATGTGAGACAAGTGGTTCAGAATCAAGCTCCAAATGCCAGTACAATGAATCGAGCAAAGGTAGGAATTTTCATATGTGGACCGCCTGCACTCAGTAAGCAACTCTATCAAACGAGTATCACCGAATCGAAAAACTCCAGTGTTTTGTTCAAATTTCACAAAGAGAATTTCTAAGGTTGCGAACCACATTCACTGTGCAAAACGGTGACAAAGAAGATCATCACATTGACATAGTCCACCATGTAAATCATTGTACCTATAGAGACTACAAGCATTATGACATTTTCATTCTTTTCAGTACTGGGTCTTCAATTTCGAACTGAGTGCCGTTGTATGGAGATTTTTCAGCTGAAACCCAAGGTGGATTCTCCATTCACCGACGCTTGACGAATGGTGATTTTTCAGGAAAGGGGAATGAATTTGACAAGTATCAAAATCCATAGCCCTGCCTCCCAGTTGACTTCAACTTCGTCCCTCAGTGCACCTTAAAAACAGCTAATCCTACCATCACCAACCAACAACAAAGAAAAACCAACACACTCATGAGAACCATCGTACTTGTAATTGTTATTTTGGCCTTCGTTGCCTCGGTTTTAGCCCGTAGATATGACTCCATTTGCCTCAGAAATTGTAAGGCATCAAATCCTGCGATATGCTTTGAAAGATGTGCCTTGGATGCTTTCTCTGACTCTCACAACAGATATGACTCCAATTGCTTGATGAGATGCAAAGCTAGTCCTGCAGTATGCCTCGACAGATGTACCTTGGGTCGTGCTCTCTCCGACTTCCAAGAATATGATTTCCGTTGCCTTAGAAATTGCAAGGCATCAAACCCTGCAATATGCTTTGCCAGATGTGCTTCCAAATCTAATTAATCGGATATTTCAGGGCTTTCTCTTTTGAGTACTAAACGAAAGTTACCCAATAAAGACGGACAACTCTTGATTTTAAACTTGTCAAATGGTTACATGTCAAAAGCGAAAATGTTTATCACAGCATATGTCGGTCCTCCTGAGACATTACCACTTTTCTTTCTGGTTCTTGAAACAATGATACTATTCTTTATTGATTTAACTGTTGGTTTCTTTTTGCAAAGGGCACAATATCATAATTGGTGCAAGCCAACTCCCAACGTGCTCTGACTTCGTCGCAATGAACCTTGTAGAGCCAGGGACAGATGTGACCACAATAGAGTGTATTCTGAAGTATGATGGGGTGCGCAAAGGGATACAAATGCCATGGTACCTGGAATCGCAATGTAATCCGAGTCCAATCTAACTGGTCCAACTTTCTCTTCATCTCTCTTTGATGGTTATCAAGCCACAACTTGCTCTTCTGTTCATCGTTGATTGCTACAGACACTCTTTCGTTCTTTTCATGCTGAGTCACACCAATATGCGAAGAATAAAGCGGTACGTTCATATCAAGACCGTCAGCAGAAGAGATACAGAGCCTGCGTTGGAACTTGGAGAGAGATCCCAAGTTTTCTTCATCACACAACTGTTTCAAATATTGATTCTCTCCATCTCGAACCAACATTTGCATAATGGTGTCAAACAGATTTGGCAACAAGAACCCAATGAGGGAGACTGACAGAATACCCAGAGAATAAATGGGTGCAAACCATGGATGCACTTGTCGAAGATGACTAGTTCTGTCGACACCTAGATGAGGAGTGGCCACAGATACATAGGTACCAGGAACGATCCAACTGTGCTCTCCCCTAAAAAAGAGCGTGATCGCTCGTCTCAATAGTAAGCCTCCCATCGAGTGACCAATGAGAATGAGTTCACGTCTCTCTTTTTCCAACACCTCATCATCGTAGAACTGTCGAATTTCTGCAACAATCTTGGTAGCCATGGACTCCATACCCATTCCCATGTCAAAAAAGCTCAGAGATTTACAGTTCAGAACAAGGGCCTCTGGATCTCGTCTGTCAATCATTTCTTCGAGTGGTCTCATTCCTGCGGGTCTGCCATGGAACCCGTGGCACAATATGTACCAGCGCTTCATTGCTCTTTTCTTTTATGTTCGTTGATTGATCTTTCTGGTTCCCGAACAAGGTCGGAACATGGAATCTGACAAACTCAGGAGAGAATTGAAGTAAAACAGCAGTTGTGGACATGATGGTCACTCGGACACAGAAAGACAAGAGATAGAGCATAGGTTAAGGAATGCAATTGCGAAGATTGAAGGGACAATGGAATGGAGAGGAAGTTAATCCTGTAGCCGGTCAGAAGGCAAGGTGAAGAGACGAAAGAAGATCCTACCGATCTACTTCAATCCCCGAAAACAGCACCCAATACCAAAAAAATTGGAGATCAACACATGGTTGAGTCCTTGCGAAAAGCAAAAACTAAAGCACTTGCTGTCCATTACTCGATACAGAAAGACAGGATTGAGTATGAGAAGTGACCTCATGTCTGAATAATTGGCCAAGAGGATTGTATCGTCGATATCTTGCTTCCTTCTCATGTTTTTGCTATTGGCATTCCGAGTGTGATCTCGTCAAACGTCATGGCTTCCGGTTGACCTACCGCGCACACGGAGGGTGTGTTCGCACTGGATGAACCTTCAAAAGAAAGAAAACACAGAGGGCAGCAACCAACAAAAAAATAATTACCCACCCAACCACCCACACTATGAGAATTATCATTCTTTTTATTGTAGTTCTGGCGCTTGTCGCCTCCACTCTGGCCAACAGATATGACCCCAACTGTCTCAGAAATTGTAAAGCCACTGCTCCTGTTTGCCTTGACAGATGTACCACAGGCAGTATCCTCTCTGACTCTTTCAACAACAACGAAGAGTATGATACTCGTTGCTTGATTAGTTGCAGAGCAAATCCTGATGTTTGCTATGACAGATGTAGAATTCGCAGTAGAAAAGTGTCTCCTCGTGTTCTCTCAGATGCTTCCAACAGATATGACAACATTTGCCTCAAGAATTGTAAGGCCAGTCCTGCTGTTTGTCTTGACAGATGCAGCTTGGGTCGTGCTCTTTCTGATGCCTCCAACAGATATGACAATAATTGCCTCAAGAATTGCAAGGCTAGTGCTGCTGTTTGCCTCGATAGATGTAGCTTGGGTCGTGCTTTCTAACTCTGTCCGAGTTCTTTGCAGAGCCCAAAAAACAAAATAAATCTGGTTGATTTTTGTCACAATTTTCCCTCCATTGTGGCGTTTTGAAATTTACGATTCGGAGAGAGGAAGAGAGGAAGAGAGCAGAGAGTCCTCAACAGAGACAATCAATTAATCAAGGAATATGTTTCAGTTCTTTGTATCCTGCTCGTTTGATTGAAAGGTTACTGTACATTATCAGAGAGGGAAACTCAGCATTGTGTCAATATTAGCAAGTAATGCATCAAAACTCTTTGACAATCTGTCTGCAATCTTATCAACCTTCCAAAGCCATTCTCTGGATAAATCTACTTGGTAGGAAGCAACTTGTCCATCTAGTTCTAACACTTCGTTGCTGAGGTCCAATTCTTTGGTCATCTTTTACCAGTACTAGTGTATGTTGGTACACTGTTGGATCCAAACCAGGTCTCGCTTCATAAAGATCGATATGAATCAAGAATGATTTTGCAAAAATGTGTTATCTCAAAAAAATAGCATACAATTACTTTCACCTCATTTTATTTGAGGCGGTGATGGGATTACAACGGGCCTGTTTTTGTGATGATCACATAATCGTAAAGGTTTTTTTATCCTTTTCTTTTTTTTTCTTCTCCCAGAATGGACAAGATGACTTGAAACCATCAATGAGATTAATACCATCATGAATGTATAAATGAGATTGAAAATTGTTTTCCCATCTAGATAAACAATCATACAATTCAATAACTATGAAATACACAACTTACATAATTGCAATAGTTGTTACACTTGCTGTTCTGGTTAGTACTCTTGATGCACTTAGAGTCAAGATTATCAAGAGAGGAAGAAGAGTGGAAGCAACTTGTGGCAATCAAACATGTCCAACTGGTGATTCTTGCTGTTTAAACAATCTTGTGGGACCTGCGTCTGCTTGTTACAACCCAACTACTCATGCTTGCAAGCCAGACACATACAAGCCCATGGTCATTTTGCAGGATGTAATGGAAAATGCTATGACTCAAATGCATACTATTGTAGCAGCTCTGGACAGATTGTAAAACTGGATACTTTGTTCAATTCAACTTCGTCATTGAGTGATACAACAATTATTAAGACTTTGAACTCGATTCAAGCCAGTTGGGTTGCAGGAGCCAATCCTAGTTTTGCTGGAAAAACTTTGAATGATGTCAAAGTTTTAGCTGCAACACTCCTGCCATCTCAACCTGTAGTTCGTAGTGTACATGAGACAAAGAATATCCAAGCGTGTCCAGCATGTCCATCTGCAGATAAGGGTTGCGCAAGTACTTGTTACAACCCACAAACTCATGTGTGCTTGGGTGGCTTCTTCCTCTGCCCATTGGGTCACCTTCGCTGTGGATATGGATGCTATCTCCCAAATGCATACGACTGCTGTAATGATGTTCTCAAACCAAAAGGTACTTGCCCAGGAATTCCTACCAGCTTTAATGCTCTCAACAAATGGCCAGGCTGTATTAATCCAATTGGAAATCAAGGAGGCTGTGGATCATGTTGGGCATTCAGTGCTGCTCAAGTGCTTGGCGATAGATATTGCATCAACAAAAACTTGGGAGCTGTTTTGTCATTATCCCCACAATATCAAGTATCGTGCGATACTGCCAATTCTGGTTGTAGTGGCGGATATCTTGACAAAACATGGAGCTTCCTTTCAACTAAAGGAGATCCTACCAGTACTTGCGTTCCATATTCTGGTACAAATGGAGTCTGTCCAACCAAATGCGCAAATAATTCTCCATTGGTCCTCTACAAGGCTACAGGTGCACTACAATTGAATGGAAACAATATCCCTTCAATTCAGAACGAAATTCTACAGTATGGACCCATCCAAGCAGCCTTCGCAGTTTATCAGGACTTTTTCTATTATACTTCTGGAGTTTACAAGCATACTTCTGGTTCCTATGTGGGAGGACATGCAGTTCGTGTCGTCGGTTGGGGAGTAACTGGTAATCAACTCTATTGGATTGTTGCTAACCAATGGGGAACAGGCTTTGGTATCAACGGATTCTTCTGGATCAGTAGAGGAAACAATGAAGTTGGATTTGAATCAAACATGTGGAAAGCTCTTCCTGCCTAAAAAATTAACTCTGACTTGTAAATATGTATATATATGTATAAATTATTCATCCACAGAACTGAACAGATTTTTGGAGTTAGTTACACTTGTCTGAATATCAAACCACTCTCTATCATAATGCTCATCACCATGAAGATACCGTAGATACTGAGTAAAAAGACACCGAATGCCTTTGGTACTCGGAATCCATTCACAGGCACGACCAACAATGCTGCGAGAATGCTAGCGAGAAGAAAGATAAATGACATTAACACATTGGGTTCCAAAACCACTGGGAACGACCCAAACTTGATACAATGAGCTGTCATACTCAATCCTAAACCGATCAACAAATTCAGGCACGGGCCGCCGTAACAAGCTCCAATAGCCATTTCTGGGTATCCTTGTCTGGCAACGACAACATTTGCAACCATGTCACCTAATGAGTTACCCCAAGCCAAAACAGTGATCGCTAAAATACCATCACTAATTTGCCACATAATACCACAACTTTGCAAGATGGCAACCAGTTCGTTGGCAACCAAATAAATCCAAATGACACTACTTGCAAATGCAGTGAACACGAAAATAAAGTGATAGAGTGGCGGTTTCGATCGTGAAGTCGTCAACATAATCAAGATACTGATAAATACAGTGATGATCAGAATGAGAGTCCAGAGAGGAAACACCCGTGCATGACCAAGCTTGACATTCAATCCTCCTGTGGCAAACAAAATAAAAGGTCCCATGAACAATGGACACAACACGGCAAAAACCTTGCTCCAACAGACTGGATCAGCTTGGGGAATGGTCAAGTTACGTGCGAGAATTGTTGGTGAGACAAGAAGGTAGAAGAGTCGATCGAACCAACTCTTCTCATCCCATTCGATCCAATGCGAGAACTGTTGAACATAACCGTCCTCTGTTTCAATACAGTTGCCTCCTTCATCTTCCTCTATCGTGCTATTGCTCATGTCAAAGTGATCCTCAAAAATGAATGCTTTGGTTCGTACTAACTCATCCTCATGAGAAATAGTTGGCGAATCAAGATGATTGGAGTTGAGTAGAACCTTTGGAAAGAAGAATCCACTGCCGTGTCGACGTTTCAAACTGCGAGCAAATTGTTGTCGATTGTGAATGTTTTGGACCTTCAGGTTGCCCCATTTATGGAATTGATCATTCCGGTGCAGTGATGCAATCTGTGTAGGTGATGCCTCATCCTCTTCTGAATCACTATCATCGGATGAAGTGTCAATAATCGTAACCTCCTCAACAAATTTCTCTGATTCTAGTTCATAGGAAGAGTTTTCATTCTTCTTACTATTGTTCATTGAGGTATTCGAATGGTTCACATGTTCCTCCTGTTCTACATAATGAATCAAAACAGGTTCCTTGGTCCACTTGGTTTCAATCTCGGCGTCATACTCCTCACTCACTGATACATAGTAGATGGAGCTTTCCTTATCACCAGACAATTCAATGTTGTCCAACAGAGAAGTCTTGGAATCAGCACGATCATAGGCGGATGTCGTACCGGCCTTTGGTGGTGATGAAAAAGAACCCTTCTTCTGCAACTCAATCAACTTCTTCTCCTTTGCTAGTTTGCGTGACTTGATTCCCACGTGGATAGCTCTACCGACCACAACCACCGAAACATAGACAATGTAAATGGACAAGCAAGTAAGCGCGTTCCACAATCGAATCTCGCCCTGCCGAACACAAACACTCAACACGAACACCACACTTAACAAGTACGTTCCGATATCCCTCAAAAAGGGTGCTCCATCCACCTTTACATCACTACACAGCGTGACAGTTGCCATGACCCAGGTCGTAACAAACAGTCCAGCACCAATCGGCTCACCCACACCAAAACCAGTACTTCCTGACAAAACACCTGCCACGATACTTGCAATATCAGGTGCACCATTACCTAGAGCCAGGAAAGTTACACCAGCTACATTCGGCGACAATTTCAAGTAACTAGAAATCTGAGTCAACGAAGGACAAAAGTACGTCTCTGCCGTATCTGACAACAAGTAAAATAAGAGTAGAATCCAGAAAAACTACAGTCGCGTGTGTGTCCACCAATGTACCAGACACATTACAAAAAACTAGTGAGTTAATCTTCTTCAAGTAAAATGATTTTGTAGAGCAACATAAATCTTACATACACCACAAGCAAAGAAGAAAAAGGGAACTTTGTCAAATCCACAATATCGAAGGTGCAAATAATTGATCAATCCACCAGCCAATGGCTGTGGGCAATTCTTCCTCACAAATTTGCACTTTGACCCCTTATAAACAGCAACTTTGTGGCAAATTTTTGAGTTTCCATCATCTTCACCTCCTCCATTGTCTGCATCTGCACTTGTTGTTGCTACAGATGCTTCAAAAAATCGTTCTCGTTGCTTGTGTGTTCCAGTCTTGTTGTTTGTGCCTATAGACCAGACAGAATCATGATAATTCATGTTCCTTCTTGAGCTAATGGATGCCTTTGTGAGAAAATTGGACCTGGACGTCCTCGTTTGTTTCCAATAAAGTGAAAACACTGTTAGAGCTAACACAATGAGAACAACCAGAGATTTGATGAGATGCCATGTGGGCGTTCGTTTGCTCATTTGGTTGAACGGAGAAGCAGAAGAAGGACCATTGGGTCGGTTCTCCATGATAGTGATTGTCGTTGTCATTTACTTTTGTCAATTCAAAATCGTTGATCAACCATGATGCAATGACCTATGACTGAGCCAAGTTAGATAGAGGCACGTTGGCACCCTTCAAAGGACAGGTACTTTGCTATTTTAGGCCAACGCCCGATGTAAAGCTGCCATATTTTTTGAGCTCAAGAATTCGACATGTCTGATCTGAGAAAACGAAACTTCAATTTGTGCATCGTGTCCACCGGTATTTGAGATCTTCGTGTGAATCTCGGAAACCAATCTCCTGTGCGTTCCGTCATGTCTCAAGATCTCAATACCGGTGTCCTATCCACATCTCATGCCTGCAACAAACGCCAACGAATCAAAGAAAAGGCCTTGTTGCTCTATCTCATTTGAATTTCTGCATCGATTGCATCGATTCAGTTTTCTGTAGACAGAACCAGGCTGTAGGGACAACCAGTGACATATTACTTTGTATAACTTGGGAGACCCGATTTTATACCGGTCCAGCTATGTCACAGGAATCTATTCGCGCGAACAATCCCAACTTTTCCAAACAACAAACATTATGACAAGAAGAATGACCAAATTTACAGAGATGTGAATGTTTGCGAGGATGCACTGTGGTGCATTAACAACATATTGATTCATTTGGTTTACAAGCATCAATTTCTTCCTTATCCGATTATGTGCTGAGAAACATTGGTTTAATGTTTTCTCGTGCCAATTGGGTCATGATTCACGATATGGACTTTATTTTCTCAAATGAAGTGATTGCAGATTTGAAAAGCACACTGGAATCTAAATCTATTACAAGATTGAACCTGACTGAACAACAACAAGAGCAACTCATGTTCGTGGTGCCAGCGTTCGAGTTTGATGATCTCAAGACCGATGGTGACTGTGATTCAGTCATGGCAAAGAGGATGAGAACTCAATGCAACTATGGAATACCAAAGAGCAAGAATGATCTTCTAATTGCTTGGAGTCAGAGTGTCATTGATCCATTTCATTTCTCAAGTTGGAAACCAGGTCACCAAACAACCGATTATCCAACGTGGAGGGATACCACGACTGCATACAGTGTTGGCCACGAACAATATTATGAACCATATGCTTTCTTTTCTCGAAGTACATACATTGATCGATCTGAGAATGGAGTTTTATGTGATGAAAGGTTTTACAATCGCGGGCGCAACAAAGTAATATGTTATGATCGACTTAGACGGGAATATTGCCTTCAGCCTATTGTTTTACCTCAAAGTTACATGGTACACTTCTATGAACAGAGGAAGAAGGATGATTCCATATTTCTTTCATACATGCCAGAAAGCAGTTCCTTGTATGATACAGTAATGAAGATATATAAAAACAAGACGTGCGACAGTCCATTAAGCTCGTTATGAAAGGATGGACATCATTATTTGAAGACACAGTAAGGAAGAGGCAACAATAAGGCAAATCTTTTACTTCGACCGTGATGAACTACTAGTTCGGACCTTAAATCCTTGGGTAATTCCCGGAAAGAACTCATATCCTCCCAGTTAAAAGCACAAACTCAGAAAAGGGATCAACAACAACATGCATGCTGGTGTATCCATGTGCATTTGGTCTACGCTTTAATCAAGAGACAGTCACAACAACGGGGATCACACTTTCTCATGACTCAGATGCTAACTTTGAGCGGTTCTTAATCATTAAGTTTGCCCCTCAGCTATAGATAGTAAAGACATTAAAGTTAATATTGAACTGTCATTGTGTCTTCCATTGTGTATGGTCATTTTAGTTTGTAACAGTGGGTATCAACATAAACACCAAAGTGGTTGACTACTCCAACAAATACAAAAAACAATGCCTTTCCTCACTACAGTAACTATTGGGTTTGATGTCAGTATGGTATCAAGAGCTGTGGGAGAATCAATGCTCAGTTAGACTGGCAACATATTCACGAGGAACTGCGAAGTTGTCAACAAATCAGCTAAGTTCGTGTCGATTATTAATCGTGAAGGTCTGTTTATTACGCAATTCAAAGCTTTATCGGGTTGATCCTCTCGTACCTCGATTCGAAGCCTCTTCTTCCAGCACTTCCAGCATTTCCATCACTCGACAGTATGGAGTTGTTTTTCTTGCTGGATCGTTCTTCCTCCGCTTGCCATTGTACAGCCGCAACACATTCTTTAGCACTTCTTCTATCCGAGCGACTTGTAATGCTTCATCGGACGTAGAACCATTATTGCTTGTTAGGGAAACATTCAACACAGACAAGTTTGTCCTGCCTAGTTGATTCTTTGGTGTTGAAGCCAATGTATCCTCATTCTCCTTGTTGTGAACTTGCTTAGTCAATAGCTGTTGCTCCATATATTTCACCTTTTCTTTCAAGTCATGATTGCTCTGTATAATCTTATTGATCATGTGAATCTTTTGCTTTGGATTCTTGTGTGTGAGCAACTCCTCTATTTGTCTATCCAACTGGGAGTTTGCTTCCTGAGATTGACTTAGTTGACCGGTCAACTGTTGGAGTTGATTGCTCTGATCTTGAATCGTCTCCATCATTGAACTCTTCTGTATATTGAACTGACTCTCTTGTTCATGATGATTGGCACATACTGATTCGAATTCTTGAACTTGTGACATTAATTTGTTAATCGTTGTTTGTTGGTGGTTGCAAGTTTCTTCAAATTCTGTCGTCTTTGAAGACAACATGTATGAGAGCTTTGATAGCTCTGATTTCATTGTGGTCACTCTCTCGATCAATTCATCTCTTTCAGTCACAAGAATCTTGTTTAACTCAGTTAGCTGAGTCTCCTGTGATTCCAGTTGTTGGATTCTACTGTTCAATCCGGCCATGGAAATTTCATCCTCATTGTGAGACGCTTGAAGCTTGGCTAACTCGTGTCTCAACGAATCAGTTTCATGTTGACTGGCTTGTACAACAGCATACAATCTCTCATTCTCCTTCTGTACAGCTTCAAGTTGTTCGTCAATCTTGATTCTTATTGCTCTCTCCATCTCGATAGCATTTTCTAAATTGTGCTCGCTCGCTACTTGTCTCTCGATACTCTTCCGACGTCTCTCCTCTAGGCCAAATTTGTGCTTCATATCTTCAACCAAATTCAAAGCATCACTTAATTGTTCGGTCAGTACGTTGATCTCATGATTCTTCAGAGCTTCATTCTGTCTCCATTCATCCTCTTCGTCCTTCATTGCTCTCATCTCCTTCTTTAGTTGATTGATAGCTCCCGCAAGATCCTCAACTTTGGTTTTTAGAGTTGAGCAAGTATCCTGCTCCAGCTCGTATTCCTTCTTCCACTTTTCAACCTGTGAGGACAAAATATCACTTCTTTGACAAGCGGCAGACATTTCAATGTGGTGCTTATCCTCAAATTCGCGAGCTGCGAGTCTAAGCTGGTTCAATTGCTTCTCCATCTCAGATTTTTCATGTTCTAGCCCTGAAATCTTTGTGGTTAAATTTGTGATTTGAGCTGTCAAGTTTTCTGATTGAGTTAAAATGTCACTTCGTTCGATGGTTAGTTCATCTCGCTCCTTTCTAATTGCATCTAATTGATTCATAATAGCTTCTACTTCTGGCAAGGAAATCATTTGTTCTCGATCACTATTCATAGTATCAATAATAACCTTCAACTCAGAGTTCTCTTGCGTTAATAGATCAACTTGCGTGTTCAGTTGAAGCAGCTGTTCATCATCTACAACTCGTTCCTCCTCTTCATCACTCTTCTGCTGCCTCTCTCTGACCAACTGAACAATTTGTCGTTGCAGTTCTCTCAAGTACGCATCAGTTCTCTGTGCGAGACCGACTCGTTCTTGTTCCAAGGACTCACGACCCATCTCAAACTTTTGCAACCTCTCCCTCAACTCGTGGTTTTCCATTGCAAATGTGATAACAGTTGGATGACGATCTGGATGCCAAATTTTCTTCATCAATCTTTCCAACTTGTCCACATCGCTCAAAGGAGGTCTGATAATTGGTTCGCCCATTTCGTCCTCATCCATCTCATCATCAGACGAATCATCAAAATCCAACTCATCGAGATAATCAATATTCAGTAATGACCTTCCAATGCGAGGCTCGCGCATCTCCTTCTTTGCTAATTCACACTCCTTCAACTTTAGTGATAATCTAGTCGCGTTCAACAACATGTCTTTTCCCTTGATAACACTGGCGAATTGCTCGACTTGATTATATAAATGATCCTGAATCTCCTCAGCTTGCTCAATTCTTTGCATCAAAAGACCAACGCGACTTTCGTACTCTTGTTTTTCGTTGTCATCAAAGTCAGATCCAGATGATGTTGGCTGAATGTTCGAATCCCTTTGTGAATGTTGAGACTCCATAGCAACACCAGAATACTGCATATCTTCAATTTGCTTTCGAAGTTCCAAAATTTGTTGTTGCAATGCTGGCACAGATCCTTCATCACTCTCATTAATAACAGGTCTATTTTTGATACATTTTGCCCTTCGAGCAAAGCGAAGAGTACTGATAGTTTCAGTCAACTGCACAGAAGAAGCAGAAATATTTGCAACAATGCAAGTTTTAGAATTTCCACCCAACGAGTCTCTCAATAAATAGGTGAGCTTTGAATCTCTGTATGGAATGTGCCTTGATTTTTTCTTTGTTTTCTCCACAAGACTGTTAATAACACTACCAAGAATACTTAAACTCTTGTTAATGCTACATGCTTCTGCCAAGCGATCACCTTCTGTCTGAGTACTTTGTTGTCTTTCACTACCTGCCAAATCAATCAAATGCAGATAACTGGTCTTGATTCTCACAACACCACTCTCCTCATGCAACTTACTCTTGATAGTAATAGTAAACACTGAATGAGACCGAGAACTTTGTTCATTCATCTTTGTTGCACTCACATGTCTGTTTGCCAGACCATTCTTTAGACATTGCATGCCCTGAGATGCATTGTGTATCGCATGATGAGACAAATCTTCGACATACACTCCTTGTTTTGCGTCTTCACGCAACTGCAAGCTCTTTTGTACAAATGGTTGATTGAACAATGGCATACCAATCTCCGACTCCAACAACAAATCCGTAATTTTTTCATTGTAAATCTCCAAAAAGGAAACTTGGAGAGAAGCTTCAAAATGAGCCCTTAATTTTCTTTGTTCAATCGAAAAGAAGAGACCATCCATGATACGTGGTATCAATCCTCTGTACTCATTCGTCGTGTGCAAATCTGGACCAATCATTGTAAAAGTTTTTCCTGCTCCTGTTTGACCATAACAAAAAATGCTTCCATTGTAACCGTCTAAGCAACTCTCAACAATGGGTAAGGCACATCTCTCGTACATTTCTCGTTGAGTCGAAGCAGGTCCTGCCACATGATCAAACGTAAAGGGAGTAGGTGGCGATGTTTCAACAATTAATGTTCGATCATTGCTAAAAGGTTGAACTCTGACGCACCGATAGGCCTCAGTGTGACGCAACTCTTTTTGGTTTGGAGGTCGAATACGTACGACTACGCTTACACCGGATTTATCTTCTAAAAAGTCTGTGCAAAGTGCATTAAACAACCAACAAAGAATAGAAGTTCATATCATAACAACAAAAAGAGATTGTGTCAATTAAACATGGAATTGGAAGAATGAGTATGTACTGTCACTTTACCTTCCATTCTAGTTGTTGTTTGTGTGTTGTTCTCGTTTTCCTTCCTTTGTTCTTTGCTCTTTCTTAACAGCTAAAAATTTTGACAAAATGGCGCCAAAGATTTGGCTCCCTAATTATGGCGCCAATATTTTTGGTGGTGGAAAAGCGTTACACATTTTATTCTTCTTGTGCGACATCTTCTGCTGCCATTCCATGAGCCTCGTAGACTTGCATGGAATAGGCCATGGCTTGTTGTTCCATGTGAGCTACAATCGCACTGTGCAATCCAAGAGCGTCCTCAATGTCCTGGAAGGTCTCTTCACCGTCTGGTTTACCCTTCAAGAGTTGTAGTATCGATTCACTCAGTTCAAACACCTCTGCTCTCAGTCTGTTGAACCCAGAACGGAAGAAAAAGTGCTTTTGAGGATTATCTGTCGTGTACTTTCTATTCTCTTCGCTGTCTGGCTCGGTACAATGCCGCACTTGACATTTTCCTCTGATTGAATTCAATTGATTGTAGTTGATATCAAACGAAACAAACAATTCGTTTGCATGCTTCACACCCATTGAACTATCAGGGAGATCGCTTGAGCGATAGAACCATTGTCCAATCATCTTCATTCCCTCCATCTTTGTGTGAACCAGATTAATAATCTTACAAATCCATAGTCTGTCCCAATCTTCACTTCCGTTCTCGACTGGAGGCTCACATTCTCTTCCATCTTCTGTCGTAGGGCTCAGGAAAACATATTCTCCAATCTTGTACACTTCATCTCCCATTGAGAATGTATAATAGAACACATCACCATTCACATTGACTCCAACTGGATCACCATACCATTGATACTTCTCAGCAGCCACCAAGCTAGATGCAGCAGCGTTTGAGCTGGATGCAGCAGCTGCAGCTGCGGATTGTGGCGTCTCTGGTACACTCTCAGGCGACAGAGCAGCACCCATGTATGCACTGGCGAGATGTGAATACTGAGCAGCTGTCATCGGATTCATCATGTTCATTTGCATGTACTGGAATCCCATATAGTTTGGATCGAAGCCCATTGAATTTTGCATCGCTAATTGAGCCGAGTACTGTTGAGAGTATGCTTGCATCTGTGCGTCCATTTCTGTGGACTCCTCTGCGTCTCCCTTCTTGTTTGGCTTCTTAATCTTTCTCTGTCGTTTCTTGGCTTGTGTCAATGCTGCACCACCACCGACAGACGATGCTTCGGTAACACTCACATCAGCCGTCATGTACTTTGCATACTCAACCTTAATCTTTTGGGTCATTGTCTTTGTGACGACTGTGATGACACCGCTCAGTGGATGTGGCGAATGTAGATACTTTGCAATATTGGCATTCTTCTTCACAAAAGTCTTAAACTCTGCACTATAAATCGTAAAGTGAAAATCTTCACTGACATCAGGTGGCGCATAATTGATGTAGAGCTTGAAAGCACCATAATTAAACCGCTTGCTACAAAAAGTAGAATTGACACCAAATCGAATCACAATCTCATCATCTCCACTCTTGTGCAAACTGCTGACACAAACAGTTTCATTTGAATTTTTGCTGCTCGCAGGTCGCTTCTTGGAGTTTCTAGCATTTGCCGATCCGGTACCGACTCGACCGACAGCAGAAGTAGGTATGCCGGTGAAGCCAGCAGGCATACCGTAACCTTGTTGTTGAAGGCCCGGAATACCCATTCCGCCATAACCATTGTCATACGGACTGCTGCCATCTTGATCCAATTCATCGGATTTGGAACGTTTCCTCTTTCGTTTCTTCTCCTCTTCGTCGTACACTGGAATTTCGTTGGTTTGACTCAGAACGAGAGCAACTTCGAGACTATCCATGATTTTGCTCTGGGATCTTCCTTCAAAAATCTTGTCCGTTGCCTTAATCTGTACATCATACTTGTGTTTCCATGTCAACGTGTACAACACTTCTGGGAATAAATCGTTAAACATGGATTGCCTGCTGCCCTTGAGGTACATTTTGAGTTGAAAATTGGCTTTTGCATTGGGTGGTTTTGAGCCACCAGTGCTAGCACTACCAGTACCCATCATTCCACCATAACCATGATTCGGTGTAGTTGAAATGATACCGGCAGAAGAGGATGAACCACTGGACGATGATGATGCACTGTTGGCATGATGATGACGCATAGAACTGACACTACTTGGATGATTCGAGTGCTGCTGTTGATGATGATGATGCTGCTGTTGTTGATGATGATGGTGACTTGAATTGGCAGCAGCAGCGGCCGCAGCAGCCACAGACATGCTCGCAGCAGCAACAGCAGCAGCACTCATGTGATCTTCCACAGAAGAACCATCTGTACCTTGCATAAATGGAAGTGCAGATTGCATAGGCATCACCACATACTGATTCCAATCCAATCTCGTATTACAATTGACACAATCATGCACATACTGTTCACTTACAACAGGTATGCTAAATTTGACTGCATGATTGATACGATTCGTGTCAACGACATGATCTCCCAACACTAGAATAATGTTCACCTTGTCGTCCAATTGATCATGAAACGTTCCTTCGTTAATGGTCACTTTTTTTTTCAAATCTTCCATTTTCCAAATATTTTCAGCATCTTGAGGCTGATACGCCATAGCAAATGAAAAACCATCAAATAACTTTACATCGTCTTCAGCTGATGATACTGCTGTTGATGATGATGATGATGCGACTGTTGATCCACCACCATTGGTTGCTGCTGCAACTGCTGCTGCATCAATCATGTATTGTTGAGTCGCAGCATCCATACTGGCCGTGTTAGGGTCAGTTTCCTGTTGTTGTTGATGATAGGCATAAGCTGCAGCTCTGAGATATTCTTGTTGTTGTTGTTGTTGTTGTGGGTCAACAACACCTGTTGTAGCATAGAGGTAGTCGTATGCTGATGGATCCATCTCTGTGCTCTCTCCATAAATAGCTTTTTTCACTTTATTGGAAGACATGATTTTTGTGGCGATTCTCTGTTTTGGTGTTGTAGTAATGTGTGTGTTAGTGTATTTGTTGTATGAGTGTGTGAATGGTGAAGCTCAGCTTCCTTCAAACAAGTTCAAGTTTGCTTCAAGCGCGCCTTTTTTTTCGTAGCCAAACTTCAACAAAGTGAATGAAGGGAAGGCGTTGCGACAAAAGTTGTTGTTTGAAGTGATGATGTGGTTGTGGTGGTTGTCATGAGCTGAGGTGTGTTGATTGATCAGTGTTGTGTTGTAACTATCAACTGATGATCAACTCATATTTTTATGAGGAGGTCAACCTCTCTGAGAGATGTCAAGTCTCCAACACCACACACATCCCATCACATGAGCAACCTTTTTTTCATCACACCAAACAATCAAAAAGAAAGCTTCTTCTTCATTGTGTGTGCTGTGCTTGACGGTTGTGTGTGAATACACCAAAAAGGTGTCAACGTTCTAAAAACAACATACCCAATAATTTGTGTTGACCAGGTGTTGGTTGAGTTGGGTGATGAGGATATTGGCAGTCAACTGAAGGCGGAGATGGTTGGTCAACTGAAGTTTTTTTTGTGGTTTTTTTGTGCACAGAGCAAGATGATTCTGTGAGAGAGTTGCGTCCCTATCGGGAAAACATCCAAATCGGAGGAGATTCGAAAATTTCTCCGTGTACGATCGATCTGAAGGAAAAACAGCCGTACCAGCAACCTGAACTACTGTGACTTCAATTGGCTCCAAACACTATGTACACCTTTTGGATCAATTTTATTCTTTTGAACAAGCTAGTTGCTGCATGTGAGGTGATTCTCCTTTGTTAACAAGAAAATCCTTCATGCAATTACAACTCACACGCACGAAACAAATAGCAATCGTTACAATAAACTCATAAATTGGGGTCGCCATGTAAGCAAATCACGAACAAGTTCATCTCTTTATCATTGTTGTTCATCGCATCTTCCGTTCTCTTTATACACTCATCTCGTTAACAAAACTTACAAAAAAACAATCATGTGACTAGCAAACACCATGATCACTACACAACCAACCAACTAACCAACTAACCAACTAACCCACCAACTCATCTATAATTCACCACCCAGCAACCAAACTAACAAACAATCATCACTATTTGCATGTGTTTTCCTCTCTCAAAAAAACAAAAAATTGAAAACTTAAATTTTTCCATCATCATCATCATCAACACTACTTTTTCAATCAAGAATCAACATTACCACCACTACCACCAGTAGATATCTCAGCAACAAACGAAACATGATTTCCACGAATGACATAGAGACCAAGTGGTACATGATTGATCTCACCAGTCGTTGCACTATAAAGAATTTCAGAACATGATTGAAGAATAATGTTTGTGCTTTTTTTGTCATATCCTCTAAATGTTCCAGTTAGATTTCTGCCTTCTCTCGTATTGACAATGACTTGCTTGTTTACATATTCATCCATGATTATTGTTACTCTTGCTTTATGTTATTATTATGATTATGATCAATTTTTTTGTTTGTTTGTTGTTTCTTGTCTTTATGATGTCAAGATTAGTGTCTAAAGTGTGACGTCAAAATTCAAGTGATAAGAGAGAGAATGTGTGCGCGATCGATCGTCAGATGCTTTCAATGTTGTTGTTTTGTTATTGAAAAAAAACTTTGATCAAAATCGACACATGAAAAAAAGCGCGCCAAACATCCAGAAAAGTGCTGTCGGAGCTGCATCGTTCAACGAAAAAATCGAACAAAAAAATTTTTGCATGACGCAACAAAAAAAACAACACAAAAAAAACACAATACAAAAAATGTCCAAATCATCATCATCACAACAACAACAACAACAATTTTTACTGGACAACTTACACAAACGACTCGAAAATTATTCATCAAAAGGAAAAGTGGTTCCATGGTACGACTGGTCCGAATGGCTCCACCTCAAAAATCAAATTTTTTCCAATCGACCCATGGAGATGAAAAGAGCACAAACGAGACTTGAAATTTGGAAAAATCGAAATGCAAGGTTACCTCATCCAATTGAATGCACTCTTGACATTCTTCAAATTTTATCATCATCATCAACCTCTTCATCTACTTCTTCTAATCATCATAGTTTGATGATGGCCATGTCAATGGTCATTGTTCGATTCGTCAATGGTTTTTTAGAAACTCATCAAAAAATCTCCGATGGAATTTCTCCGACTTCCCTCCAAAATCGTTACAAAAACAGTATTGCGACACTGATGGAAAAGCTAAAAATTCCAAGAGCCATCGTCGATGTGCGACACGAAGTGACACATGGTACCATGCCATCACATACTCACATACAACACACGATACAACTTTGCTTTCAATGGTTGAGAGTACATTACTGGGAAGCTCAAGCTCAACAATTGAAAAATGATTGTCAATTGTTGTTGATTTCGATACAAGATTGGCGTAGTTGTTGTCAGATCATGAGTGATGCAGATGTGGTGCCTCAAGTCAAGTGGGATCAAGCTTCGAAACGTCTTCAGAGCTGTTCCAATATCGTTAATCGAATCATGTTGTTTGATGTGTTTAATCGATCGTTTTTTGTTCGATTGTTCGTCATTCATGATTTATTAAGTCATGATTTATTTTTGACCTTAACATCGGAAAAAAAGTCATCGAAAACTATGAAAAATGAAAAGAGTGAAAAAAAGGAGTGTAATCGTGCCTTGTTGGTGCAGAGAGCTCAAGAATCGATACCGTTGTTTATAGGGATGCAAAATGAGTGTTTATTTATCATGGTTTATGTGATACGATATTTGGCTTTGATTTTATTGGAAAAAACAAATGATGAATTGATAAATGTGTATCATTATGTGAATACGATGAATCATGAGAGTAATAATAGTGATAGTAGTGATATTTGGGAAGGAAAACGAAAATTAGCTGCCATGTGGTTTGCTATTATTCTAAATGATGATTATTTGAAACAAATTGTAAAGAATGAAGAAGATGTAAAACAAATAGGAACCGAATTGAATCAATTGTTTGTTCAATTGATACATTTCATGGATTGTTATCAACAAGGTAACAATGAAAAACAGAGTGACAATACTGCATATTTTGTGACTGTGCGGAAAGTGATATCGAGCAGTTCGTTCTTTACTAAGAAAAATAAGAATTCGACTACCGATGATGATGATGAAAGCATGGGAGTAGGAGAAGAAGAACAACAGGAATGGCAACGATGCGCTGCGACAACAAATCATTATTTTAGTGGTCAAATGGTTGGCACGAGTGCTTTGACGATTCAGTACGCAACTGCGTTGCAAATACCTGAAGCAAAGATACGAAATCAAATGATTCAATTATAGATGGGTTGCGTACTTTGAAAAAACATAAAAACATGAACGCCTTAGCATATCCAATTCGAATTTGCTATCTATTGCTTGTGGTTTGTTGTACAAAAATTGTTTATTGAGTAGCGAGTTCAATGGCATTAACAACAAGGACACGAATGACGACCATCATTATTACTATGCAATTCTCATTCTTCAAACTCAATTAATTGTACATGGTGTCGAATCTTTGCTCGATTTCATCTGTTGCTTTCCTGGATGTTGTCTTGACCTCTGGAGTACCTTTTCCTTTTTTAAACATCACCAGCATGATAACAGATGTTATTGCCAGGATGATTAAGACTATAACAACAAGTGAACAAGCGACAACAATGAGAGCAATACCATACTTCTTCATTCCTTTCTTCTCTGAGTTTGTTGAAGTGTATGATGAGCAGCCACAAGGGTTGGAACATGTTTCAGTCTCACCTGCTCCAATATTTCCTTCGTCCACTGATTCGGTGGATTGAATATAGTCTAGTGAAACGGAGACAGATCCAGGTTGAGAACATTGACATTGTACGACGACAGTTTGATTTGAAGCTCCAATAGTGACAGTCTCAGTATGACAGATGGACGTATCATTTGTCCACAACTTACTGTTACTGTCCAAGTACTTACACATATATTTGTAGGAGTCACTATTGTTCATATTCAAGAGATTGTTTGGTAGTGTGACTGTTGATTGGATGACTGAGTCCGAAGGTACTGTTTGAATCAACTTTTGTTGATCAGTGTACAACATGGTCGAAATGACAGATGACACCTGGTTTGTGTTGCACTTGTTCGGATATTGCCCAGTCGGATTTAGTGTAACCAAACCTTGGACATACGTTGCATTTGCATTCGAGAGTTGCTTATTGTCAACATCAATGACGATGTAGTCAGTGTTGTTGTTTGTTGCCCCAGTAGAGGGTTGTCTCACAACAATGGTGGTGTTTTGAGAAGCACCGGCAGAGGTTTGATTCAGTTTAACAATCACTGTTTCAAGATTCGGGAATGATATCTCTTTTGTCTCTCCTTCGGTCATATTCTGTCTCACCTTTTCAGTCAGAACTGTAACCACTGAATTGAATGCTTCCTTTTGAACTTGTGAACTATTGGATGATATCATTACATTGGCCAGGTCATGTGCGATAGAAATCATATCATCAATGTTGGTACTGTTGCTCTGAATGATGTTTGTCAGAATGTCTGCTGTCTTGATGGTTGAGTTCTCTGATAGAATGTCATAGTGCTCTGAAATTGTTTTCGCTGCCTCCATTTGTGCATCAGTGCTCAATTCAGATTGCTTTGATTCAATGATATTCACCAAATTGTTCAACAAGTCAGATGTTTGATTCTGATTAATGGTTGGCAGTGAGGTTATTAACTCAACTGTGTACTGTTTGAGTTGTTCTTCCAATTGGGTTCCGTTTAGCTGGTTGAGGTTGTTTGCTTTGTCTGTCAAAGCATCAGTAGTCTGTTGTGCATCTCCTAGATAAACGGTAATATTCTGTCTCGATTCCAATATATCATTGTACACGGATACAGCCTGAACGAACAGAGTGACTGTACCAAGGACTGAAAATTTAGTATTACAAGTCGACCAATTGAGTGATGAACCGAGGTAAACTCTCTCTCCTTTTGAGTTCAAGTATCCACATGTATAATTGGAGATGGCATTATCTTGAGGTGTACTGAATTCAAATGTATCATACAGCATCGCACCTCGAATTAAATTGACAAGTATATCTCCCATCGCTACTTTCTTTGGGAAATTGGATATCTGAGCGCCAATGCCATGACCGTAGGTCTTCAATACAACTGAAAATTTGACCATGTATGATGTACCAGGATAGATATCAGTAACATTGAATTGGAAGGTCTTGGCTTGTGTTAAGTTAATAAGGATTGTTGGAGTTTCCAGAACCATCGAAGCAGGATTAGTACCATTAACATATAATTGCCAGTAATAATCAACCTTTTCAAAAGG
Organism: Tetramitus jugosus; assembly: GCA_937625935.1. Classification (NCBI taxonomy): domain Eukaryota; phylum Heterolobosea; class Eutetramitea; order Acrasida; family Vahlkampfiidae; genus Tetramitus; species Tetramitus jugosus. The sequence goes on along the minus strand of OW569394.1, from coordinate 280,056 downwards.
TCTAACGGGAGTGGCAGTGGCATTAAGGAACCAAGTTTTTGCCGCAGGATACTTGGGTGACGGCATATTGGTCTGGTAGGAAATTGTTACTGGAAGTAGCTCGCATTGAGTTCCACTATATGCTGCATTACATGTGCATTTGTTTGGTCCCGTACACGTTCCCCTGGAGGTACCACTACACGCGACACTGGAAGAAGGCAACAAACCATAGCATCCCCAATTCTGGCAAGTATCGCCCAGATACCCAGGAGAACAAGAGCATGTTGTATTGCACCTACCATGTCCCGAACAGACTGATGGCTCATAAGCATTCGTTCCATTACAGAATTGAGCTGGATGATCTAGCACTTCGGCAACGACATATAATTCACCACGACCAGGGGAAGCAGTAGAAGCGATGACTCTGCCACCAGTTGCCTTTGCATCGGCTCGGGCAATATATCCATAAGCATAAGTGGAACCATCATCGCCAACAGACACAGTGGCTGAATCGTCACTCTGACCGGCAACATTGAGGAAATAAGACACATCACCAAGAGGAGTCAACTTGGTCACAAATAAGTTCAGAGTACCCTCATGACAGACAGTGACATTCCGAACAGTAGCATTTCCATGACATGTTCCAGTCATGTAAATTGATCCATCAAGACCAATGTCAATGTCAGAGACGGAGCTAGTTACATTGGGATTAGAGAAGATAGATTTAGCCCAAGCAACTTGACCACTAATTCTATCAACTTGCATCAAAAACATGGATTGTGCAGTTGCTTGGAGTGTAAAATTGCCCAGAGTTGTGTTGAGAGAGAAGTGCCCAGAGACAATCACAGAGTTATCAGTACCGAGAGCGATATCAGTGGGGAATCCTGACATGGCATATCCATAGGAGCTGGCATCCAAAAATTGTCCACTCTCCTTGTTTATTCTAGTCAGGAGTATGTCTCCAGTAGAAATAGGAACAAGAGTAGAGTTACCAAGTATTGTTGTTTCTTTAAGAGTACCTGTCAAGTACAAACATTCTTCATCAGAGACGATAGCTACTACACTGACTCCTTGTGCAGTTGAAGCCCACACATTTTCTCCATTCTCATCAAACTTGGCAACAAATGTGTTTAGTTCAGTGGAGTTGGAGGAGAGTGTGGTTGCTCCAAAATGAATCTCGTTTCTAAAAGTACCAGAGAAGTAGATGGCATCCTTGTTGTCCTGCTCGCATGACAAATGGGCGTATGCTGAGAGATACTCTGGGTCTCCCAAGGCTCTGTTCATTGGAATGACCTTGAACCACTCGGTCTTACCAAACTTGTCATACTTTAACAATAGAGAGTACCTTTCTGTAGGAGTTGTGATGTTGAACTGAGGGATTCCACCTGCACAGTTTGGAATCATAACGAATAGGGACTCCTTGTCACATGCTGGCAACATGCGTGTTGGAGCATAAAAAGAACCTCCATTATCAATGGCAGTCGCCCATACGTAGTCATGTAATTGTGGATCGTATTTGGCAAACACAATCATACCATAATCGACAGGGATGGAGCCAAGGGTGCCGTTTGTCGAAGAAAGTGCAAGAAACGATTTGTAGATCGAATTTTTGGATTGGACTTTGATTGCAGCAGGAACGTAGGCATTCTCTGTATAAACACTTGTCACATCAATCTCTCCAAATGAACCCTGTTCTGGCAGGCAGTGAGCTGCTGAAGTCAGAACCAAGACTAACAAACAAAGAGAAAGAAACACAGTGAGCAACGAGCAGTGAAAAACAGTCTTCATGTCTTGGTTTTGTTGTTGGAAGGTTAGGGCTTTGCTGGTTGACTTCACTGCCCAAAGTGATGTACATGGAACGGCGCATTACCAACCCGGATCTGAAACTTGTCTTTGCACACTTCCCGTTTTATTATTTGAAATTGAAATTAGTGGGTGTTGAACTAGGGCCTCTCGGACATTAATGACATTGTGACATTAGCCGCCATCGAAGATTGTGACGCGCGAAGTCCTTGCTTTGTTGTATCCACTCGTTTTGACAAACTAATGAACCACGTCGCAAACACAACAACTAACTCATCAGCTTTTGTTACATCGTTCACACTGTGTCAATGTTCATCTATAGTTTCATCATTCACACACCAACAGAATCTCGCCAATATCTTAGGAGGATGGAATTGAGCTAAAACACCCTCTGAGATAACAAGTCACCTGTCACAAAATTTAAATTCCGACCCTTGTCGCCTCTTTGTATGATCTAAAGCAGGTATTTCAACAGGCACTACGGTTTTGAGTATTCAATTAAAAAAAGCTCCTGTGTATTTACGATGATTCTTTTACTGTATTTACATGACGAGTGCGGACTCCATGGAATCCTCTGCGCATTTTCTCACCTTTCGATCATAGGCTTTCCTGTCCGATAAATACAATTGAGCGGCCTCAGGATTGGCGGGAGAATCCACATTTGGATCGCACAGTAAACTCTGAATGCTTGTTAATATGCTGCCTACAGTGTACACGGGACTCCACTTGTCTTGAACAATGTCCAAACAAATGTTACCGTCCTTGTAAATATTGGGATGAAACATTTTGCATTGGAAACGCACTTTGGGAGGCTTGGAAGGATAAGCTTCAGAAAAAGCTAATGATCAACAACAACAACAAATAAACAACAAATGAACAATCAACAAACAAGACAAAAATTTTCATGTTAGCTCTGACATCTTCTCCTTGTCAAAAGATCACACAACAACCAAATAACCAATAACCAAATGACCAACAAAAAAAAATTTCAAGCTCTAACAACACAAAAAAAAACTTGAAACCTCAAAAAAAAAAACAGAACAAATAAAAAGCTTTAGCTTTCGCATAAAAAAATCATATATACACACGTACTTAATTTCAATGTGAATAAACCACCTTCCCACGGTGATTGTTCAGGTCCTACAACAGACGCATTCCACACATAGAGATCACTCTCATCAATAGGTGCAGCAGAACATCCCTCTGGTGGATCTCTTTCCATATTTTTCCAATCCGTGTGTAGTCGGATCACTGAACTTGATTTATGTTGCATGATAAAAAAAAATTTTGATTGATTTCGTTTGTTTTCTGTTTGTTGTTCAACAAAAAATGTGCTTTTTCTGTTTGTGAACTGTGTCGCTCCCATTTTTTTGCTTGTCGGAGATATTTTTGCGCGGCCAAATAGAATTCAATTTTCCAGATTGGCTTTGAGCTTTTTGTTTTTTTGGTTCAAAATTTTGTTTGCTTGTTTTATTTGAGAGAGATAAATCTCAAACATGTAACGGTGTGCGTGTTGTCATCAATGCCTCGCGATAGGTTGCTTATTCTTGTGGTGTTCTTCTTGGCAAAAAGACTTCAGCGAGCATGCATCGACTGGAGCCTCCTCCAACAGGTTCAATGGCTTCTCCAATAGGCACAGCCACCAACTTTCCAAACTGACCCAGCACTTGTCTCTGTTCTTCCGTAAAACCTCTGAATGCACTCTCCGACATTACAATTCTTGCTTCTTCATTTTCTCCGCGCACCTCCAAAATATTGGCGCAAAAGTATTTTTCCGCCTGTTCCAATGAAACTTCAATCAGAGTTCTTCCGCTGTTTTGCAAGCTTTGCAAAACTTGAGCCCGACCATAGAAAACAACACCACTTTCACTTTCTCCACTACCATCTCCACTCTGATTCTCATATTCTCCACTCACTTTTTCAACAATACTTTCTGTGCATACGACTGCAAATTGAGTACCAATACTCAACATGACATTCGTATGATAAAATTCCTTTCCAGTGGAGCTCAACGTCTCAAACATGATGGATTTCTTGACAGTAAAATGTGGTGACTTGATCATTCTGTTCATTGCAAACGGATGACAACGAACTGATTTTGCAGCATAAGCAATACCTTGAATATGATCAATTACGAGAGCTCCAGTACCTTCCAATACGTCTTGACTGAATGATTGACTTGGTGCAATATTGTTCAACTCTTGTTGCATCACCACCACTTGCGTGTCAAATTCATATCCATTTTCTGACAGTAGACGGGTGACATCGGACAATCTTCTTGTCTCCGCCCGACGATTCTCCGTCGCCATCGTATAAACAATAATTTTTCCGTCTTGATTGGTACCAAACCAATTATTGGGAAAAACGGCATCAGGAAGACGAATGAGACCTTGATTTTCTTCATCTTCATTTTCACCTTCCAACACAAGTACGTTGATTCCTTCTTGTCGGAGAATTTCAACCGCCTTGGAAAACTCCGAATTGGCGGTAGAATGAACCATTTGACCGATTTTTTGAATTTGAAATTCATTGTCGAGAGCGGTTTGGGCATTGAACTCAAAGTGAACTGGGCGGACCATGAGTACAGTGTTTGTGGTTTGTTTCAAGTGATTTTCACTCACTTTAGTTGTTGCGACGACAGACATTTTGTTTTTTTGGTTGGTTTTGGTGGGTTTTTGTTGTTTGTGGTTAGTTGTTTTTTTTTTGTGTTCAAGGGTGTTGGTTGGGGTGTCAAGATTTATTTCTTTCGTGGAGGACGTGGAGGACGAGGAGCTACAGGTTGTTGTGTGAAGTTTGAGGTGGTGTTGGTCAACGGACACCAAAAGGAACTGGATATCACGTGTTGAGATTTTTGTGAGGTGTTTTGGGAGGTCCCTACCATCAAATAAAAACACAGCTGGGTGTCAATCAATTGGAGCTTGAAAGGATTCTCACTGAATCTTTTGTTGAGATTCGATATTTTCTGTTGCAAAATCTTCCAGAACTCCTTTGAAAATACAACCTTCATCTTATAAGAAAACAGTTTGGAAAAACTGTGCATTCGGTGGGATTTGAACCCACGCATCCGGAGATATCCGAACTTGAGTCGGACGCCTTAGACCACTCGGCCACGAATGCTCGATGTATTACAAAACGTTTGACTACAGCGCGCGCCGATTCGCGCGGCCGTTTGTTTTTGCTTCATAAGGGTTTGAAACGTTGTTTTTCGAAGATATACACTTGACTGTTGAGGAAGATCAACTCAGACACCGGCAGAGGTGAGTGGATGTAGGACGAGTTGTTGCAGAGGCTTCGGGGTGAACCAAAAAGCAGAAGACGATGTCTCTCACGAATCATGGTTGTTTTGTGGTTTCCTCGTCTTGCAACTTGTTGTCATCTTATGGGTCAAAAAGTTACGTGGTCAAAAATCATTGAAATTGAGTTACACTTGTAAGGAAATGAATCAATTCCATTTCAATCGAATGGTCATGTACAACAAGAAGAGAACCTAAGAAGAACTTTGAATGAACAAGAAATTGAAAACGGGTTTCAATTAACAAAAGGATCACTGTTCAATTTTGACTTGGCAGAGAGTAATCTGAAAGTGACAGATGAGCACCTTCCATTTCTGGTGGGCATCCACACACTCAACATGAGTGGTGCTAAAAACATTACTGATGATGCCTTTGTTTGGTTAGTTGGTATTCACACACTTGATGTGGATATTTGTGATCAAATCACAGATCGAGCCTTTTCTCTTACTTGAAAGTATTAGAACGCTCTCTATGAATTATTGTTGGCAAGTCTCAGACGATGCCTTTTCTCACTTGAATGGAACTCATGTCCTTGAGATGAAATACTGCCAATCGCAAACCTGGGACTTTCTTTTTTGACTGGCATTCACACACTCGATATAAATGGTTGCACTCAAATCACTGATGATGGAGTTTCTAATTTGACAAGCATTCACACTTGATATGGGTCGTTGCACTCGAATGGCTGACAATGCACTTGCTTACTTGACAGGCATTCACACGTGTGAATCAAAATGCATGCTTGATATGATCAAGTCGAATGTGTTGAATTGCTCCTTCAAGTCATCTCATTGCTTGCAAAACAAATGAGTATACACTTCACAAAATGAAAAATCTTTGACAAATATCTCTTCGCGAACCATTTTTTTTTAAATACAACCATTTCGGTTGCTCTTTTTATTGTCTTGCTTATTCACTTGCCTACGCTCGAAGAGCGTAGGCCCTGGTTAGTTACCAGTTGGTAGGCAATGATTCTCGGAGAGCGTCATTGTCGTTGATTACACTTATCCTTCGTTGTAGTGAACAGGTGGTGAAGAGTCTTAAGATATCTCCTCTTGACACTATTAACATATGTTTTGGCTTTCTTCTGTGCCAGTGGCTTCTTCATTCCTCCAGACATAAGACCATCAGCGACCTCCATGATGGCGTCCGTTTCTATGCTCATCATTCCTAAGCAGTTCAGTTACGGCTAGACTTTCCTTCGCGAACCAAAAACGCTCATTTTCTTCTTTAGAGTGTCTACGTTCATACAATGGTGGAACCACCTCTTCCCATTTCGAATAGAGAAGTTAAGCACCATCTGGCTGAGTTAGTATTGAGATAGGAGACTACTCGAGAACCCTCAGTAATGTAGGCTTTTATCCCGCTCAAAAAATATTGCCAAAAATTCCCGCGCATTCAAAAAACGAACAAAAACATTTCATGACAAACAACCACCTGACTCATCATCATCATCATGGCAGAAACGACAGTGCCATTGATGACGACAGTGTAATTGTGTCTGGCATCGATTTTGCTGATGGTGAAGTCTATGTACCCTCTAGAATGTCCATTGATCGAAACTTAGCTTCCATTATTGATGATGAAACAGGAGGGAGTAGACGTGGTGGAGGTCACCATGGTGGAAGCAGCAGGAGAAATGAGCACGGCTTGGAGGATGGTGGCAGCAGGGAAAATAGTTTTGACGACGGCGGAGAATCTTACGCGAACTCAAATCCGCGCACCAGAACGTTGGCGGCCCGCTACGTAAAATTCAAGGGGGCTTTAGCGGACATTTTAGAGCGACCGCGCAGTTCGTGGCTCGCTACGATTTGGGGCTGTCTCGTTGTGCTTGTGATTTTGTTGTCGGTTGCTTTCCTAGTTGTGGAAAGCTTTCCCTCACAGTACAATAACAAGGCATGGTGGATAGCTGAAGCTGTGATTGTTGGTTTCTTCACTCTAGAGTACTTGTTGCGTCTGTATGCTACTTGTGACTCATTGACTCAAGTTTGGAAGTTTGTCAAAGGCCCCATGAACGTTATTGACCTATTGTCATTTGTTCCCTTTTATGTCGAGGTAATTCTGGACTTGGCAAGCTTTGCTTTTCACTCAAAGATTAACATTGGTATCTTTCGTGTGTTAAGACTGTTTAGAGTGTTTCGACTCATTCGTATCACTCAAGTTCAGCTCTTGTTGTTAGCTATTAGCAAGAGCATGGATGTGTTGGGTGCGATACTCATGTATCTACTCATTGCACTGCTCATTGCCTCTACTCTGATTTATTATTTGGAGAGGGGAAAATTTGATGCAAAAACTCGTCAGTTTGTCTTGTCTAATGGCACTGTTTCACCCTTTCAAAACATTCCTATTTGTGCTTGGTGGGCCATTGTTAGTATGACCACAACAGGTTATGGTGACATGATTCCAACAAGTGCTCTAGGTAAGCTCGTGGGTGGTGCTTCCATTGTTGTGGGCGTGTTGGTCATTGCGCTACCGTCCATGATTATTGGAAGAAAGTTTGGTGAGCTCAGTAGTCAATACAAGCTCAAGCAAAAAATGGATCAGAGAAGGGAACAACAGAGACATCGAATGGCTCGTATGAACGAGAATGAAATTCGTTTGGCTCAAGAAACGGATCTCATCAAGGCACTTGGTAAACACGATCGTTTGTTGAGTGAGCAGATGCAACAGATGCAGGATTCAATGACAAAGGTCAATGAAACAAGGGAAATGATACGTGTTATCATGACACGTTTTTCGGCGTCGAGTGAAGCTCAACAAAGCATTTATCAAACTCTTGGAAATTCGTAGACAGAGAGCAGTACAAACTGTATTGCAGATATGATGAAGGAAAAATCCTATCTAGTAAAGTTAGATGGAGTAATTTTACAACGAATTATTACTTCAAAAGTTGCTACAACTACTTCGAAGAAACTCCTGTATTATCAAGTGTATTTTTCAACGAGTATGTACCAAAAATAAACATGTCGATACAACGTTTCGTTTTGTGAGATCATCACATAAAATCGGGATCACATAAATTTGTATCAAAACAACGTTCAAAGTTATTCATTCATCAAAATGCTTCCAAGAAACAAGTTACAATACTCTACAATTGTGAATCAATTGCTTCGACGCGGTTCCCAGACCTCTCTCAAACAAACTCCATTACAATGTCTCGCAAAGAGGAATATTTGTGATTCTACCTATGCGACACATGACAATCACTGGGTCGAAGAAGAAGAAGAAACTGTCATTCAACAACCATCTTCTATTCATCAAGACAAGGTTGACCACGCAAAAGACGCCGGAGTCAAGAGAAAGGATCACAACGGTCACATTCAAGAAGGACTAGACATGGATAAGAAGGAGCGTAAACAAGCAATGGCAGAACTAGAAAAGTACTCGTCTGATCTGGACACTGCCTCTTGGATGAGAAGTGAAATTGAGGACAAGATTGAAGAAACAGTGCGAAACAGTTATCCTTCAAGGAGAAACAGTCAAAAGAGAGAAAAAGTGGAGGAGAATTTAGAAGCAAAATTGAACAGAGAAGAACACCAACAACATCCATTGTAAACTAACCAACACACTTAAAGAATAAAACAGTTTTTTTACAAAATACAACTTTACAAAAAAAACAGAACGTTTCAACTTTACGCCTGTTTTCGCGCCAAACGTGTCTGGAACTCTTGTTTCCATTCATCTGATATACTCTTATCATCAAACTCAATCTTTTCAATTTTATCATTTTCTCTGATGACAAGCATGAACGGACGAGCTCCCTCATCTCCAATCTGATTATAATCCAAATTCAATAGCTTCAAGCTTCTATTCTTTGTAGCAAGAGCATTGGCAAGTGCCGTTGAACCTCTAGCCGTAATTTCATTCTTTCTCAAGTAAAGTTGCTCCACGATACTTGTTTGAGAGACCCATTCAGATATGGCGATACATCCCATATCACCAATGTTACAATTACCAACATCAACAATTTTTAGTCTTTGATTTTCAGTTAAGCCTTCACAGAGATCCTTGATACCTTCTGAACCAATGGCTGGATTCTCATTCAAGTACAATGTGTGTAGAGACTTGTTCAATGAGAGAGCTTGACCCAAAGCTTTTGCACCACCGGCTCCAATGCCACACGAAGCCAAATCCAACACGCCCAACGTCGTCGATCTCTTGACTGTAAACAACAAAAAAAAACCGTTCACGCGGCAAAAAAAAATCCATTTTCGGATCGGAAGCAAACGGAAAAATTCACGTCAGTCAACTGCCAAAAAATCCGAACGAATCGTGCGACTCCAAAGTACATTCAAATGTCACAACAACATACGTGCTGAAGCAAGGGTAATGCATCCTTGATCACCCATCTGTGGATTACTACCCAAATAAAGTCTCTTCAATCCCTTGTTCACTGCAAGTGCATCTCCGAGGTGCTTCAATCCTTCGGCTGTGAACCAATTCTGTTTCAAATGAAGTTCATAACATCCTCTGTTCGGTCTCAACATTTCAGACATTTTGACCAAGTGCTTATCAGTCACATCACAATTATCGAGATCTAGTTTGAGTGTGACATTGATATTTCTTAGCTGGTTGATTTGACTGTTAATTTTATTTCCCATGGTATGTGCGTTGCCTTTCTCTGATTTTTTTCAAATTTTTTTTTTTGAAGAACAATTTGTTTTGGTGGTTTTGCGCAGTGGCGGCGTTATTGGAAAATGCAATTTTGGTGGAATCAATGATAGGTCTTCGCGGGATTTTTTGATGCCTGAAGTCAAGCGTCAATAATACTCCGACTAGTTGTCATCTACGACACATGATGTGTTAGGGATTGACTACATAAGAACTTTAAGGGGAGGAGAAGACACTCATAAGACAAACTTTGGTCTTTACACTACAAACTCACACACCTGGGAGGTGTGGCGTGGCTGTGGAATTTCTTGTCTTTCCATTCGTTTCGTTTGAAAAACAAAACCAATCAGATAGACCCCCAATCGAAAAGACAACTCTTCTTGAATTAGCTCTACTCTCTCTAGTGTGCGTTTTTGACATCCAAGTTTAAATTCTTAGACACAGCACACCGTCCAACCATATCAGAAAGTAAAAATGCAGAGAACAAGACTTTCATTGTTTACAAAGTTCATTGTAGTTGCCATGACTATGACTCTACTGCTCATGAGCCTCCATCAGCTTCAGAATCTCTCAGGTCAAGTTGAAGCTGTTCTGCCGGTTGACCCACTTGGCGCCTTAAATAACCCCGCCAGTTCTTGCTTTGCTATTCATCGCTCCGATGCAAGCAGTATTTCTGGAGTGTATTGGTTGACAGATAGCAACAGCAATATTTTTGAAGCTTTTTGCGACATGGACGATGTAGATGCCTTTGGATTCTCTGGTTGGACACTTTTCCAGCAAAGGGAACCTTCCATGGGTTTCAACGTCTCATTTTATCGCAACTACAGTTCGTATGATGCTGGATTTGGCAACGTGACCAACTCTCATTGGCTCGGACTCGGAAAATTGTATTCCGTGGCGGGGTTGGACAATCATCCTTACAATCACCATTTACGGGTAGAGGTGGCCTTCAAGGGTCAAATGTACACTCAGGATTACACTGAATTTGGTGTGGGTCCACCACCTACCAACTACACGTTACAGTCAGGAACTTCAAGATGTATCAAAAGACCCTGCGCTGGAGATTCTCTATCGTATCACAACGGAATGCCATTTTCAACCTATGATCGAGGTACTATCAATTGTGCTAAAGCTTTTAAGGGAGCTTGGTGGTATAGATCTTGTCATTCGTCCAATTTGAACGGATTGTACTTGAATGGAACGACAACGAGCTATGCTGATGGTATTGTTTGGTCTTCTCTCACTGAATTTTATTATTCATCAGAGATGGTTACACTCAAAGTTCGACCTTACATTACATGTGTCAATCGAACAGTGACTTGTTCGAATCGTGGTGACTGCGACGATTATTTTACACACTGTATTTGTGATACGGGTTTCACTGGTTCCAAGTGTCAAAAGCCAATGACCATCTCCTTGAGTTCAAATCTTGTTTTTGCACCTCAATTCTTCAATTTACAAACATTGTTGAAGGCAGAGGCAACTATTGAACCAATGGACGAGTACAATACATTGAATTTTGAGTGGTCATTGGTTGAATCTTTGACCAATACATCTGTATCGATTAGTACAACTTCGGGAACAGGTATCGACTCGAGATTCCTCTCAGTCATGCCAAATTCATTGAAGGAGAACACAAGTTATCGATTAAGATTCAAAATGTCACTCAAAATGTACCCTAACAATGCCGTCTACTCGTACTTGAATTTTCATTCGAGTGTTGCGCCAGTGATGGGCACTTTGGACGTTAATCCCAAGAGTGGAAAGCTATTGGTCGATACGTTCACATTGGAGGCAAAGAATTGGAAACCAACAGAAAGTCTTGATACGTTAGAGTATCGTTTCGGTTACGTGGATCCATCGATGAATGAAGTTGTGTTCATCAATTCATTCTCCTCGACAAACACGTTCAAGACAGCGTTGCCCACCACTGGAACCATCACTTTGATCGTTCAAGGTCGTTCAGCATCTGGTCACTCAATCGAGATGCAAGATACTGTTGAGGTAACTGCATTGTCATCTGGTGAATTGTCATCGGCCGTCGGTGATAAACAGGAGCAGTTGAAGACAGCCACAGGAGCCGACTTGGAATCTGGATTGACAGTGTTGTCTTCTGCTACGACAACCATTGCAGCAACATTGAGTAGTTCAAAAACACAAAACATCATTTCAGATGTTGTGAATACGATTGATCAGCGTAGGGATGGACTTACTGCTGAAAAGAAGATTCAAAACGTTAAGTTGTTGTCCAATGAGGTGAAGCGATTCAAGAAAACTGCGACACTTCAATCAACTGGAGTTTTGACGGATACGATCAAGGGAGCTGATATTTCCGATGTGTTGGATCAAGCAATTGCAGCTACTCAGAATCTTGCCACTGTTATGATTGATAAGAAGAGTGACACAGAACAGAAGAGTTCTTTTATCGGCTTAGTGGATGAAGTGTCTACCAAGGTACGATCCAGTTTGGTAGAAGGTCAACAAACTAGTCTTTCAATGCACAACTTGGAGACTGTCATGGCAAAAACAAGTGTGACTAGTCCCAATGTCACTCTAACCATTCCAAAGCCATCAGATGGCAAGAAGTCCAGAGCACTCCGGTTGAGCAGTGCTGAAGAGCCGATTGTTGTCGAGGTAAATACAAGTAACATTGGTGGTGATACTGCTCCAATTCATGTTCAGGGTCAAGTACTATCAGATCCACCAGAGGAGTACAACAACAAGTGCAACAGCAAAATTGTGTCACCTACAGTGTCCCTCACACTATACAAGGACTCTCAACAGCAAATTTTGAGAACAGGCAGTGTTGATCCAGTGTTCACTACAACAATGGGTGTGACTCAATCGATACCAGTGAACTCGACCTCTTATTCCTTCATCTGCAAGTTCTATATCCCAGAGACACAAACTTGGCAGATAGATACTCAAGTTTGCCGAACTGCAGTTGTGCCTGATTCAAACTCAGTCTCATGTCTGTGTCACGAACCTGTGACTCATGCCATCTCTCTGGACTATGTCCAATCGGCCACAGAAGATGAAACCAACAATTACTCTGGAACTTGTACCAATCCATGTGGTTGTCCTCGCAAAAAGCTACCAACTTGGGCCAAGGCAGTCATTGGATTGTCTGCGGCTGCGGTTGTCATCGTTGTATTGGTCATCACAGGAGTGTTCGGTTTTGTTTTGTACAAAAGGTTGGGCCCTAACAAGGCTCGTGACTTTTCGGCACCACACTAACGTGCCAGTTTTCTCGTAGAACCCAAAAATAAATATTTTTCGCTCTCTTTAATTCTACGACCAAGTTCAGAACATCCTTGTGGGACAAAAGTTGAAAACAAAAGAAGTGGAATGCACGTCCAAGGAGAAACAACCAATGATATAATACCTGGTACTTCCGTACTGTTAGGTATGGGTAGAGGGGAATCTGGTGAACTGTGGTCACCCGACATACAGTCAACTTGTTTGACTGTGCTGGGAAGGGAGTTCGATCATGAGACTGAAGAGGTCAAGGTACGACAAGATGGCTATACTGTGGATCATGAAGGAGAACAGTGGCTAATGAGTCAAGGTCAGAGGCACATTAAACAAGTTGCATGCGGCTCTTTGCACGTCATTCTATTGGAGTTTAATGGTAGGTGTTGGACACTGGGTGACAACGATGATGGACAGTTGGGTCTGGGTCATTGTACAAAGACAAGGCATCCTACGCTGGTCCAGGGAGTGATTGAAGATCAGAGGATTGAGTATGTGGGAGCTGGTGGATGGTTCTCTGCCTTCTTGAGTGACAAGGGAAAAGTGTTCACTTGTGGTAACCTTGTTCGGCAGTTCAGGGACAAGATTATTCAGTATTTTATTGCAAGTGACCAAAGCAAGCGATCCAAGACTAAACTTGAGCCCAGAGAAGTCATCATGCATGATGACTATCGAATATACAAGATGGGATGTGGCAATCGATTTTTACTCATGCAAGACCAAATCACGATGAAAATGTACTATTTGGGACAGTCTAACTCTCATCGAGGTGTGTCACTCGGAGAACAAATGGATCCAAACCTATCACTCATGCATTATATTCATCCAGAGACACTTGACAGGAGTCCGGTCGATTTCCAATGCAAGAAAATCGATGGAGGAGAAGCGTTTTCAGTTCTGTTGGATTACAAGGGTACTTTGTTCACTGCAGCAGGAGTAAAAGAAGACTTTATGCATGTAGAAACTCTACATAAGGTACCTGTTATCGATGTTTGTTGTTCTTGGATGAGGTACATTGCTCTCGATGCAGATGGATTGGTTCACTTGGGTGGATATGAATCAAAGATTGTTACTTTGCACTCGTTGGGTCCAGTGAATCAAATAGGCGCTGGACAAGTCCGAATGTACGTTCGCTCTGGAAAGACCGTGTACAAGGTGTCAGAAGGTCACGATCATCAAATGGCACCCGAGGAGTTGAGCTTTCGGCCGAAGATTGATCAGGACGAAAACACCTTTGTTCAATTGACAGGCTCTTACTTTACAACAATTATACATCAAGCTGTTGTAAAGCGCTCGTTACAGAGGAGCACCCTCAACATGTTGCGCCTGGGCCAACTTTTGTGCGATGTGACTGTAGTCTGTGCCTTCTCTGACGATGAAGACACATGACGCATTCCAGTGGTTCGGCCGAATATCTGAATAAAGCGTCGACTTTCGTATGGTTAACCCACAGATGTGACTCACATGGCACCTCGCACCTTCCAAAGTGCTGCGACTGCGCATGTTTCTTGTGTCCTCCGTTTTCCTCTGATTTTCCGCTCATAGTTCCAGAGTCCTTTGACACCCGTTCGGTAGCAAATTGCTAAAAGAGGGCAAGCATGCTGTTGGCTCTTGGAGGGCCAATCCCCACAGGGCACATTGTCTATTCCTCGAGCATACGTTTCACATTATCATTGCTCTTAGATTCCAAGATAAACGAGTAACACAAACAACTGACACAAAGAAAGAAGATGTACTCTGAAACGAACCATATGGATGGAGTATTATCATGGAGAGATGGATGGAATGAAGCGTACAACTATACTACAATCACTGGAAAGATGGTTGAGTTGAACAGGTATGTGTTGACATGTCAGCAGAGTAGCGCAGCCATTGTGGCACAAAGTGTTTCGTAAATGCTGCAGTAGAATAGGCAATGTTAACCTTTTTGTGTAAACAGAGATGCATGGAGCTCGCCAGTACTCTCATGGCTCTTTGTTAGTTTCTATGCTCTAGTGACTCCAATGCTGATTATTCTGTTGATATGGAGACGAAACAAGCAACCTATCAAGGCAAGAAATCATCTGTTGATGATTCTAACGGTTGTATCTCAGTTTGTGATCGTAGTGACATCTGTAGGTAGGTTTTTTTCAGTGAGTTTAGTTTACACTTGTTGTCGAGTAACTCGGATCACTAACTGGAGGGTTTGCAGTTCGATTGGGAGTTGGACGCTGGAGATATCCATGCATCTTGTATTCAGTTGTTTTCTCAATAGATGTGCCAAACTTTTTTCTTCCTTCAATCTTTCGAATGTGGCGACTCTTCTTCATTTTCAGGATCAGCCAGTTGAAGGGCAATATGAGTCACAAGAAGAAACAACAAGAACGCAAGAGTCTAGTTAAGGAGATAGAGATGGAGGAGTCGGTATTTGATGGACATACAAGTCAAGAGACGGACACGGACCTTAAATCGAATCAGAGAAAGACCCGCTCTATTGCCATTCAAAAGTTTCTCTTCTCTAACAAGTTTCTAGTACCTGTGCTTGTTGTTGTGATGATGGTACAAGTTCTCCTTTGGTTTGTAGTACTGTTTATTCCCTACTCGGGTCAGAAGAATCTCAAGGAGATGTTTGCATTTCGGTTCGTCTGTGGAATGGACATTGCCCGTTCCATTCTAATTGGTGTTCAGATCGTATTTTATCTTTGTATCCAGGCTGTTCTGTTAGTAATGCTGTACATCTTCAAGATTAAGGATAAATGGGGAGTGCGCTTCGAGATTACAGTATCATTAGTCGTAATTTCTGCGACGTTTGCAGCAACATTGCTAACGACAGGTTTGAGTGATTTCCTTTATCTCAGAGCAGAAGGAAAGTTTCCAGCAGTCTTCTACGGCCTGTTTGGATTGTTGATTGACTTGGTTTGGAGTTCTTTGTGGCCCATCATTCAATCGTTCTTCCCCAAGAACAATAAGCAACTATCAGAGGAACCAGTGTCGTTACTTAGAGAGGTACTAGAAGATGATTCCTTTAGGGCCCTCTACAAACAATATTGTGCATCTTCTCTCGTAGTAGAGCCAGTGTGTTTCTATGAGGACAATTGTCATTTTGCTGATGCGAGCAATACCAACAACAAGCTGTTGATACGCGAGGCAACGAGAATCATAGGAAAGTACTGCAAGGATGACTCTCCGCTTCTCCTTAATTTACCAAACAAGGACAAAATTTTGGAGCCTATTGAAGCTAAAATTAAGGAGTATGAAGCCAGACTGCTTCAAGAGTCCCAGAACAAGTCAAACCACAAGGAGAGATGGGTCAATCCTGAACTATTCTTAGTCATTGACAATGTTTGTATGAGTGATATGAACAATGATACATTTGTTCGGTTCAAACTGGACGTTTCTTATCGGGCATACTTGAAGGAGAAGCAAAAACTCGAGGCACAGCAGAAACAGTTTGGTCTAAACTAAAAACGATGTTCATTAGAATGAAGAGGTATCTGGCATTGTTGATTGTTGCTCCACAAATCGTTTTCGTTTCCTGAAAAACATGCCTGCAATGAATTCAATGATTGCAATATAAATGACATTCGAAATCATAAACTCAATCACTGGCTTCACAAACACATCTTCCGCCACACCAGTTCCACATCCCAGCACCCATCCCTTGGTTTCGTGTTCAAACTTTATTCCATAGAGTACGAGAATAAAGGAACATCCTGCAACATACAGAGCGAACAAAGGATACCAGAGGAATAGACATGGCCATGGGAACCAATACTCAGCGTTCCACCATTTGCTCAGATAATACAGAACCGATTTACTTCTTCTTGTTGTAGAGGTGATATCACTTGCAGGTGCAATGTCAAGCGTGCCCTTGTGACCATCTTTGTCATCTGTCCAGACATAGCGCAAGGAGATATCTGACATTTCTACATCATTTGACACACTACTCTGAGTATCTTTGTCAGTACTGTTGCTATCATCGTCTGCGACACTTGCGTGAGTTATCGGCATGATGAGTATTGCCATGAATATGATCCCCGAAAGAGCCACGACTACGAGCCCACACTCGATGAACAGAACTCGAAGAAACCATGGATGCTTGGTTTTGTGTGGAGTGACCAACAACAAGACAGGAATGAGTCCACAAGCCAACAGCAAGAAAAACAGACTCGCAAGACTTGCAAATGAAAACGTTTTGAAGTTGGGTCGCCATATCAGGGTGTCTCTCTCCACAAACTTGTTGTATCTGATTCGAAGATAAGTTACTTCCAAGAACACAAAATAAGCCACAATAAACAGTGTTCCAAATCCGATTTGATAATCAGCATTGAACCAACTTCCAAAGTTCCACTGGAATAGGTACATGATACCAACAACACAGCCACCGTACAATAAACTGATCATCATCAAGAATATAGCTCCTTGCCAAGTCACGGTGTCCATTAATTTGATGATATGCAGCAAAATGTAGTCTGTAACCGTATCTCCAACATCAAGCATCTTAGTGAATGGATAAAGGAGTTTCTTTTTCAGCTTAGAATACTTGGATCGTTTTGGAGCAACAGTGAGCTCTCTCATTGGACTGTCCTCAACTGTGGTGGATGTATATTTTCCATGGAACCGAGACGTTCTTGGATAGTTAGTTGATTGATATTGTTCTTTGGTTTGTGACTCTCCTTCTTCTGAATTGTCATCACTGTTGGGAGGTTTGAATGGTCTAGTGCTGACGAACAACGTTGTGAAGAAGATCACAAACGGAGTGGCTACCAACTCACTCACAACAGAGCTTACCAAGAATTGGATTCCATTTTCATCTTCTGTTCCAAAAGTGATTGCATTCCCAGTAAACATTCCCAGAATACCTACATAAATTAATGTAAGTTGTCGAATTTTTCCCAAGCTCTCTTCACCACTCATGAACAAAGAAAAATATGGATGTTCGGATATGTAAGAGACAATGAGATGTCTCAGTTTTCCTTTTGATTTTTCTTTCTTCGGTCTTCTCATTTGTCTTTCATCTTCATCCAATTGCTGCTTCTTGTATCTAACATAACTTCTCTTGATTAAACGATAAATTAGAATCAAAGTCACTAAAGCAATATAACAAAGAGCGAGAGATGCCATCAAAATAACAGTTGCCATGTTATCCTTGTTCAACTTGGTGATGTTTCGAAAATCTTGAGCGTTGAGGAATTGGAGATTAGGAATTGCGTAGTCAATAAACGCTGCAAAGTTTGTCGTGTGATTGCAAGCACATGTAACATATATCTTTGTGTAGCCAATCATTTTACATCCCGTTGTATTCCACGAGTTTCGCGTTTCATCCCAAAACTTACAAAATGGTCTATATCCTGCTTCAGATTCATTCCGATTTAATTTTGACAATGATAAACCAGGTGATGGAATAGGAATGTTAAATATGATCGGTTCTATCAAATCTCTGACACTTGGTTTTTTATCTCCTTGTTCAAAGGTAAGTGATAAAACTGGAGATGTAATGTTTTGGTTGGATGAAAAGTCAAAGTATGGCGATGGACCAATAAATGCCCTCACTCCAATATCTTGAGCATTTGTAGTCGATTCAAAGACTTGTGTCGTATTGGTCGAGTTAAATGAAGAGGGAAAGAAAATTGAGGTGGACATCTCATCTGTAACTCCTTCGATTCTAATCGTGCTGTTATTGATATTGACTACAGTATCCCGGAATATTGATGCAGAAAAAGTATCTGTTTGCAGTATTTGTTCTGTTGTTCCCGCTACAATATTTTCTAGCACCGCAGAGCCAATACTTTCTATGGATTGAAAATTCTTTCTGAATACCTGGCCAAGTGTTGTCGATGATGTGCGATTCCTTGCAACTTCGAGTCCCTGAAAGATGTTCGAAGAGCACATGCTTATTGCTTTGGCAGTATCAAATACGAACAGAAGTTTCATATCCTTGATTAATTTTTCAATAAATGAAACAGCAGTGCGAAGTGTAGTGTCCGAAGTTTGAGAGGAATCTGATGTCAACAAATAACAAAGTGTCGATTGTTGCAGCAGCGATTCTTCAGTCATCAGATCCATGTTATTAGTTGCGTTGTTCAAGGCGACAATAAGCGCTTCTCTCACTGTTGTTGCAATTGCAGATGTTTCTTTGCTCATATTCTTCTGATTATTCAATGTTGTAAGGATAATTTTAGCTGTCGTACTGACTAATTCACGATTATTACTTTCTCCCTGGATAATATCGGTTCGGAATGATTGCATCTTGAGCTTTAATTCATCATCAGAATATCCAGGTAATATCGAGGTGTTAACTCGAACGGTCACTTGCGTCATTGCGTCCAACCAATCATAAACAAACACTGTCACCAACAATGTTCCATTCTTAGTTGTTGGAAGTGCGGTGTCTAGAGTATTACCAAGAGAGGGTCTATCTTGAAGCGGAACATATATCTTTTGTGGCGTTTCTTCGTCATAATAACCGAACAGATATCTCAATATTTCACCTTCATATCCAAACTGAGATGCTGTCAACCGATAGTAAAGCCATGTACTATTATTGTTCACAACATCGAGTTGCCCCTTTTGCGGTGCCTCTCTCACAGAGAGCGTAACAATTGCCTTTCCTTCACTTCCCCAACTATCGCTAACACTCAGTTGGAAGCTGTAGTTGATTCCTGGTGTTAAGATATTTTCAAGGAGAATCAAATTTGGAGCGCCTTCGAATGTTCCAATTGTTTTGCCTGTGATCAATTTCAGTTTGTTTGATGTTTCAGACCATCGATATTGAACTCTTCCTCTGGATCCGGTTACCCTTGATTTGATGACTGTTGGTTTTGCCCTGTTGGCAACATAAATATTTTCTGTCAAGAGAACAACATTGAGGTTGGCCACTGATGTTGACACGATTTGAATCATCACTGAATGTATATCAGTTCTATATGACTTCGTAAAGTTTAGAGAAAATTGATACTTTCCGATTGATAGCGTTCTTGCAGGGATAATGAGTATAGACGTGTGCTTTGAGATATTATCTGGCAATTCAACCGTAGAGTTCTTATCAGTTTCGTGGATCAACCAAGAAAAACTTGATAGTTCGTTTGTATTATCAGGATCAATCGAGTGACTTCCGTCCAAAATAATCTCGTCCACCTCAGACACCTTTCTGTCACCTCCTTGGATGAAGGCAGTCAGAGGTGTAGGAATGGGTCTGATCGTAACACTTGAATGTTCTTCAAACAGTCCCGATCTCGCAGTGAGTCTCAGTGAGAATTTTTGTTTCAATTCAGGTTGTGAAAGAGAGATGAAAGTCGTCGAAGGAAGAATGACAGTCTTTTCATTTTGAGAAAATGAAAGTCGTTGACCCTCAATCTGCTCCCAAACAAAAGACACGTTTTGACCAATCATACACGACACTGGATTAATATCTCCTTCAATAATGATTGGTTTTCCAATGTGCACCGGAATAAGAGGAGTACCTTTGATAGACAATTCAAACATTGATGATAATTGTCTTGTGATGAGAATTGATGAAGGAGCACTAACTCTCGAATCTTTCATCAAGGTGAGATTGAAAATGAATTCGGTATCATTCAACATCGTAAAAGGTATTATCACTGATGAGTTAAACATCCATTCTTTGAGAAAATCATTGATTTGCTCCTGATTACTCCCTGACACAAGTGACCACAAATATTTGTCTATTGTCTCATTTGACACGGCAACAAGTGCGATATTGTCACAAACACCAATTTTCTCTTGTGTAATTATTAATGCGGGATTCAAAATAACTTCTTGTGAGCAATTGAGTCCTGTCCATCCTTTGAAACATTGACAATCATCAATGGCGACACATGTACCATGACCAGAACAAACCTTCGAACTGTCATTAGAGAGTTGACCATGACAAAGCAGGTATTGACATTCCTCTCCTCCATAACCTGCATCACAAACACAATGATCAGGTGAATGACACAAACCTCTCGCCGAACAAACAGAATGATCAATATCTAATTTTCCAAAACAACTCACAAATTGACAATCCGTTCCATTGAAACCAGATTGACAAGTACAACGATCAGGTTCTTGACACTCACCCCTTCCATGACACACATGTGTTGTATTGTACTCAAGAATTCCATTACACACAGTTTGTTCACACTCTAGTCCACCGTATCCTTCAGCACAAGCACACACATCAACATTTATGCAATTACCTCGTTTCAGATGTGAGTTGCATGATGATGGGTTGCTGCTTGAATTCCTTCCGAAACATGTCAACAGAGTGCAATCTCCATGAGCATCGAATTCTAACAAACAAGTGCAATTGTTTGGTGCGACACATGTTCCATTGCTTCCATTATTACAGGATACTGGATCTGTAGCACTCACCCCAAAACAAACAGGAGTACTGCAGAAAGAGTCAGTGTATCCCTCAGCACAACTGCAGTTGTTGGGTGAGATGCACTCTCCATGACCAGAGCACACTTTGTCTATTGCAAGAATAAGATCATTCGAGAACGGTGGAGGTTGTGGGATTACCCTTTCGTTAGATCCAAGTTTATCAATATATCTGCTGTAACAGATTGGATAATTACAATCTCCGCCAGTATATCCTGGACTAGGAGATGATTCACACACGCAAACATCAGGAGATGCACAGTGACCATGGCCACTGCACACTTGTGAATCATTGGAGCTTGTACCATGGCATAAAACAAATTGACAATATTCTCCCGTATAACCCGAAGAGCAGTTACACACTCCTGGTCCAATGCAAGACCCTCTAGATGAGCAAACATCAGCGTCTTGAGATGGCACACCAAAACAAGAAAGGTTCTGGCATTCGTATCCCCACGCATCCTCATCGCAGGTACATGCATCTAAACTAATGCACTCGCCTCTCCCAGAACAAACAGTTCCAAAATCGGTCATGTTATAACCAAAGCATGAGGTAAATTCACAATTACTCCCTGAAAAACCGTGGCTACATTCGCAAGTATTAACATCAATACAAGTTCCGTTGCTTGAACATACATCAGGATTATCTGACGATAGATTGAAACAAACAAAATTTTGGCACATCGCCCCAGACCACATAGCAGGGTTACACTCACAAATATTCAAAGCTACACATTCACCTCTGCCTGAACACACATTGTTCGTATCGGTCATATTGTAACCAAAACATGATGTGAACTCGCATTTAAGTCCCGAAAAACCTTGGTGACAAGAACATGTATCAACATCTATACATGTTCCATTCCCGGAACAAACATTGGAACTATTCGAAGAGACACCAAAACATCCATCAGAGTATACATCATCAAACACTACCAGTGAGTGTGAATATCCGAAAGAGAGTGCACGAATGACCCTTTTTTGGCTCTTGGGTACTTCGAGAGGATATCTAACAATCGTGGCATTCAATTCCGGGGATAGATAATTGCTGCCCCAAGCGTAACTTTCACCTGTTCGGGTCGATACTTGAACAGAGTCAGTCCAAAAGCCAGTGGCGAGACTTGAAACATTTCTCAATATTACCACTTGCGAAGGACGACTAACAAATGAATTAGTGATATTTAATCCTAATTGACCGTTAGAGTTATCTCCCCAAGCGTACAGATATCCATTTTTTGTTATAGCATAGAGTGTTTGTCGTCCAGCAGCAATCTTTATCACTACTTGGTTGCTCAAAACACCATCAACTTCCTTTGCAAGGTAATTGTTGCTTCTCGTAGTTCCATCTCCTCTCTGCCCTCGAGAGTTTCCTCCCCAAACATAAATCTTACCGCGACTTGTCAAAGCCATCGAATAGGTTTCACCTGCTGAGATTGATAGGACTATCTGATTTAATTGGAGTAAAGTTGGGGAGACAACAATTGTACCATAGTATGATGGATCTCCTATTTGCCCATTTGCGTTGTAACCCCAACCATACACTGATCCGTTCGATGTTCTTGCTAGCGTATGTGCCGTACCACATGCTAGCTCAACGATGTCCCCATGATAATTGCCAGGGAGTGCAAACACAGATATGGGGATATTACTGTGGTAATACGAATTACCGAGCACTCCTGATTTATCTCCACATCCACCAGGACAAGGACAACTTGTTGTGGCGATTGGATACACGGACGTGTCAAAAGTGCACGATAGTTTCTGAGAGACAGTATTAATACCCCAAGAATACACTTGATTATTCTCAGCAACAACTGCCACATGATATGTACTAACACACATGTGAACAATTTTTGGGAATGAATCCATTATCCTTTGAGGTGTCCGTCTTTGTACAATAGTGCCGTCTCCGAGTAATCCTACATTTGCAGTGCCAAAGTTCGTTTCACCAGATGTCCACTTTAGTCCTTGTCCCCAAGAATATAACTCTCCATCTTCGGTCAGGGCAAAGGATGTTTGTGATCCTGCAGCAACATGCTTGATCCGTTTTGAACTTAAAAAAGGATCTGCTGGTTGTTTGAGGGATAATCTGTCATCGTAACTGTCATCACCTAGTTGTCCCTCTGAATTACTGCCAATTGTATAGAGATACCCAGAACGGGATGATTCACATAAATCTCCCATGTAATACATGTCGCACACACAAAGATTGAATGCAATGCATGTTCCTCTGCCTGAGCAAACTCTTGAATCGGTATTATTATATCCATAACATGTTGTAATCTCACATGCCAACCCAGAGTAACTATCCTCACAAACACAAGTATCTGTATCCTCGCAACTACCGTGAGAGGAGCACGCTGATGAATCATTCTTTGCATATCCAAAACAATATGTGCCGTTTAACAAAAACACACTGAAAACATTGCCAGATGATGCCCCAACAATCTTTCTCGAGGGAAATGGATTCACAACTAATGTTGGAACATTCTTCGAAATCTTTGATCCATCATTGGCTTGGTAATTCGTATTCAACCCCCAAGAGTAAGTCGTGCCATTGGAAGCAACTGCAAATACAGTGTTCGAGCCGGCTCCAATCGATGAAATTTTTACATCCTTTAATCCTGACACGAGAGTTGGTAGAATGGCGAGCGATGAAGTTGATCCTGTCCCTAATTGACCAACACTGTTATCTCCCCAGGAATAAATGTTACCGTCTGAGGTAAGAGCATAAGAAGAGTAATCGCCAGCAGCAACTTGAATGACAGGCAGTCGATGAATCCTGGTGAATACTCGAATTGGAGAGCCACTAGCAACTGAACTTCCATATCCCAGCTGACCTTTGCTGTTATCTCCCCATGTACACTTCTCCCTTGTCTCCGAGCGCAATCATGTGGTATCTTCCGGAGGCAACTTGAACATAATTCGCTTTGGTGGTAACCAACACTGGTAGAAACTGTTTGGATAAATCACCCAACCCAAGTTGGCCTTGAGATCCCATCCCCCAGGTATACAACTTGCCATTCTTTGTCAACGCAGCTGAATGACGTAAACCGCAACTCACAGAAACAATGTGCTCTGAACTTAAGGCAGTCAGTAGAGTCGGTTTTTTGCTATAATAATACCCACTCAATCCCAAGGTTCCAGCAATGAGGGGTACCCATGAAGGAGAAGTACAAGTGCAACTTGTTTCCGCGCAAGACTTTGTAGCGTCATTGAGGCAATTGAAAGTTCCAGTTTCAGTGTTTGAGCCCCAAGAAAAAACTTGCCCATCGGAATTGACAGCAACACCATGAGATATCCCAGCACATACACTCACAATACTGTCAGACGAAAGAATATTCATTGGTCTGAGAGAGCTCGCAAGAGTTCCAGTTCCCAAGTTATAAAATGAATTCTGTCCCCACACAAAAAGCTTACTCTTTCCGGTGAGTGCAACTGTAAAATCAACCCCTGCGTCAATGAATTTAAATTGTTCCCTAGGGGTAAGAGAATATGCTTGAGTGATATTTGAGTGATCATTCAAGGAATCATCACCTAATTGACCTCCAGCGTTGCTTCCAATAGAGTACAAATCACCATACACCATGACACTACAGTTATCGCCAGTATAACCAATCGAACAAGAACACACGTCATAGGCAACACACCTTCCAACACCTGAGCAAACAGAAGGATGAGTAGAGAACACGCCAAGACATTGCGTCTCACTGCAATCATCACCATAGTATCCAGAGTCGCACATACAAGTATCGTTTGAGACGCAAATTCCTCTCGACGAACAAGCATATGGATCATCTGAATACAAACCCTGACAAAACACCGAATAGAGTAGAAGCAGTGAGTGCCTGGGACCTGAGGAAACAGCTACAATGGATCGATTAGTATACAATGTCTGTGTGTTCGAAATTGTATAGTATTTTCCTGTGGGTCCGGGGGTAATTCTTTTGTTTATGAGCCCGGATAGTGACTGAAAGTAATCGCCATATCCCCAACTATAGCCATCTCCTTGGGAATCACCTACCAAAACATAGTTTCCCCCAAATTTACTGGCATCTATTGATGTTGTCATGGACGACAATGGTACTCGCATCGGTATGTACGATAGGGATATCGTAGAATTGACACCTAATTGATAGTTAGAATTGCTTCCCCAAGAGAACACTTTTCCATCTCCTGATACGACAAATGAAGAAGCTTCCCCAGCAGTTATTGTTTTGGCAACTATCCCAACTATTTGCTTTGGGTATCTCGACAATTCTCTGACGATACCATCTCCAATTTGGCCCAAATTGTTTCTTCCCCAGACGAACAACTCTCCGTTGGAACTGATGGCCATACTGTGATAAGATCCCGCAGCAATTGAAACAATTCGAACAGAATCGAGTGTACCTCCCTTCTCCAATGAATTTGCAACTCGAACAGGTGTATACGCATACATCTTCTCTCCATAAGAACCATTGCCTAATTGGCCAAACGTATTGTCGCCCCACGCCCAAACTTCTCCAATGCTCGTCAAAACAAGACAATGATGTACCCCGCATGCCACAGATATGGCTTTCCCGTTGATACCTGACACTAATTGAGGAGTTTTTCGATAGTAGCCAGATGATCCTAATCCCAATAGACCGATGATTGTCGGTTTGGTATTCCCATACTTGATATCTGAACAACAGGAATCCTCGAGACATGGTACGTATAAAAAATCACAAAATCCACACTGTCTGTATGTGCAACCTAGGACTCCATTAAGAGTGTTAGCTCCCCAAGTGTACACCTCACCTGCTGTGGTCACTGCAGAAGCATGATACTGTGCTGCTGAAGCAGAAACAAAGGATAAAGTTGGCATCAACTTCTCTGGGATTTTTCTCGCAGTTTTGGGGTCCCCTAGTCCAAGATTGAAATAATCATTCAAACCCCAAGTATACAGTTGACCATCTACAGTAATGGCTAATGAGAAATCATTACCCGATGAAACAAAAGACACACGTTTATCCAGCAATACCGGACCTAGAATTGATCGAAGGCTGCCCTGTGTGTTATCACCAAGCTGTCCGTTGATATTCGAACCAACTCCAAAGAGATATCCCCACACATCCATTTCACAATTACTGCCCCTGGATACACCATTCGTGCAAGAACAAATATCCTTGGCAATACACGCTCCTCGACCTGAACAAACAATAGGATTGGTCGAATTTACACCATAACATGTCGTTTCGTTGCATTCTGTTCCGAAATAGCCCTCGTTGCAAATACAATGATTTTCATGCACACAAGTTCCTCGACTAGAGCACACGAGCGGATCATCAGACAAAATTCCATGACAAACTGTTCCATTGAATAAAAGCAATGAGTGCGAATTGGCAGCACCAACACCTACCAAGTAAGCAGAAAAGTAGTGATTATTGGCAGCGATCGGTACTGGTTCTACCTTGTCTTTGTTGGAGGAATCTCCCAGCTGCGAATAGGTGTTTCGACCCCACGCAAACCCTGCTCCAGTTCTGGAGATGGCTGCTACCCAAGCACCTGATGAACTCGCTTCAACTGATGTAATATGGACTCCTTCGAGATTTTTTACTCTTTCTGGAGATGGCCGATTCATAGACACCAACGAATTACCCAGTAAGCCATTTAGATTGCTTCCCCATGAGAATACTTCGCCCTTGTTTGTCACCGCAAAAGAACTCTCAGTTGATGCGGCTACATGCACAATCAGTTCTTTTTTGATCGAGTCTACAACTAACACAGGAGCGTATTTGTCTTCAGTGGTCATGTCAGCCAATTGACCTCGATTGTTCTTGCCCCAGGAATACACTTGACCATATGATCCCAACGCCAGTGAATGATTATCACCAGCAGCAATTTTGAGAATATTTTCTAAGCCCAAAACCTTCTGCACATGTTGATCATTGCTTCCGAGATCATATGAATAAACTGTGCCGATGTCCGTCAAAATTAACAAATGAGTTTTTCCACAGGCGACAGATTTTGGTTTTTCTTGTCCGTCATATCCTGAAACGTTGAAACCTTGTAGATTGTCAGACACACCGAAAACTACCACGGTTCCATTCGTGCTTAGTGCCACAACAGCTCCATCACTAGCACAAGAATCAATCACATTATTCAACACAATATGAGGTCTATCTTTGTTTATAGTGGTTCCGTCTCCTAACAGGCCTTTGTTGTTGGAACCCCAAGCGAATAGGTCTAGCTCCAACGTTAGAGCAATCGAGAAATCAACTCCCCCGTCAACCTTTGAAATAAATCTTTTGGACAATTGACCACCAATTAGCAGAGGTGTCGATGAAAAACCTGTTGATGGCACATCATCGTTGGCCAGTTGCCCAACATTATGTCGACCGAGAGCATATCCAATTCCTCGAATAATATTCTCACAGTTTGCACCAGAGAATCCATCATGGCAAACACAAGCATCAACACCAATACACACACCTCGTCCAGAACAAACAAAAGAAAAATTGTCATGGGCAACTCCATAGCATTCAAAAACTTCACACTTCACACCTCTGTATCCATTATAGCAAGAACACTGATCGAAACCTGTGCAATCTCCATGATGGGAACAAACGAGGGGTTCATCAGCCAAAATGCCAAAGCATGATTGAGACATGTTGTACAACACCAATGAATGAGTGCAACCCAGCGACATGTCCACCACTCGGCGATCTGGGAAATAGATATTATATTCTTTCGGCTCATTCGATTGGCTTTTTGTACCGATACCCAATTGACCTGCGCTATTGTATCCCCACACGTATGCGACAGAGTTTGCTATAGCACCAGCAGTGGAATACGAAACAGTTGAATCACACAAACTAGCGCGTAAAGATGCATTACTTGCGAGTGGTATGTCTATCATTGTGTATTCTGTCGTAAGTGCTGGCGTGCCCGTAATTCCCAGTTGACCGTTGCTATTTACTCCTGAAGAATACAGATCACCATCCGCAATGACATATGAACACTGAGAACCTGCAATGATTCCAGTGATAGTTTTTGATGCGAAAGGTCCTGTCAATGCAATTGGAGTCTTGATCTGAGTTGTTGTCCCAGTGGCCAACTGACCATTTGTGTTTTCTCCCCATCTGTAAAGCGTACCCTCATCTCCAATAGCCATTGTAAATGCACCACCAGCTGAGATAGCAGACGCCCTTCTTCTATACAATAGTCCTGTCAAGTAAACTGTTTGAGGAGACAATGTGTCTGTTATTGTACCATCTCCCAACTGACCTTGGTTATTCCTCCCCCAGGTAACTATCGTTCCATTCCTGAGCAATGCAACGCTGTGGAAAGCACCACATGAAACTGAGACAACTCGTTCGTTCTCTAGAATACCTCCTACTAGAATTGGCGTTGCTCTTATTGACCCTTCTGTTGCCAACTGACCATATGAATTATCTCCAAAGGCCCAAACTCGACCATCACGATCAATCACCAACGAATGAGAAACTCCAGCACACATACTGACAGCATTTCCACTGAAAGTTATCACAGGATAATTTCTATTGGTGTAAGTTCTATCCCCTAATTGACCACGATCATTTCTTCCAACTGAATAAAGTATTCCGTTGGACAACAATATCAGAGAGTAATCGAACCCAGAAGCGACTCCGTGCACTGGTACCCCTGCAAATGCCAATGACACAATCGGAATCAATCTGAGTGTGGACATATAACCATAATTATCTGACAGCTGACCGTAGCTATTGTTTCCTGAAGCATACAAGAAACCTTTGTTCATTATTTCACAACTCTCTCCTGAATAACCTTGATGACACAAACAGGTGTCACTAGTCAAGCATTGTCCATGACCAGAGCAAACCATTGCTTCAGATGCACTCACTCCGAAACAAAAAGGCAAGCTGCAATCAGATCCAGTGAAACCTGCGTCACACAAACAAATATCACTCACTGTGCAAATGCCATGACCCGAACACACTAATGAATCTTCCGAGTATATCGAGAAACATGTGATCGAATCTATCAGATACAATGTATGAGTAGCTCCAACACTTGCTGATATGATGGTGCTGGAGAGATAGGGTGGTGATATTTCGGGAGCAACCAAATAATTTGAACCTGTTGAATTGATGCCGAATTGACCATACTTATTGTTTCCCCAGCCATACCATTGATTGGTCGTTGCTCCCACCGCAACAACATTTTCGGCAGAGAATCCGGATAAGATGAATCGTGGAGGTTCTGGAGAGACCTGTACGAGTCCGATTGTAATTTGAGCAGGATCTGATCTTCCTGACTCTCCTTTCCCATTATATCCACAAGCGTATGCGACTCCATTAATGGCTATTCCGTATGTCGATCTTGATGATGCCTCAACAAAAGAAAAAATATGTGGGGCAACAACTAACGTTGGAGTTCCAAAGGCTAATGTAGTCGGCGAATGACAGGTTTGGGAATATGAATTGTCTCCCCATGTGAATGTTCGTCGTTGTGAATCTAGAGCGATATTATGCTTATTCCCAGCTGCCACATCAATCCAGGTGAGTGAATCGCCTAAATAATTCAGCATAATTTGGGTCGGAACTCCAGTGGACAATTGACTTATCCCTTTACCCAGTTGGCCACTCACACTTGCCCCCCATGTAAATAACAGACCCAGAGAATTAAGTGCAACCGAGTGATACCTTCCACAGGTAACTTTGACAATATTGGTAAAGTCTGCGGAAGCAGAGACCTTTTTAGGTAGAAGGTTTGGACTTGAACCGAGGCCAAATCCAAGCCAACCACTCATAAGGATTCCTTCCTCAGTTGCCTGGTTAGAGCCCCATGAATAAACATTGCCATCAGAATCTGCTGCCAATGCATGAATAAAACACGCAGCAATCGAAACAATTCTCTTATTTGCAATGTCACCTCTCACTAGAGTAGGAGTGGAGACACGAACAGAATTGAAACCAAGTCCTAACTGAGCATTAGTGTTTTTACCCCAGGCATACACTTCTCCTTTTGTTGTGAGAGCGAGAGAAAAACCGTCACCAGCAGACACTGCCTCCACTCTCATCAAACCAAGGTAGTCTCCCGCTCGAATCATCGTCAGAGAACCTAACGCACTCAGCGTTGGATCCCCCAATTGATTATTGGTGTTGTCTCCAGCTGCAAACACATGACCACTGCTCCTATCTTGACAATGTGGCAATTGATAATTATCATGACACATACAAGTATCCTCAGCAACACAGAAGCCATGGGAAGAACAAACAGAAGCATTGTTCGCTAACACACCAAAACAATCATACGTATCTAAGCTCATCATTTCCGTCACGAGAAGACAACAAAAACAACAATAAAATATGTTATGTTACATAAACAACCAATAATCGTACATGAATAATCATTTCAACTTACTTGCAGATACATTTCCAAAGCACCAACAATAAAGATATACATGTACAAACAAGAGACAGAATAATAGCGAGCTATTCTCAATCAACGATCGTTTGTTTCTCTTCATCATTTGTTTTCTTCTGCTCACAAAACGAATGAATTTAAAAGAGATATGTTATGAATAGAAGAGAGAAATCGTTGTTGTTGTTGTTCTTCTGTAAGTTCTCTCAATTACCCCTTGAAGAACTAAAATTCTCGCGTATTTTGGAAATTGAGACACCACAGTGTTTTTCGCTGTACAAGTTGTAGATGGTGACTCGATAACTCCGACTAGATCAGTCTGACCTTGCTCAAAGCAGTGCCGATCATTGACCACTCACGAGATTTTTTGAAATCTTCAATCGAACACGGAAATCTGATGATCTTTTTGCAGCAGCAGTATATCACCTACTATTATACTACTCCTGTTTTCTAAACACCCACACGCAAGAAGGATTCCGCTTTCTGTAGTCAAAGAGAGAGAGACTTGGAGGAGCCAGTGGAAATCCATTGAGACCCATCTTGCAATCATCAGAATCCCAACACTGACCATTCTCCACATTGACAACAAAGAAGGCATTAGGATCAAAGGTCGAACTTGTTTCGAGCTCGCTTTGAAACAATTGCCAAAACATGCCACGTTCAGTCGCACCGATACCAGAAGAACACTTGAGAGCCACCTTGTTGTCACTCTCTGGTTCATGCGAAATAAACAATCGATTATTGGTCGAATAACCATTGTACTTTTCAATCATGAACTGATTGTTGTGCACGAGAGTGACTCGCCAGAGTGTGTTGTTCAAGTCGATGGATGTCGATGTTGAAAACGACAGACAGGAGGAAGCCAATGATGATGACGATTGCTCATCAACAACAGCAGGAGTCTGCCAACAATCCACCAATCCCATGGTACCATGATCACTATGAATGAGACAGCTGTGCTGCACAGGATGAAGAGGAGGTGCTAGTTGCTCTCTACTATCATCATTCTCATTCTCATCATTATCCACAAAAGCATTGGCTGCTGAAGAGGATGACAAGGAACACGAAGTAATTTGGTAAATGCCATTGGACAAGAAGGGAGCAGTGCTCGAAGAACGAGACATGAGATGTCTAGGAACAGGAGTAAGCTCCCAACACTGACTAGGCAACACTTGAGCCAGTGAACGAAATGGAGCCAAGAATGGAGCTCGATGTTGCTCATCTGCGTGCGCACACAAGAGCACATTTCCGTCCAAGCATTTTCCATTGGCGCAATTCACGAGCGCAAACACATTGGGTCCTCGATCCGTAATCGGTTCAAGCAACCACTGGTGATTTTTTGGCGCGTCGCGCACCCCCCATAAAAACGGAGCGGGGTATTTTGACGCGACTTGCGGAATATGGCGGGAAACATTTCCGTCCAAACACAATGGCTCCGTCGTAAACAACATCATTCCAAGCAAAAAACATGGCTTGTAGCTCTTGATTTCCTCAATTTGGACGAGTCTCCAATATTGACTTGGTAAGCAAAAATTGGCATCATTATTGAGCCATGGTCTTCTATGCTTTTGGTTCAATTGCTTTGCGAGTGCAGTGTTACCATCGAGTGCCATACGATTGGAATGACAAACAATCAAGTAGTCACAATCGGTTCTTTTCCATAGCTCTTGCAAGATTTCATCATGTGTTTTTTTAGTGTAGTTGTTGTTCGTTTGAGTTGTTGTTTGGTCATGCATGTTTGTAATTTGGTTTTTTTTGTTTGATTTTGGCGGGTTATCTATTGTGAAAACTCCGCCGTCTCTTTTGGTAAAAAACAGAAATTTACTTGGTTGAAGGTTCAACCAAACGAGATGTATTCTTGTCATTGTATCCCTGTTGACCATTACTACCTATCAGTGTCTGTCAACAACACAAGGAGAATAGCGTTAGGAAATCTTGAAAACTAAGTGATCCTTCGATGTCTCTGTTGACTAGTCGGAATAGTTCAATAACTTCACTGTCTTGCATGACTTTGTTCATTCCCAGTTCGTTCATTACTTGTCGAAGTTCATCTGGAGAGATAAATCCATCTCTGTCTGCATCGAATACGTTGAAAACAGATTGAAGTTCTTCTAAACGAGTTGTTGGATCAGCTTTCCGAATAGATCCGAACCGTTTCATGTCCTTCTTGTTGTTATAGCTTTGAGATTTGTTGGGTGAAGCAATATCGAATTGTTCTTCCTCAGTTTTTTCCTTTGTCTGCTTCTTGCTCGACTCTGCAATCTCTCTGGAAGCACTGTCTCGACTACTCCCTCTAAATATGAAATTTTTGAATCTTAACAATGGATTCAAGTTCTTCTTCTGTGATTTGACTCTCCTGACGGGCATGCTGTCAAATCTTTTGCTTTCACTCAATGTTGATTGCTCATCGGCTGTAGTGGTGTTGTTCCATCGAATAACTCTGCAATCTGGGCTATTGGTACATGTAACTTCGGGCGATGACTTTAACAGGTTGATAAAGTCATAGAAATCAATTGCCAAACCATCTCGCGAAACAGTGCTATGAAACTGTTGATTCAGTAAGATCATCTCCTGGTCAGATATTAATCGCAACGACTGAAGGACATGTTGTAGCTCTTCTGAACTGATCTTCCCATCCCCATTTCGATCGAACAAATTAAACGCTTGTTTCAATGTTATTAAATCTTCTCTTGATACTTGATCTGCTTCTGAAGCGGATGAAAGAGTTTTGATGAGTTGCTCACTACTAGGTAGAGATTGAATATTAGTATCAGATGTCTTTGAGGAGTTACCTGATTGTTTTGGAATGTTGTTCGAGGTACTGTTGTAATTAACAAAATCATGATCGTTTGGATCATAAGGTTTCGCTTCTTCAAAAACTGGAATAGATTTAAATGCATTGAAATCCAACAATATTGGAGTTGAAGATGCGTCCTGAGATTGGGAACTGGGAAATCCAAATACAAAAGGGAGAGGTGATGGTTGATTGACTTTTGTAAGGTCTCTCGAGTTCAAGATTGAATTCGTGGGACTAGATAGAGAAGGTAAAGGGGAGTGAGAAAAGGGAGAATGCAAGTTATTTGGACTGTTCACCTGGCTCCTGTTGCAACTGGGCACAAAATTGTTGGGATTGTTCATTGGTGATGAATAGAGCTTCTGAGATTGATACAGATTACTGAAGGTTTCGGTCGATGTACTATCCAAGGCCATTGGTGTACTGGATGAAAGATGTACTCTCTGTGATAGAACATTGCTCGATGATGGTAACAGACTGATACTTTGATTGCTCGGCTTGCGATAGAATTGATTGTTGTTTTCTCTGATTGGTTTACTATTGTTGAAGAACATAAGGTGAATTACTTTCGATTATTCCAAGCGAAGAACCTATTTGATAGTACTGAACTTGTGACTGGAGTGAATCTGTGATTTTTGATAGTCAGATTAGTGAATAAAGAAAGATCATAAATCTCTCTCTATTCAAACCCTTTAATATGAAGATTTTCTCCTCTATTGCCCGTCGTTGTTACAGGCTCTATGTTGGACTACCTTCGGACTATATCATTTGTACATATCCGCTTCCTGTAAACCACCCGACAAACATCCAAAAAGGGAAATAACGACATCTATGTCCAAAGACATCAACGGGAGGTCGTCAATGAATCTTCGCTTTCTTACGGAGTTGCGGTCAATTTTCGGCTCTTGTACTGTGATGTTCCCTGCCTGTATTGAACTCTCATGGGAGGTAAGGACTTCTACTTCTTGCTTCTTCACTGTAAAATTGTCCATTTTGACTTGAATTGGTTCACTTGGAGGTTTCTTGTTCTTGTTTGGAGTCAACCGTTTCATGTTTGGCTCTGTTTTACGAGCGCACGTGAACTGCGTGATGGACGATTGCTTTGGGTCATGTAGAACACTCTTGTTGACTTCTTTGTGAGCTCTATTATTGATTCGATTCCTAGTTGAGATATCTTGCCTCTGAACTCTTTTTTTCACACCATTCGTTCTCTTGTTGCTCTGGTTCTTATTGGCTTTTATCTGCTGTTTTGTCTCCCTGGTTGGGTTCATAACTACAGATCCACTGACTTCAGCTTCACAATTGTCACGACTGATATTTACCTCAGATACATCCTTTGATATTGGAAACAAGAGCGGATACTCTTGATAGTCCAAACTATCCATTTGACATAGATTCAGGTATTCTTGTTGAGCCCACTCAGCATCCACTGTAGTTGTCATTGCCAACAATGAATTCATCCTGTCAAAAGTGCTTCTAGTCACAAGTACATTTTCTTCCACTGTTGACAACTTTATTTCAAGTGGACAAAATTGGTTTTCTCTCTCTTGACGAGACGATACTTGTTTTTCTTGAATCTTGGACAAGAGCTGCGGCGCATCAGGCACAGGATAGCTCTCATACAACATGAAAAACTCGTGTTCGAACTGGAGATCATCATCTTCGCTATTCATCAACAACGAGTGTTCTCTATTGTAGCTCTCATTCTTTTCGAAAAGAGAGCTCTTTAATTGAAAAGAACAAATCAGTTAGTTTGATACAATACATGCATTTCTGAGAAAATTCTTAAAATTCCTTTTAAATAAAAATGGTACATTTAAGCTTTGAAACCAATCAAAAGTGTATGAACTATTGATCCAACTCTGATCAATTGTGTCTTCCACAAGAAGCTTTGGTTTTTTGGTTCTTGGTAGCAAAGAGCTTGCTTTTTGGTTGTTCTCAGTGTTTCTTGTGGTGCACAGTGAAGCATGCAAGATTTTTCTCTTTTTTTGGGTCATATGAATGTGTTTTGAGATACAACAGATCTCATACAAAACTATTATCCCAACATACAAAAGCAATCGTAAATGCCATGTCGGCAAAATCGGGTTAATCCTTGACACTTGACAAGTCAGTCAAAAAACACATCGAATCCAGAAAAACAAAAAAATCAGACCCTTTGTTTCAGTCCCAAAACAAAAACATTTGCGCTCGACACTGCACAACAGTCAATCATTGTTACTCAACAATAACAACAACATTTGAATCAAGGTATTTTTTTTTGAATTCAAAGCGCCGCGCATTGTCCCACTTGTCCCTAAATCAAAATGGAAAATTATCGAATTGTCGGAACAATTGGAAAAGGCGGGATGGGTCGCGTCTACAGGGCGACACGTGTTGGCTCTCACCACCATGACCATCACTTGAATGACGATGGTGAATCACCACCACCTGTATCATCCATAGCTACAGTGTACTATGCACTCAAAAAAGTGCCAGTCACCACACTCAAACAACTCAATCAAGCTCTCAAAGAAGCTCAAGCTGTCTCTCAGCTACACCACTATCGCATCATCAAATGCCACGAATTTTTCATTGATCGAAACGTTCATCACCTTCAATCATCTTCAACTAATAATTTTCATCATCATCAATCAACATCAACTATATTGGAAGTACCTCCAACACCACCACCACCTACAACAACTACCACAACAACTACATCAACAACATGGTCACTCTTAAAACTGACCAAATTAGGATTATCTCATCACAATAATAACAATAATAACAATAATAACAACAATAATAACAATAATAATAATAGCTCTTTAACATCACCTTCTTCATTGATATCATCCAACCATAAAAATTCAAACAAGAGAAATTCTCATGGTAGTAACAATAGTAGTAGTAGTAGTAATAGTATACTTGAAAATTTAAATCTTCATCTTCCTAATCGATCCTCTTCATCATCATCATCATCAAACAATCAAAATCATCAAAATCATCGAAAAACAAGTCTTCGTCGACACAAGAGTGAAACTGGAATGAGTCGTTCATTGGACTCTCAAAATAATTCTCAATTAATGAACCATATTTTGGATCATAACAATAATAATGATGATTTTGAGTGTCATAATCATCAATTGAATGATTTTGATCATCATCATCATCATCATAATAATTATGATAATGAATATATGAATGGTAATGGTAATGGTAATAATAATATTAATAATAATATGAGTGGAAATAGTAGTGAATGTCCATTACCAATGAATGAAACATGGTCATTGTGTCTCGTTCTTGAATATTGTTCTCATGGAACATTAAAAAATATGATTGAACGACAAAAATTATTAAATCAAAATATGAATAACAATAATAGTCAGAATAGTCAGAATAAGAAACAAGTCATGATGATTACAGAAGAGTTATTTTGGAGGTGGATGCAACAAATTTGTGAAGGATTGGCTTTTATGCACAATAGTGATGGTCAAGATGACCATTTTTATCATCAAGAATATGAAAATTCTTATTATGGTGGTTCTGGTGGTGGTAATGGGAGTGAAAATCAATTGAAAAAGAAGAAAATTATTCATCGAGACGTGAAACCGGAGAATATTTTTTTGAGTGATGAATGGTTGAATATCAAGATTGGTGATTTGGGTATGGCACGTATTCTGGACCTTAATCATTCGACTCATGCATCCTCCATGGCTGGTACCATGTGCTTTATGGCACCTGAAATGAAAACTATATTTTCTCCGACAACGGTGAAATCATCTACGGCCGCGGCGGAGAGGCTTATGAAACGATCGTATGATGAAAAGATTGATATTTGGGGTGTGGGATGCGTAGCTTGTGAGCTCACAAGTCTCATTCGATGTGACTACTCCTATGTCATGTCTCATCCAAAGGAACAACAAAAAATGGTGGATGCCATTCGATGCATGAAATTCTCGGATCGTGTCATTGATTGGATCCTCGTGACGTTGCAGCACGATCCAAGAGATCGTCCCACTGCTTCACAATTGTTGCAAGATTTCTTCCATGTGAGTCCAATGAGGAGAACATTGTCTTCTTCACCACCACCATTGTTGGGCACGCACTTGTCTCCATCGTCATCTTCGTCATTGTCCCAGTTGTTGTTGTCTCCTACGTTGTC
This sequence comes from Tetramitus jugosus, assembly GCA_937625935.1. Taxonomy (NCBI): domain Eukaryota; phylum Heterolobosea; class Eutetramitea; order Acrasida; family Vahlkampfiidae; genus Tetramitus; species Tetramitus jugosus. Next base: position 242,423 of record OW569394.1, on the reverse strand, counting down.
ATCTCCCACATCTCCATCGTCCATTCTACTAAATGTCAATGGTGGTGTAGGTGGCGTTGGTGCTATTGGTGGTGGTATGGTAAGCTTTGCTGATCCTAGGAGCAGAAATCGAAGTGAGAGCGATGGTGGTGATTGTGATGACTATCGCAGAAGAACTCTGGTTTCTAGGCGAATACCAGACGAGATCTACATTCTCATCTTTTCGTACTTTACAGAAGTCGAAGTAGCCATTTGTTCTCAAGTCTGTACTCGTTGGTTCAATCTGTTCAACTCCAATAAGGGCATCCTGTGGAAAATCTTGTTTGAAAATGTGTGGAAAATGGATTTGACACAGGCGATTCAAGACAGTATCGAACGTGATTTTGGTAGTTTGCGCGAAGGGTTCACAGTTCGGTCCAAGCTCGAACGTAATTGGCACGTTGGAAAGTACAAGTACGCATCGTTCCTGCTGCACGGTGGTTCGTCCATTAACGGCATTCACTTCTTCATGGGTCATCGCATCTCTCAGCACTATCTCAAGCACATTTATAGGCACCATAAGCAGAGACGGAAGAATTTGATTGATAAGGGAAATCGATCCGTTAGCAAAGCCAAACCATTTGTCGATCATTTCAAGTATGACGACGACTATGGAATGCATTCATTGACGATTACGGCCGGTGAAGATGGAACAATGAAGGCATTTGATATTTATGGTATCGGTCTGAGTGATGATCGTCCACTGAAGAAGGAGTTGATTTGCACGTTTTCAGGGCATCAGAAAGGTGTGTCCTGCTTGGATTTCAATCTCCAGTTTGATAAGCGTGTGTTGGTGAGTGGATCTGCTGACAAGTGCATCATTTTCTGGGATGTGTTGTCTGGTGAACCCATCAATCGCATCACATGCGCATCTGAGATTTGGGACCTTCAAATACTCAATGGAACAACCATGGGATCAGCTGGTCAATCCTGTGTCGATTTATGGGATCTCACGAGCAACACGAAACTGAAGAGCTACAATAATTGTCACCAGGGAGCCGTGTATGCCATTACTCATGACAAGAGAGCATTCCACGAGCAGTGTTTTGCCACGGGTGGTTTCGACGGTGCTGTTCGCATCTGGGACATGAGAATTGATTCGAGCAACGGTGCTGTCATGAGTTACATTGACATGCAATCATCCATCAATGAAGTTCAATTCTTTGGCAACAATCTCGTCACTGGCAACGGTGGTGGTATCGTTGATGTGTTCGATATTCGCTTCTTGGATCAGAGCAAGAAACAATACTCGTTGAATCTGAGTTCCTCTGGTGCTATCCGTGGTCTTCAATTCGATGGACTCAAGATTGTGTCCGGCAGTTCATCCGGTGCCATCAAGCTCATGGATGCTCAATCCGGCAAGTTTATCAATCACATGATGCACAATGCTCTCCAGGAATTCAAATCATCGCAAATGACGAGTATCGACTGCAACCAGAATGTGCTTATGACCAGTTCCATGGGTGGTCAAGTCTCAGTCTTTGATTTCACCAATTTTGTGGATACGACGACAGAGGATGATATGACGGACAGTATCGTATCGAGACCGAGTGACCGCTCGTGCTCCTTGCAATAAAACTGACAATATCTGAAACTCTATGCAAACACTTGACTTTTACTTTGGATGATGAGATGGATGTAAAAAGATAAAATTCATTTATGGTAAAGTTACAGTGTAGAATCCGTGAGTGTATTCTTTGGGAATCCTTTAAATTTGTTCAGTGCACCACAAATAGTAGTCCTTGTGATACAATTTCAATTCCTTTGAATTGTTAGTATTGAATTGATTGGAAATGGTGGGATAAGTACGCACAAGACGGCTAATCTCACCTTCGTCCGTAATAATGACATAAGCGTCCACACCTGTTTCCTTCTCGTAACTATCGCACTTCTCCTGTCGACAGCATCGTTCAGAAATGTTTGAAATTTGTTTCCTGGTGACTAAATCATCCACGCGTTCATTCTCCACGAATGCCTGGACATAGAACACTTCCTTTGATTTCTTCTTTTCCGGTTGTACAGCCAGAGATTCATCTTCATCTTCCATTTCGCTTCTTCTTCTCTTTGGGAGTCGTTTATAATTTAATAGCTCATCAGTCAAACTATTGATTCTAATCTGTGAGGATTGCTCATTCAAATAGTTTGAAATGGTACCAGTATTCTCCAAATACTGAATAGCCGATGGTAACAGTGAAGTTGAGTCCCGTGGATCAGTGATGAGCATTGGTTCACGAACAGAAGCACCTTTTCGGATCGATTCTAGCATCTCAAGGCAGTTCATGTCATCTTCTTGAGAAAAGAACTCAACCTCCCTCAGAATAAGGTTTTTGATCAGGTCGGGGTGTTTTTGTCTTAGCAATTGGAACAAGGTTTCAATGTATTGAAAGTGGGCCTTCTCTTCAGAAGTGAGATCTTTGGATGGAGATGGGGAATTTTCAGTCTCGGTGCTCATTGTTATTATCTTGTATTGTTATTCTATAGTGGGAGTTGTGTTTGAGTTGTTTTGTTTATCAAGTGAATTCTCAATTTTTGTGACGGTCCTTCAAGTGTTTTTAAGGGAGAAGTAGCACGTGACGTCAGCGATCAGGGAGGACAAAACAAGATCCTACGACGTCAACGTCACCACGTGGTTGATGGGCGGGTACCAAATAGGTTTCTCCTGCAACGTGATGGTCGCAGCGATGAACCCGGATCGTTGGTTTTCATCACATTCCTCATCGATGCTCTGACATCGTCGTCACTCATGGACGTCGATGACACTTTGAGATCAGACTGACAAGGAGCCTATTCACCACTGACATTTCCAAGACCATGATCGCCCCTTGGATGGGAGAGCGGTAGAGGACAACTCGATGACTTGCAGTGAGTCTGGGTGATGTTTCACAACATTTCTGTTTACTTCCCTTTTGGTGAAACCTCATTGGTTCAAAAGCTCATGAACTGTAGTTCAGCTGTTTGCTCGTCATGATAGTTTTGAGGGTTGGCAGATAAGGTCGGGTGACTGGTTTGTCTGAAAGCGAGATCGCTTATCTCCTCGAAGGAAGTCTTCCTTGCCTCACCCAAGTGGTAAAAGGCTGTGGGGTGTTTTGCCCATTGCCGCGGTTCCAACTAGTTCTCTACTCTTGGGGTATATCTCGAAAAAGAAGGAATAAAGAGTGTACATTGACCCCGTGGAGCACTTTCTCAACAATGGTGATCCACCGGCAGGATCATGTTTCGCCAGAGTTGTATTGGTGAGGATTGTCGGTCACCGACGAGGTGTCTGACAAAATCAAAGAGAAATTGGGTCTGCCAGGATGTCATGCTTGTCATTGCGGATGCATACTTCATTCGTGAAAGTGTGTAAGCAAACCCCCTGCCGGATCTGCTCCTAAATAATAAAACTCCACAACATTCGTTGAAAGGCATCTGGTTATCAAGCAAAAAATCGATGACTTCAGTGCTAACATCATCCCAGTTAAGGCAACCGTCATAGTGGAAGGGAATCCCATCAATGTTTAAACGTTGAACCAATGACCAACCTTGCTCGGCATCATTAAGAAGCTCGAAAAAGAGAGAAGATGAAATCAATAGAGTTCCTCCTTTTGTTTCAGTCAACCCTTGATTTACTTGGGCACAATACACTGGCTTAAGTTCTAGGCGAGCAATGTCCAACTAGAGTATTTTATCAAAGCAGAAGCAGTCACTTTGCGCCACCCAGCCTGACAATAGTTGTATGTCGAACCGACCTTCCTTGCCTGCTTTAATGGCTGGTAGGTAATGGTCGCGATGAGAATAGAACTTCAGGTCAAAGCGGAGCTCCCGTTCACTCAGGTGACGATGGGTCGTATGATAAAATGGAATATTCGACTATCAATAGTAAATTGACATCAACTGCCCAGACAACCTACTTGAGGTGAGGCATGCAAAGGAGCACAACGACAAAGGAATATCCAGCCAGATTGACGTAAATTCTTTCCATATGATTGAATTGCAATTAAGAACCGGTTGAGACGGGGTATCTGCCCGTTGTCAATTACATCTTTTGTTAAATAGGGCTTCAGTTTCTTAACAATGGGTTGGTGTTCTTCCGCATGGGGATCTATTGACTGATGTTCTCGAGGAAACACTGGCCAGGTATGGTGCAAGTAGAGGCAGTTCTTTTGGAGAGAAAGTGGCAAAAAGGAAGCGTAGTCCACTGAACAACCAAACTTCGATGTTTTTTTGGAGGATTTACGAACGTCGGGATCCCTCTTAAGCTAAGATTACATGCGCGAAATTGTTTTCGCGAAATTGGAAGAGAAAAGAAATTGCAATTGGAACATGATTCGAGGTCTCTTGTTCTTCTTATCATGCCTCCTGTTGAGCTTGCTGATCCAATCCACTGCTGCAGACGGATCACAACCAAAAAAAAGGGTGGCTTCATCTGTTGTTTACTCATGGACCAAAGCAAGCACTGTGACAAACACCCCAGAGGCCAAGCCCACAGATCTCGTAAGTTCATTCTTTCGAAAAGTCAATTTAACGATGATTTGCGCAGGGCAATCACACTCTGGAGCAGTCGACAATGAAGGCACTGTTTTCATGTGGGGTCTGAACGATGTGAGCCAACTGGGAGACGGTACAACGATCAGTAAGATGCTGCCCAATCCTGTATATTCCCAGACAAGTGATCCTCTAGTGTCCCAATTGTCATGCGGCCAAAAATTCAATTTAATGTTGAGAAGGGATGGAACGTTGTATGCCTGGGGCGAAAACAAATTTGGCCAATTGGGGGATGGAACAACGACCAATAGACACACTCCTGTACCGGTTAAAATGGATGGTGTGTTGAGTGGTAGAGTGATTACTCGGATGGCAACAGGTGGTACTCATTCACTCGTATTGACAAGAGATGGCAGGATGTTTGCATGGGGTGAAAATGACGAAGGAAAACTGGGAGATGGAACCATAACGAATGCAATTGTACCTGTTGCTGTCGATATGAGTGAGTTGGATGGTAAAGTTGTCATCCAAATAGCTGCCAGTTTTTACCATTCAGTTGCGTTAACGAGTGATGGCACAGTGTATTTTTGGGGAGTCAACATTTTAATGGATGGAGAGGTATTGGAAGCACCAACTCCGATGGCTATTGACCTGAGCAATATTTTGCAAGAGGGAAGTATCGTCACTCAAATTTCGGTTGGACATTTTCACACAGTGATGCTCACAAATGACTCAAAGATTTTTGCTTGGGGTGCGAATCATTATGGCCAGTTGGGTAATCCTTCCTTTTCTGAGAGTCTTGAGCCAGTTGCAGTCGACATGAGTGGTGAGTTATCTGGAAAAACTGTGGTGAGAATTGCAGCTGGAGCATATCATACTCTAGCTTTGACGAGTGATGGCCTATTGTATGGTTGGGGTAGAAACCTTGAAGGTCAACTTGATAGTACGTTAAAAGGACACATAGCTCCTGCTCTTCTCGAGGTCAATCACTTCATGAACATGACTAATTCAATCACTCACATAGTGGCAGGTGAAGCTCATACGATAGTACTGACAAGTAAAGGGAAGGGCTATTCATGGGGAAAGAATGAAGAAGGACAGTTAGGAAATGGAGTCAAAGAAGAGAGTTCCAATGCTGTGGCAATTGGGATGAATGGCGCATTGAAAGGAAAGATCATAACTAGTATAGTAGCAAAAACGAGAGCGTGGGGATCAGATCACTTTGTTGCATTGACAAGAGATGGAAATATTTATGCTTGGGGCTTGAATGAAGCAGGAGAGATTGGGGATGGCACGAAGGTCCCAAAACCATACCCCGTGATGATTGATAGAAGTGGGATTATGAATGATAGGACCATTTCCCAAAGCACTGTAGGTGTCTCCTTTACAGTTGTCAGAGCTGAAGATGGAGCCTTGTATTCTTGGGGAACAAATGGAAGAGGTCAACTAGGTGATGATTCATTCCAAGAACGACATCAACCAGTGGCCGTTTTCATGGGTGGTGTATTGAGTAACAAGACAATTACAACAGTTTCTGCAGGGGGTTTCCATGTTGTTGCGATCGCAAGTGATGGTATGGTCTACGCTTGGGGACGAAATTCGGGTGCACTGGGAGATGGAACGACACAAGATCGAAAATCTCCAGTCTTGGTCAAGGGAAGCATGGAAGGAAAGACAGTTGTGCAAATGGCAGCTAGTTCTTACCACACAGTAGCATTGACGAGCGAAGGAACACTCTATGCCTGGGGTTCGAATCGATGTGACCTCCCTACGATCGAAAGAGACAGATACATCATGTGCCCAAAAGAAGTTGCAATGAATACCACTTTGAAGAACAAAAATATAACACATCTGACAGCGGGAGACTGTCATACGACAGTGTTGACAAGTGAGGGCCAAATATATTCTTGGGGTTTAACTGATTTTGGTGCTCCAATACCATTTGAAAAGATGCCTGTTCAAGTGAGTATGAATGGACTGCTGAATGGGAAGATTGTGTCTCAATTTGCAGTGAATGATGATTATATGCTTGCTTTAACTAGCGATCGAAAATTAGGTTACTGGGATTTTAAACGTAACTATTCATCTTGGGTCCGTATGAACAAAGTTGATTCCAAACAAGATATAACTAGTTTATTTGTTGGTGCCGATTCAATGGGATTTCTTGGAGTCGCGTGTGAGCGAGGCTACTACGGTCAAGATTGTCAACTCTTCAACTGCTATGATACGGAATCCGAGGATAGAAGAGTCTGTTCTGGAAATGGATTATGCATTGATTTGGATACATGTGACTGCCAAGAAGGATTCACCGGCATGAACTGCTCCTATCCTCTTTGTCATGGATATTCAAGTGTCGATCAAAAAGTTTGTTCTTCACATGGAACATGTCAAAGACCAAATCAATGTGCGTGTAATTATGGATATCAGGGTGATACATGCTCCTCTAACTTAAAACCCCTTTGGACGTTACCAGTTTTAGGAGCGATTATGTGTCTGTCTATCTTTGTTACAGCTGTTGTAATTGGGTTGCAAATCAGAAGACAGAGAAGGAAAGAAAGAATGAAATCAGAACTTCGTGCATGTTTGTTGGAAGAAATGGGTGAATATGAGGATACTTCCTTTGACAGGGGAGATTTCTTCATTGATATGACAGAAATCAAATTGATAAGCCGTATTTCTGAAGGAGCATTCGGCGTTGTATTCAAAGGAGAATGGAAGAGCAACTCTGTGGCTGTGAAAAAGATGAAAGTTTCGGATGATGAATCATTTGTCAAGGAAGTGTCAATTCTTCAGAGTTTACGCCACCCTAATATCCTCTATTTATATGGATATTCTTCCAATGATAGTGGAGACAAGTTTTTGATCACTGAATATGCTATGCATGGAAGTTTGGACAAGGTACTTCACAAGGGAAACCAATCACTCAAAGACTTTGATCAGAAGATGAACATCTTAACTCAGATAGCAGATACAATGGCTTACTTGCATGGAAGAAGTCCTCGAATTGTTCACAGAGACTTGAAACCTCAGAATATTTTGTTAGGTGACAATTACCATGTCAGAATATGTGACTTTGGATTGAGCAAGAGTACTGATACTTCGTTTACGATTGGGAAGTCGTATGGTACAATCGAGTACTGTGCTCCAGAACTCTTGTCACATCAAGAGCATGATGAATCGTGTGACATTTACAGTTTTGGTATTGTCATGCATGAATTGTTCACATTGGCTGCTCCTTACTCACAACATTCATACTCATCAGTGTTCACACTTGGATTGGATATTGTGAGAGGATTAAGGCCTTTCACGCCATCGAATGATCCTCAAGCACTCTTGCATTTCTTCTCACAGAGCAACACAATGAACATTGCTTCATCTGACATTCCTTCTATTGTGCAAGATTTTTACTCTCTCGCCACAAGGTGTTGGGATGCAGATGCAACCAAACGACCATCATTTAAAGAAATAACAACAGAATTGGATGCAATAAAACTTAAGAGTGAATGATGTAGAGAAAAGAGAACACATTATCTGTGCGGATCGTCGCGTCTGTGCACCATGGGAATTTGTCATGCACTACCTGGGAATTCCTGGTGGAACGAGGTCATGGAAGCTACTGTTACGGATGGTCCCACACGTGTCCTTAAGCCAGTGATTTTAATGGACTGGACCAAGAGATGAAATGTTGTTGTTACTTACACTTACAACTCCGGCAATAGGCGTAGTTTTTCAACTGGAATAATCCAATTCACACCCTCGGAAAAACACATTTTAACACCGACAGCGGTGAAATTAAAAGAAAAAACGCAAAATCACAACAATAACAACAGGAAAAAGCTTATAAAACAAAAATGCCATTTTTGAGATTGAGAGGAATACCAAAGGCATCCAAGGATGCACTCAAGAGAAAAACACCAAATTCCGTTCTCTTAAAATCACTTCAATCCATGGAGTTGACGTTTCCATTGAACAAGGACCTTGTTCATCAAATTGAGAATAGCATACCTGCTGATAACTTGTCAGGATTTCATGCTCCATTGGGAGGAACTGAACAATTGCCATTCCATATTGAGAGAACAAAGTCTGGTAGTTTACCAGTCTATACAGAGTACAAGTATGAATCTCAAGAAATGCGCGCGATAGCTTTTTTTTTTGTGTGTTTTTGGTTATCGCGATTGTTGTTTTATTTTGTGTATCATTTTTTGGTTGTTTTTGTTCTTGTGCAAAAGCTTTTTAGCTTTTTGTGTGGTTTGTGTGCATGTGCATTGTAGTGCATGTTTTGCGCGCGCAAATTTTGTTTTTGAAGGAGTTGCAAATAGCTTACGATATTTTTGTATTTTTTGTTTTTTGTAAAACCATGGTTTTTACGCTCTCTGTTGTTGGAAACGATGACAATGATTAGAAATGGACGTACTAGAGGTTTGACTGTCCTGAGAAAAATAGAGGGCGACAAGCAATTGCTCCAAGCAGAATTGACGAGAATTACGCAACAACCAGTAGAAATGAGAGCCGGTCAATTGCAATTGAATGGCAATCATATTAGAATGGTGAGGTTGTGGTTGAGAGCTCTTGGCTTCTAAATAAATAGACTTGAGTTTTTTTATGGATACAAGGGTGTATTTCTTTCTTAAGTTAGAATTAGGAGTGGTTTACCTTGATAACATTTACTTGATCAGATAAGTGAGTTCGTCATCTTCATTTCTGATTGTTCCTTTGAACCGACCTAACTTTAACAAAACAAGAATAAAGTTTCGCGCAGTGTTCGATCCCATTCCTTCAAACATGTCGACCAACACATTCTGCGTGATACTCAATGTTGTGGTCGAATCGTTCAACCGTTGTATCCATTGATTGAACTCGTCCAATGAAAGGATTTGTTTTGCCAAATAGAGTGGCAACTCCTTTAGTTCATCAGCACTCACGGGCAACAGCCTAAACGAACCATTCTTGGTTGTTTGTTGACTGAACACTGGAACTAAATTGTTCATGATTGCGGAACTGAATGCTTCCACAGATGCACGATTATCATCTTGTTCCTTCGTTTGTGTTGTTGCTGTTGACTCTTCTGATTGTTCATCATATTGGTCATCAATGTAACCAATGGTCTGAAGAGCTGTCGCAGACAATCCCATGGTAGACAATGTTGGAGTACTTAACAAGACACTCTTTCGATTGTCTGGTTGTTGCTTATGTGGAGTGACTTGATCACTTGTTGTTTGTTCCTCACTTGTTGTTGTCAACCTTTGCTTTTTCATTGGTGGAGGAGAGCTCATTTGTTCTTCATTGTTGTTGCCCAACTGTTCTACTTGTTCTTCCTGCTCTGTAGCCAAGTCAACAGGAGCTTCCTCCCTTTCCAACAACTCAGCAACAGGCAACTCATTTCGCAAGTAGGCACGAAAACGATCAGATCGATGAGTTTCTGTTGTTATTGTTATTGCTCGATTGTCAAGTGCATCATTTTCATCATCTGCACTCAACCTGGAAGCACCACCACCTGCATAAGAAGTGTAACAATTGGCAGCCATCGTGTTACATGACATGGGATCATCATAATTACGAAACTGGTTCAACGCGGTCTCATAAATGGAACTCCTTGAATACAACTGCATAGTAGCACTTGAAGGAGAGTACTTGGTTTTACCACTAGCTAGTGGTGTTGGAGAAATTTCTTGAGTTTGGTTTTGAGATGTCGTGATCATCATTGTCTCACAATCGTCCAACAAAATCTCATTCTCGTCCAAAATCATTTGACAAGTAGAGAGTAATTGTTGTAAGGATGGAGTATGGCTCTTGTGATGGATATGGCTTGTGGGGTTGTTTTTGGATAAACCTGTGCATTCTTCAATGCGATTACAATGGGACTCTAGTTGACCGATTTCTTGTAAAATGTAACGGGAAATTGGCTTGGTCGGAATTTTGGGCAACCGGAGAATTAGCTCTTGGGATTGGTCCTTGAGATGAAGAGAGTCTTGTTGAATACGGTCTTGGAATTGACGAAGCTCATTAAAAAACGAGAAAGCATGGGTGCTGTTCGTTGTTGACATGTTTTTTGTTTCTCCTTTTTTTCTGTTCCCGCCAAAATTGGAACACTTTTTTGTTCAAAACTGTTGGTTTTTCGGCGCGAAAATTTGTGCCTTCTCTTTTTTCAAGCAACAAAAACCCTTGATTATTTTTTCATTCAACAGCTGTTCACTTTGTTCCAGGCAACACAGGTGCGGCATGTTCCCAGCACCTATAACTAACAGCAACCCCAAAATCCTTTTTCTCCCAAAACGCTGAAAAAACGGTAAAATTTCTCCTTAATATGAGCATCTGTAGTGTAGGGGTATCATGCAGCGTTGCCATCGCTGCGACCCGGGTTCGAATCCCGGCAGATGCATCAGAAAACTTTTTATTCTCAACTCATATCCAAATTCATTGTCGTTCTGCTGCCTCTGGACGTATCAAGCTTCGAATAGCTAATGAGTCTCTCGAGTCCTCCCTGTGCCTCACTCAAATAATTTTTCAATTTTTGTTCATTGGTCTCATGCATATGATCTCTGAACTCTTCTCTAATGGCCAAAAAGATGTGTTCCCGATTAATGGAAGGATAATGCTTGGCATGCTTTAGTAGTGCACGGTAGAGTCCCCAGATTTCAATTCGACTCAGTTGTGCCGCATGGTGGTGAGCGATCGTGTTCATATTGTAAGCTTTCAATTTGAGTGTCTCTCTCACAACTTGGCTTTTCGATCTCTTTTTGTTGTTGTTGGTTTTGACTTTATTATTGGACAGAAAAATGGTTTTTTGTTCAGCAAGGTGTTATTGAGCTCATCTCAATAGGGCTTACGAAATTCTGTTTATTGAATTGATGAGGCGGATGTCAGACGTTTGACTCCTAACCACACACTTGTTTTGAACAAGTTGAACTGCGAATACTGCGGAAGCTCATCGTCGGCTGACGCATCTGAGAGAAGCGTCACCCAACGATAAAAGAAGTTGATCTGTTTTAAATCCATTGATCCCACTTTCCCATCAACCCTTAAAGCTCTGAAAACAATAATTTGGTCGTGAAACACTATGGTTCTGCGTGAAACTTCATTTTTTGGTTACTTCACGTAAATCGAGAACAAGTCGTTTTGAGATAATAAAACCGAACGGAGATCGAGAACAAGTCGTTTTGAAGCAATTCACCTTACTCTGCAAGATATTATCATTATTTTTAATTACTATTGTATTTATTATATAAGATTAAGTAGTTGGTATGGTAAGGGTGGTATTCACAGTTTCCGCAGTGATCAGACAGACACACACTTGTTGACCATCATCAAAATAGTTTCATAAAACCAAGGAATTCATCCAGACAAACTGACATTGGGATTACGACGCACGTCCACAAATAACAAAAGGTGCTTGGCAAATTGATGCACTCGAGCTCGTACACGCACACATGAAGCGTTATCCTACTGACATTCATAGTGAATGCAATAAAAAAAATAATCCACATGCAGATGCACAAATCATGTGCACAAAATACCCACAATTCGTTTCTTCGTGCACACACGTGAGACCATGTCAACTTGGAACAAATCCACCTGAGAGAAGAGAGCCAAAAAAATCAAAAATTTTCAGTGTGCCTTTGTTGCAAGTAAGTTGTTGATTTTTCGCAAGAGTAGTTAACACACATTGCGAATGAATTGAGATGATGTACAAAAATGATGATGATGATGACAATAATACAGCACTGCACACGACGATTCATGGATAGATTGATCAATCGTGCTTACGATGACTCAGCAGTCTGTTGTTCAGTTTCAGAGTCTTCCAAAACACTGTCGACAATATCTTGTTGTTGTTCGGCAGTGTGCTCATCGTCTTCTTCTTCTTCTTCATCAGCACCCTCGAGCTTTGCTCTCTTCTCCAAAGGTGATTCGAATTGGTATTCGAATTGACTGTCAGAGTGTCTCTTGTGAGAAGCAATCTGCTCATCATCACCTTCTTCCTCCTCACTGGATGCAGTAGTGGTAGTGGTGGTAGCAACAGCAGACTTCTTTGGCACCTTCTTTGCCTTCTTTTGCTTGGCTCCGAGTGCTGGATATTCAGTCACAACAGCTTCAGATTCAGCAATAGATGGCTCTTCAACCTTCCATGGGTTCAATGCAGGTGCAACAGTCACACCAACAACAGCTGGAGCCTTCTTGGTAGCAACAGAGGACTTGGTCTTGGTAGCCTTTGTCTCAGTAGCAGCAGCAGTAGCTGGAGCAGCTGATGCAGTGGTGACTGGCTCTGGCAATGTTGGTTCATTGGATGACCAAAAATCTTCTTCATTCTCATATGGGTTGGTAATGATGCGAGCAGCTGGCTTTCTGATTTGTTGTTGTTGTTGTGGCTTCTTCTCTCTTCTTGGCTTTTCTTCAGCACCACTGCCTTCTTCAGAGCTCTCGCTCTTGTTCTCTTCTTCGGCAGCCTTCTTCTTCTTCTCTTCGTCTCTCTTCTTTTGGAAGAATTCCTTTCTTTCTTCGTCAGTCCACTTCTTGCTTGCTGGCTTATCACCAGTGTGCTTCTTCTTGTATTCACGCTTCTTCTCTTCAGTTGGTTCAACAGGAGCCTTCTTGGTGTAGGTGCTGCGAGTCACAACTTCGAATCCCTTGTTCTTCTTGGATTTCTTGGTTGGTTCAGCAACAACTTCAACTTCAGCAGCAGAAGCTTCAGTAGCTGGAGCTTCTTCAGAGGCGGTGGTGGTAGCTTCAACAACAGGAGCACTCACAGCAACTGGAGCTGGAGCAGCAACAGCTTCCTTCTTTTCAGCAGCAGCAGAAGCTGACTTCTTTGAGGAGCTTCCCTTCTTTTGAATAGCAGAAAGCTTTCTGATATCAACTTCTTCGACAACGTCACGGACAGCCTTTTCACTCTTCAACTCGTTCAATTGAGCCTTGGAGAGGGCGACCTTGGGCTTCTTTACCTTCTTCTTAGTCTCCTTGACTGCAGCAGAAATGATCTCAGCTGCTTTTGTAGATGGTGCGACGTCTATCGGAAAAATATAAAAAAGGCGCCAAAAAACAAGCATTTTTGATTAGCAAAAATCATGTGTGTTGATGATGACATCAATCAAATGAACAACATACCACTCTTCTTGGTCAAAGTCAAGAAAAAGAAAACGGCAGCAAGAATAATTGGTACCAATAGATATGCAAGCATGGTTCTTATTGAATTGTTGTTGTTGTTATTATTTTCAACAGTTAGATTCTAAGCTCCAAAAAAGTGATGTAGTTTTTTTATGATTTCTCTTCTCAAACAAGTTGTTGTTGTTTTTGGGTTGAAAATCAATGAAAAGGAAAAGCGTTGTTATTGTTTTTTTTGACGACTAGTGACTGTGATCAGGGCGTAGTGTGATGATGCAAAATGGTGTTTTTTAACAAGGGTCACAACAAAATCAATTCTTTTCTGATTCGATCGAAGTTGTGTATCGCGACGAATAAAAATTTTTGTTGCCAAGTCCGTTCGAAGCTGAGAAATGCGGAGAATAGTTACAATGTGTGAATTGGACCATTACAACGGTGACGTGCAGGTTCAATGTTGATTCATTGAACCAAGGCTCGGAGTTTTCTAAAAGTGGAACAAAAGTTGTATTCTGTGATTCCCAGGGTGACATGGTGTTGCCGATTCGTTTTGCAACACAAGAGCTCACATGAAGCAAGAAGCAACGAAACATAGTATTCGGGGTGTCTCCACTTTCCATAAATCGGATTTTCGACTTGTCGCGAAAATCACCGTGTCAATGTCACAACTCATCCACTTGAAACTGACTGTTGGTGACACTCGAATCACAGAGAAGAACAGTGCTCGATCCACTATCTGGGAAAAAAGAAAAAAACCACTGAATTCTCGAGTCATATTAGATCAAGGTAAGTTCAACTGCCAAACATCATGATCCATGTCCCAACCAACACACAGAGCTAACTCTATTCAATTTCTTTCGTTTGTATGCTTCAACAAACAACAAATGTCTCAATCAATCATGATTTGTCGCTGAACAAAAAATTCAACACCATCCCACTTGAACACCCACCATCCAATCCAACACCCACCCAAAAATTTACTCCTCCATCCACCACTACTTTACAACAAAATTTTGTTGAATTTTTTGCAAATTTCCTTTATTGTGTCGAATCGATCTTGACATCGCGACCGTTGGTTTTTATTCACCACCAATCTCCTCGTCATCTGTCATCTCTTTACCTCGACTCCTCTCTGCTGCTATTTTGTTCACACCACCAACAATCAACAACCAACAACAAAAACAACACCAATTTTTTTTGGGGGGCCAAAAACCAACAACTAACCAAAATCATCTCAAAAACCAACAACAGCTTTTCACAGCAAACAACAACAACAACAAATAATATTTTAACATGAGAATTTTTGTAAAGTTTTATCCAATTGTTGATACGATTGTGATTGATTTGGAAACCAGTGCTACTATTGGTGCACTGAAGAACAAGATTTATGAACATACGAATTTGACTGCACAAGACAAGCTCAAGGTAATTGTCAAGAATGTGCCAATGACATCAGATGACATTACTCTATGGGATTTGTCCATCAAGGAAGACACTACTTTCCACGTTGTTGTTGTTGAGAGTCAAGAAAGTAACAAGAAATTCAAGGTGCACAAACCTCATTCTTTGGGTGTGTTTGATGCTTTTTACACTGCTGTTGCTCCTACTGCTGCTTCAGAAGAAGAAGAAACTGAAGAGCTAAAAGAACAACAAGAGCTAAACACGCAAAGAATTGGCGATGAGATTAGCGCCAACATTTTAAGCTTTTTGGACCTTTCTTCGTTGGTGCACGGTGCGTCATTGACCTGTAGAAAATGGAGAAATGTTGAAAATCAAAGTTTGTCCGTTTGGGCGCCATTGGCCGCTGCTGCGATCCGACAACATTGTCAGGAAGAGCACGTGGAAAAAATAAATGAGTACATGACGGAGCTCATGAGACAACGGTCTCAGGGCACAAATGCCGCCGCCGCCGCCGCCGCAAAGAAAAAGAATGCTCCAAACACGTGCAAGCAGTTGGTTGTTTCGCGTCATGTTCGCGCAAAAATCTGGGATCACATGAGAGCTTTCTCATTGGTTCCACAACCGACTGAAGAACAATTGGCATTGAAGTTTGAAAAGGAGAAGGCAATTAAGGTCAAGAGAGAACCAAGACCATTGACTGAAGAAGAAGAACAGTTTTTGGCTGAGAATGATGCCAATGTGTTGCGAAAGAATTTGAGAAAGGACAAGACTGCAAGTGTGTATCTTTCACGATTTTTTTTGTGTATCGACTCGATCACAAAATTTTTTTGACATGTGACATATTTTCCTGACACTTTACAATTTTTTTGTTGTGTTACAATAGGAGAGAAGCTCAGAAGACACAAGCAAATTCAAACAAAGAAGGACGATATCGAGAGTGGAGTGTGGAAGGTTGTTCCTAACGAGTTTATTCAATTTGATTATGACTCATTGCAACAACATACCTTTGGTCTTCATCCATTGAATAACGAAGAAGGCATCACTGGTTTCTACTGTGGCAAGGGACGTTTTTCATTCATTGACAAGGAAGGTCAGTTGTTGTACTTGGCCGACATTGAACCAGAAGAGGAATTTTATCGATTCAAGAATGTGATTGTTGACGAAAGCAACGAAAAGGACGCCAAAGACGTGATTACACACTTTTTCTCCTTGTTTGCGCAATGTGCAGTCAGAAATAAGCAACAGAAGCAATTGTTGGACGTTGTGGTCAACGAACAAGGTCTAAAGGGAGTTTCTATTGCACAAATTGATGCAATTGCAGATACTTTGTTGGTTACGAAGAAGTATGAGGCTGATACCAAGGTTGAGAAGCCAAGAGTCGAAGCCAAGAGAGGCAAGGAATTGTCTTCACCAAGATTTGGCAAAACGATTGAAGAACCAATTGTCTATCAAGCTACCACCTTTGTTTATCAAGCAAAGAGTGACGAAGAAACTGCTCCAGCTCAAAAACTCAGTTTTGACAATTTGATCGAATTGTACGTTGCTCTGTTGGTCTCTGCTCAAAAGGACGATGATGTTTCCTTGTTGGGATTGCCAATCTTGGAGCAAATGTACATCAAGAAGCTCAAGTTGGACGAAAATGACACAAAGAATCAAGAATTGGTTGGTTCTTTGCTTGCTCAAGCCATTTCCAAGTTTATGAAGGACACTGGATTCACTGTGACACCAGATTATGGTGTTGGTTCAGCTGAAGATGTGGAAGAGTTTGACGCAGAAGAAACAGCATCAAAGAAGAAGAGAAAGAAGCCATTGAAGAAGGCTGTGATTGTTGTGTCGAGCGAAGCTGAAAAGGAACTTGTTCAACAAGGTTTGAGCAAACAATTTGACCTTAACACCAACAACTAATAAGCAGATGAAGAAGCAATACATAACAATAATCAAACAAGTAAGAAAAGAATCCCAGACAACTGTTTCCTGAAGCATTTGTTTGACTGGCAAAACCAGCCAAATTCAATTGAACGATGGCAGTAGAAGATATCCAATAACATGTCTGGGATAATAGCAAAATTACGTGAGTATGATGATGATAACAAAATAATAACTGTAACTTATATGATAACAAAATAAAAAACATCAACTTCAGCACTTGATCCTAAGTTTTATCTTACATTGCTTAGACGAGGATTCCACCTTCGTAATCTTCTTCCTCTTCCTCATAATCGTCTTCGTCTTCCTCGTAGTAGGATTGATACTGTGCTTGTTCATCATAATCGCTATCGTCATCCTCTTCCTCATCACTCATTTCTTCATGAGAACTCAAACCTTCTTCGTCGTGATCTTGATCTTCTTTGTTCGTTCCTTCAGAGACTTCTGGTAGCTCTTTCAATTCACCAGTATTCAAATCATAAGCTCTCTTTACCATCCCCTTCTTCATTGTAAAGCTACCACTGAATTGTTCATCTTCTTCTTCTGCTTCCTGTTCTTCTTCTTCTGAAGCTGCAGCTTTCTCATGAGAATCATCCAACGATAAATCATTCATTTTACTATCAATTGTTTCACTGTGACCTTCATTCTCTTGTTGCTTCACTTCGTTTTGTACCTTTTCATGATCCCTATCATCGGCCTGTTCATCACTTTCAATCAAGTTTTCATTTTCCTTGTCAGGCTCCACTTCCAATTCCTCTTCCAACTCCTTTAGTAAATTTTCCGCTCCTGTATACCTTGTCAACTGTTCCTGTTCGTGACGCAAGACGCGATCCACATGATTTTCTCTCAATTTTTTCACCTTGCGCTCCAATTTGGAAACGTACTTGTGCGAGTCTGCCATTTGAAGGAACTCGTCTCTTGTTTCATCTGGGAATTCATCATTGAAAGAATCCTCTTTTTTTTCTGCCAAGATGACCTTGCTTGTCTGGATAATCATGTCTGTCTCGGTTTTCTCTCAATTTGAAACTTGGTTGAACTTTGCTTTTTTTTTTTGACCTTTTGAACCACTCTGGGACAATGCTTTGTTCTTGTAACGGGAATTCAAAAAAAGGATTTGGCTTTAGGATAGTTTCGTCGAAACGGTCGTCCGCCCCGGACAGTTGTTGTTGACAAACACATCACCTGTTTCAGGTATTTCTTTGTCTGGCCCCTACAACAAAACAAGGAAACATCCAAATCATTCATTCTGTGTGCTGCTGCTGTTGCAAAGAACAACATGTTGAAGAATAGCAAGATATCCAATGATGACGACGTATCCAACTGGATAGAGGAATTGTATGCAAAGGTACACAGTCAAAGTCACAGTGGTGAGAATGGTAGTGGTGAATTTTCAATCAAAGAATTAGCTCTGTTGTGTACAGAAGCCATTATAAGAGATAATGACATGATGGATATGGATGAAGAAACCAAGAGGGATATGGTAGAGGCTTCTGAAAACCAGATTACCAAGGAGTTTATGCTTAGGGAGATTGATGGTGATCTCGCTACAGCAAGTCAGGAATTACATCAAAAGAAAGAGAAGAAGGAAGATCGGTTACTCATCACGGAAAGACTCAAGAAGCTACATCAGGTCAGAGAACGTATCGAATCCTTCTTTGGTGACAATGAGGATCAGGTGAGTGATGAAGAGGTTGGAGACGAGGAAGATGTTGGTCAAACGGAAGATCAAGAATGACAAAGGGCAACAATAAGGTTACTCGGTACAATGAACAAGTTTCACACTATTCTGAATAAACTGTTCTTGTTCCACTGTGGCACATTTTTCCCAAAAACTGTAGCTTGCTCGGAGAAGAATTTCCCTTCCTTCAAAGCTGAAAAAGGATAATACATCAACGAGTTCGTTGAAAGGAGCAACCCCACCAACCAAAAAGACAATTCTGTGCTCAACAACAATAAAATATGAAGAATCGAAAGGCAAGAAAGCCACCACAACAAACCCACGGCTCTAAACTATCATCCAATGATGAACTATCCATCTGGGTCGAAGGAGTGTTTGCAAAGGTGTCCAGTCAACCTTATCAAGGGAAAAATGGACAGAAATATTCACTCAAGCAACTGGCTCTCATGAGCACAGAAAAGGCTATACAAGAAAACAACATTACTGATATAGATGAGGAAACCAAGAGGGGTATGGTTGACTCTTCTGAAAAATACTTGACTGAACTGTTCATGTTAGCAGAAGTGGATAATGACATTGCTCAAGGTGAAGTACTTCAAAGGAGGCATCAAAAAGATGTCAAAGTTCTTTTGCCCTTAACAAAACGACTTAATTTGCTTCATCAGGTCAAAAAACGCATCATTCACTTGTTTAGTGAAGACACAGAAAGCTCAGGAAGTGATGATGGACAGACCAAGGATGTTGTTCCATCATCACTTGACGAATGCTCAAGAGAGGTACCTCCCATCCAAAGTACTAGTACTGGACATAATAAAGCCGTTGGGCCGTCAGAGCAACTCAACAAAACTGATGCAACACCTCCGAGGGACATGGAACGAATGAAGGAGAACAAGGAAAAATTGAATGAAGGTGCTTCCAAGAAGAAATATTACGCAGGAGTGATCGCTATTTCCATCATTGTACTTGTGTTGGCCAGATACACCCTTCAGTAAACTTACATGTGAGAACACTTGCTCTTTCCTTGGGGAGAAGGGGACGATACAAGAAGAAAGAGAGAGCAAACAGTATACTACTCGACTAGTTTACGAAATTCAGGAAAGGTGATGCATCCATCGTAATCTGAATCAACACTGTCAAACAACTCCTGCAGTTCGACTTTGGACAAAATTTGTTGTAAACCTAGCTTCTGTACAATGTTTTGTACTTCGTGAATGCTAATGACGCCATCTCCATTACCGTCGAGCACTTTGAACACTGTTAGTAAGTCTTCCTTACGTTTGTCCTTTGCAGATTGAACAACAGACTGATTTGATTGATCCACGAGGGAGGAGGAGGAATGAGACGATGGATCAATTGCTGGTTGAGGGCTTTGTGGTTCTATCTCTAATTCTGCCTGTTGCTCAGTGCCATCAGCTGAACAAGTAGATTTTCCAAACATCCTTCTCATGAGCCGTATCAGTGGCCACTTACTGAGGTTGGCCTTTGAAAATCCTCTGTTAAAGCGGATACTCCTCGAATGCCTCCGCAGATAGAGAGCCCCAATGATAGAATGTCTCCTATTATTTTCTATACGTTTCCCTTGTTGAAGAGGATAACTGTTCCTCCGTCCATCAATCATACTAGAAGGATCTTCTTCTTGTAGTTGTTGATCAACGTGGACTCGATTGCGCTTCAATCGACTCACTGGAGTTCTCATCAATTCTCTAAAGTCATTGGGTGTCAAGTGCGAAGTTTGATTTTGGGTCAACTCGGAGATCATGAAAGCCAACTCTCTATCATGTACTCGATTGCCTAACCGTAGTAGTACATCTTGTAGTTCAGCTATCGATATCACACCGTCTCCATTGGTGTCAAACACATCAAACACTTGCATTAGGATTTGATCATCTTCATTTGTTGAATCAACTGCATTGTCATCACTTCTTGGTGATTCAAACGAGGAAGACACTTTAGAGGTAGATACTGCATCGATAGAGGCAGTAGAAGGACGGGGCACTGAGTTAGTAGTGTTCACTGACAAGGAGGTATGTAACTTTCGATGACTTGTCCGATTTGACAGGTTTGGTAGGTTCTTTATGGTCTGACTATAGTCTCTCTCTTTAGAGTTTTGAGACCTGTTCTCATCAGAGGTTGACTTAGATGATAAAGACGAAGAGAGTTCGGCTCTACTATAGTCTTGATTCTTGTGGTTATCAGCAACGATTTGCTTCAATGACTTGATCTCTTTCAACATCGCATGTTCCATCACAACCACCGACGAATGCGAGGAAGAAGAGAGATGATGATCAATAACGATCAATTCATCTTCCTCGTCACTCTCTCGAAATACTTCAACGATTCCTATCCGACTTGTACTCGTTCCTTCTCTGTTCAGCGGTTGGCAGTCTTGGTTCATGAGGGAGAAGAATGTACAGAAAATCTTGGATCAAGGTTAAACGAACCGTAAAGGTTGAATGATCTTGGTTTTTGCTTCTTCCGAGATGGAATGAACAACTTGCAGTAGTGAGTGACTCACTGAGGGACATTCTTTAAGTGTCTCTCACTGAACAACAGGAAAGGAGTGATGGGGAGCACAGTTTATTTAGGCTCAAACTCGTTCAAAAAGGCAGGATACTTCTCAATTTGTCCGAGTTGAACGATTACTTTCCCTTGGAAGGATTCGAGTACAGTAGTGCGTATCGGTTACTCATCGATGGCGCGAGAAATCGAGACATTTTCTTACTCTATTTAGGATCATTGGATCAAAAAGAGTTAATTCCGAGCTGACTTTTGCAAGTTCGCAGCAATCTTTTCCCTAATGGAGGAACCAGGTAGAGTTGTAAGTATGGACATCGTTTGCGAGCTGGAAGTTGCACTCCATGTCTCATCCTTTTTCAAGTCAAGTGCTTTGAGATCGAGCACCGGTTCGGACAAATTCATAGTCGAAGAGTTGTTCAACATCTTTGCTCGACGGAGCTTAATTTCCATGACACTGAGACCCGTTGTAAACGTCTTCTTTTCCTTCTTGTTAATTTGAAGTGTATCATAGAATTTGGATTCTTCTTGGCTCTTCCGTGATCGATCATTAGATTCAATAACAGCAATGTTCATTTGTTTTTGTTCCTCTCGCTGCTTACTATTGTGGAATACTTCGTCAATCAATTGTTGATCAGGTGTCGTTGGTCGTATTTGCTCCTCTTCTAGTTCTTTGTAGATTCGATTCCATTCACCTTCAATGAGATAATTGTCGAATTGCAATATTGTTTCCAATGTTATCCGATCATCCTTCGACAGGGAATCAAACGATCTATCTTGACCAAACAAGCGAAACATGTGATATATTCTTCGCTTCAGTTCTAAATTGAACGCGGGAATAAGCGAGGAGATTGTAGGTGTTTGAACAACTGAATTTGTTTGAACTGGAAACTCTCCACTATCATCCAATTGAGAACTTTCACTCTTATCAATATATACAGAGTTCCATAGTCGTATGAGGAGTTGAGGTAGCGTTACGTTTGTCTCAACACTCTTCCATCCTCCTACTTCATCCACGATACTGTTATTTAAATTCATAAATTCGATGAGCAAACTTAAAAGAGGGAGTTGAGTGACTTGACCTCCGTACTCGAGAACCTTTATCATCTTGTACAACCCATCATGAGAAACAAATTGTCGTTCACTATTTTCATCGGATAAAATACAAGACCATACACAGTCAATCAAAACAATTAAGATATCATCTTGTGTTCTGTCAGATTCAAAGAGAGATAGCAATCTTGTCGTTCCATCATGCGAGTGAAAAGCGGTCTTATTATGATTATCATTGTTGCATAACGAGCTAATAATATGCAATGCGTCACTTCTGCAATAGATTGGTAATGAGCTATTCGTAGCTATCTCTAACATTGTTTCTAATGTTTTCTCTTTCGATAGATACTCTACTCCTAGAGGAGTGGTACACGCGTTTAATAGAACACTCATCGAAGCGGTGAACAATTCGGCTTGATTCGTAGATTCTGCGATTTTTAAACATACTCGATACCCATTATTCTGAGCAAATTCGTCGTTCGATTGTACACAATAGTAGAACAGCATCTTCAAAGATAATAATTGCAATTCGATTAATTGATTTTGGTTCCACAATGAGATCGCAGTTCCAGCTCGAATGAAATCATCGTCTAGGTAGTGAATGAGCGTCTTCACAAAGTTATTCTCGATAATTGAGGTCAAACACTCGCTATTGAATGACAGAAAGAACAAAATGTTCCACATAATTTTCTTCATTTCAAAGTTCTCTTCTGAATTCATTTGCTTAACATCTATTGAAACACCTTCTTGTTCATTGGATACGGAGCGGTAGCATAAATAATCGAGGAATCCACTTTCTAAGAATAATGGTTGCGCAGATGTTTCTTGAGCAAGATAGGAAGATAACTGAATTCAATAGAATTAGATCCGCGAGTGCACAATCAGGACAAAGTAGAGTTAAAGTACATGAACATACCAACAATATATCATTTCGAAGTTCCTTGTCCTTCAATCGAACCCCATTCGAAATAGAGGCATGAATCGTTGAGTATAGGACTTGAATCGTTTCCATTGTACAGAGTGACCTCCGAGCACTTGGAACCTGTTCGATCATATTCCATATAACATCAATCATATCATTGTAGAGATTGTCGTAAGACGTCACTCTTTCAATGATGGATACGAGAACAGATAATGTGTCCTTCTCTGAGAGCATATCACAAAAACTACTGTAGAGTGTCATTTGTCTCACAACTTTGATCAATAATTGAAAGTAGTCACTCGGTTCATGAAAACTCAAAGCTAAACCAGATACCTCCTCATCCAACGCATCAACAAATGTCGGTATCGACAATAAATCATATAGAATATCTTGCAGTGCTTCACTCTTAACTAAAATAGATATTGTCTGAACAAAAAGTAAGCAGTGCTAAGCATAGAGAACAAGCGTGAGAATTTGGGAATACCTACAGTTAACACACGTGCTTTAAGCTCCAAGGAACCAGTTCCATTCACTTTAAAGATGAGACTAAAGCAATAAAACAGTTCCAGATAACTGTCTAATCGAATGAATTGATCCGCCGAATTCCGTAGCATTAAACTCTTACTACATATTTCAATGATATGATATAGTGCTTGAATGTACTCTGTTCTCTCAGTAATTTCCACCTTGCACAAGCACTGGTGAACAAGTTCCTTGATTTGTGGCATCTCACTCATGAACCATGCCTCTCGGGTCCGTACTAACGCTTCCAAACACTTTGAATGTTTTTCAGTGTTGTCTGGGTGTTTCTGGAGCGATCGAAGCGTCTTCTCTATGGAAACAACCTTTTCGTTCACTATGGCTTCCTGAGAATTCAGAGGAGAGAGTTTGGTCATCTTCAGACTCATGGATGTCGTTCTAGGTACGACAACAGTCGAGTTCCGCTTGTTAGAGCTCGAACCTATCTTCCGTTTGTTGGAATACCTTGTTTCATCATGATTGGAGGTGTTGTTTGTGGTTGAGATGAATGGCAACATCATCTCCTTGCTCACTTCAATGCTCTTGAAATTAATTTGCATTTGGCTCATCCACTCAGGAGAGGAGGGCGTAAACTGGTCCAACGGCTCAGCTGATAAAAATGGCGCCAAAGGAGTGAGTGAGAGGTTTCTGTTGTTTATTGTTGCCATTGTACCTTCTTGATCGAACAAGTCTCTCGTATGTACGAGAGTGGACGACTTTGCACCAACAAAGACAAGATCTAGCCTACTCATCTCTCCAAGTATATCTCTAGATGTGAGATCTTGTTTCCAATATGAATGTAGAACGCTGGTGCCAAAGATGTGACAATATGCGTGATAAAACACGATATTGAATTTTGGCACAGATTGCTCAACGTCAAATCTTTGATGTCTTGGTAAAAGCAGAAATCATAGTAGCCATTACAGCTTCTTGAAATGTTATGACTTGTTGTGGTTGCCACTGTTCTTTGAAATTTGTGTGAGTGTCTTTGCTACTTCTTCATAGTTGGACATCATTTGATTCATTCTGTGCGTCAGAGTGTTCACTTCACGATTCAAGCGATCAATTTGCTTGTCTCTACTGTTTTCTCTGTTCATGAAATGCTTCACCAGATTAAGAATCAAATCCACTTGCTGTCCGTTCAGTCTTTGCTTTTGATTTGTCGCAGGTGCGTTCTCATTACTCCATCGATCATTCAACGAAGAGAGCATCAAATTGTCGTCCATAATGGCCGTAGAACCCGTTGCACTGCTACCACCACTCGTTGATTCATCCTGCGGATTAAATACAGAGTTCAACAAATCATTGACTTGCTGTGGCGTCGCGGTCGGTGTCGACGCTGATGGATCATTGAGTGCATTCAATAAAAAGTTGACCAACTCGCCTCTTCTTCGATCTTCGATATTCAAGTCATCAACCGCAGTATTGAGAGTTGAATTTCCAGTAGCATTGATACCACCACTGCCACCAGAACTAGCTCCACCAGAACCACCGGCACTCGTACCACCACTGATATCAAACATTGATATCCGAGTGTTTGGATTGCTGAGATTATTGTCATCGTTCATACCATGATCATCATCTTCGTCACTGCTGCGATCAGTTTGCTTACCCTTTGTTTCCTTTGACGCATTGCCGCGCAGCAAGGAGTGAGCATTTCGTGTCACTAGATCCACAATCGGCGTACCGTCGTCTGGCGATTCGGGCGATGGTGACTTTAATCCATTGCTTCCCAGCGTAGTCGTACTACCACTACTCTCATCCCCACGATGGCTATCATCATGATCATTATTGTCATAGGATGGATTGAATATGATGGAATCGATTGGCGTGGGCGACAAGTTCAAGGGTGACCGAATATCAACATCATCCCCACCAATTGATTCATTGCCCCACAAATCAACCAATGATGGAGATATAGGTGGCAAGAACATGGATTGCTTGCTATTGTTATTGCCATTTGATGACATTTCATCATCTTCATCTACACCACTACCACCATCAGCAACAGCAAATTGATTCTCCAGTACTTGATCTTCCATTTCACTACTGCTACTACCACTACCTCCTCCACTCGTTGTTTTACCAGTCGTTCGACTATTAGTATTCACATTATTATTAGAACTCTTTTTTCGACTAGGTGCTGGCAGTGCAATCGGTACCGATGATGAGGACGATGAATTGAAAACATTTCCACCACTATTACCACCACTACCATTCATAATCATTGATGCTGCACTCGTTCTTATTGGTGCCGTATTTGATGCCGAAGCACTAGAGGACATAGTAGTAGTAGTAGTCGTAGAAGAAGCAGAAGAAGGAGTAGGTGAGTGATAAGGCATCAGAGCATTCGATATCGATGCTTGTAATTGTTGTTGTTGTTGATTGTGAGGTGATGGTGATGGATAATAGTGTGATGGCACTGATGATGATGTTGTCGATGGATGAATGTTCATCACTGGTGCATAATACTCTGATAATTGATATGGATAAAATGCGTTCATTAAATCTTGTTGTTGCTGATGCTGATGCTGTTGATTGTGATGAGGATGGAATGCACTCGTACCACCATGATTCGTCATCATCATCATTTGTTGTTGTTGTGCGTTTCCTGTTGTCGGTATCATTTGTCCATTATTGTTCATGTAGTAATACATGGGAAACGACGATGACGACGTAGATGATGATGATGATGGATGATTGATTCGTTTTCGTTTCGATGATGATGATGATCTAGAATTTGTCTTTCCAAAGTGACGTTGTTGTTGATTATTCATTTGTTGTTGTTGTTGTTGTTGTTGTGCTGGTGATGTTGTGGTCATCATCATCATCATGGGATCACCAAACTGCAATTGATGTTGTTGTTGTAGTTGACTTTGAGTTGGAATGAGAAACATGTTACTACTATGATGATCATATTCTTCTTCATCTTCTCCACCTTCTTCTTCATCTTCTTCATCATCATCATTTTCATCATCCTCTTCTCCATCATTATTCGTATAGAGTCGTTCATTGTCGTCATTGTCTTCATTGTCTGATGATGAAATTCGCCGCAAAATTTTTTCATTATTTTCTCCATTTTCCTCTTCTTCTTCAATAATCATGGCTGATGTCGATGAAGAAGAAGGAAAACGAACAGCAGAAGCAGCAGAAGACGACGACGAAGATGTCAATTTTTTCCTTCTTGTTTGTTGATTATTTCGCTTACTCGTGTGATGATAAGCTTGTGATGATGATGATGATGATGGTGTAGGAGTGTTAGTAGTGTTGGTCATCATGGCTGGATGAACACCACCATAGAATGGAGCTTGTGGATAGGCATGTGCATGTGGATGATGAGGATGATAGGAAAAAGCTCCCATGGTATCATAGCTCATCATCATTTGTTGTTGTTGTTGGTTGAGTGCAGCAGCAGCATGATGATGATGGATTGGTGGTTGTGCTGTCATGGTAACCATGTTGTGTTGATGTGGTGTCATGAGAGCTCCAACTCCAACCACATTTCCATGGTTGTTGCTGCCGTTAGCTATCGAGTCAGCAGAGGTGGAGGTGGGTAGAGTCACTGTAAGCTCCTTTTTTTTGGCGCGCTTTGGAGCTTTTTTCCGCTCCGCATCTACGCATTCGTGCGCAATCCCCAGTTGAACGCATCGCTTACAGGGTCTTTCTTCCGTGCAAGCTATCAAAACAAAAAAACAACACAACATTAGCTTTTGATCAAAAAAAAATCAACAATTTTTTTTTCAAGCGTAAAACATACCTGAATGAGCCTTCTTACAGTTCGTACAAGCTCTCTTCACATATGGTTTTCTCACTGATCCACTATTCTTCACAGAAGATGATAAAGTTGATTTTTTAGAGACTTTTTGTGGTGTTCCCACGACTACTCCAGTCATATCATTCAAATCCAATTGACTACTACTACTACTCGTTTGATGATGATGATGATGGCCTCCTATTTTATCAGCCGTCATTTTTCACACAGTTTTTTGTATTTTTTTTGTTGATTCACACTTGTGTGCGCTTTGTTCTCTTCAAATTTTTTTTTTCGTTTGTTCGTTTTTTTTTTGAGGTGTTCTTTCTTCAAGTTGTGACTTTATTTTTTTTCGTGCGTGGTTCAACAAGTGTTTTCGGACATTTGAAATAAAAATAAAATGGTTGTCGGAGAAGGAGAAAATGAAAAATTCGCCGGTAGGTCAAATTGTGTGGTTGTATTCAAATGTCGGCTCTTTCCCCTCCTTGTTTGAAGATTTTGTCATATTGTTCTCTTTCAAAGTAGAGTGAGGATCTTCTTGGTGTGGGACTCAACGGGATAAAGGATGAAACATCATCGGGAACTTCAAAGCCGAAAAAGTCCCCGTTTTCACTCACTCTCTTTGCCAGTGAGTAAGCCAAGGAATGAGGTGTCGATGGAGACGATGTTGATTGAGCTGAGGAAGCTTCTACTTTTCCTCCACGAGGGTTCATCCGTTGGAATCCTTCCATGAAATGATGAACGGCTTCATCAGCTCCATGTGCCAACTTCTTGATGTCATCCACTACTTGTCCAACAGTGTCTTGCAATTGAATACTCTTCTCCTTGACAAATCCAACGTTCATTTCCTTGTAGCTGTGGCCACGACGCAAATTTCTCCTGACATACGTGTCATAATCCTTGACAATGCGCAGAATAATGTCAGTTGTCGAAATGCCTTCTGTTCTCTTGATGAGC
Organism: Tetramitus jugosus; assembly: GCA_937625935.1. Taxonomy (NCBI): domain Eukaryota; phylum Heterolobosea; class Eutetramitea; order Acrasida; family Vahlkampfiidae; genus Tetramitus; species Tetramitus jugosus. The sequence goes on along the minus strand of OW569394.1, from coordinate 214,124 downwards.
AAGAATTTTCCCATGTCCTTGATTTCTTTGTAAACGTCGACTCCTTCCTCATCCAAACTCACATCTTCACCATGAGACACGAAGTCAATTTGATGACGTGCCAAAAAGTCTGGCTGGCACACCCAAGGAGCATTACTCACAACTTCATCGACATAACGACAATGACTGACACATTCCGCACGCTCTTGCTCGTTCATGACAGTTCGTCCCTTCATTTCAACCGTAATCGCATCTCCGCACACACCTACAACGAGACAAGTGTTCGGAAACAGATTCTTGGCTTGTTGTAAACTTCTCGCGTGACCAAAATGGAAACAGTCATAAATTCCATCGGCGTACACTCGAACAGGCCTGTCAATGGGCACCCTTCTTTGAATTCCTTGAATCATTACAATTGCGAAACGTTCTTGAGTGACGGGGTCCTTCTCAATTCGATACTCTTCATTGTCTTGAATAGGGAACAGTTTGGTTCTTTGTTTCTTGGGCGGTAAAACAGAGACAGACTCTGGCTCACCCAACGGGACATTACAATAACCTGATGATACTATGTGAATGGGAACAGATGTGTCTTTGACAGTTGACAGTGTTCGTTTCTCACCTCTCTTTGCTGACAAGTGAGTGATTGGTACGTTGATCTCTTTCTCGACCATGATGCTCTAAGGTAAGTTGTGTTGGGCTTTCTTTTTACTATTTTGATTGTTCTGGATTTATGGGATCGTTTCATACAACGAAGCCTTTTCAAGTAGGTGACTAAAATTATCTCAACGTTTATTTTGGTCAATGACACCCAAAAAACCGGTTCACTCGTCATGCAATGACTTACAATTACTTACAACTGTCAAGGAACAAAAAAAATTAATCATCAGGTAAACTGTCCAACAAGTAAGAAGACTGGAAACAAAAACAGAAACAGGTCGAGTAGAATAAAATGGACCAAGCTTTCTTGATCAAGTCTTGTACTTTTTGCTTTCGAATTCCCTTCTTGTCCTCAATCATGGAAATGATGCGATGAGAGACAGTTGGCAGTCCATAATACTGTTCCGATATCATGGAATGTTCCGATGAAGGAAACTCAACTTCACACGACCTGATAATGTAAAAAAAGTTGTCATAGTAAGCCACGAGGAAATGAGCTCTGACATTTCCGTTGAAATGACCATTTTCCTGCTTTACAAGCTCGCACTTTTCAAGCTTAATGAGTCCATTGTGCATATTCGATTGTTTCAATATAATCTTGCTCAACAACTCACCAACAAACACCAATTTCTCATTGACATTCATCCGATAATAACCAAATCTCATCATGAAGAACACTGGATTAAATAGAGAACAGAATTCAGGCACGAGCACCAAGCTATTGGTTGACCAATCTGTTTTCAACAAATTTGGCACTGTTCCCATCACAATACTAAACACTTCATCGATAGACGTTGAATTTTTTGTGTTTTCTTCACTTGCAGCAGCAATTTCAAGAAACAAAGCGATTGCTTCGTTGGGAACACCTTGTCGGATCGCTCTCGTCGCCAATCTACTTTCTTCTGCTTCATGGCTCCTTATTTTTTGATTTCTTTGTAATACACTGTCGCGCTTCATGAAATGCAAGAGTCGCGAGTTGTACTGTGATTTTTGTGCACCACTCGCCAACAATTGCATCAAATGATCGCTGCTAATGAATGACAATTGTTGTTGCCTTGTCAACGACATGTCACCATGATCATCATTCGCATCGACATCATGAAGGCCGTGATAGTGTTCACATCGATTCTTATGATACTCAACTACACCAGTAGAACTTTTGTTGTTGCTATTGGTTGTTGATGATGATGATGATGATGATTCATCATTGGAGCTACTCTTGATGATTGGTTGTTTATCAGCCAAATAACCAAAAATGTGACTAGGAGGAACTTGACACAAGTAAGCTGAGCTTTCAATAGATGCCTTGGACTTGAACACTCTTTGTTTAGAGCTTCTTTGTCTTCTGCGACGACTGTTGCTATGATTGTTGTTGTTGTCGCCGCCGCCGCTCACTACTACAGCAGAATCCGAGGCGACAGGAGCTGCAGAAGAAGACGAGGAAGCTGCAGCAGAAGCAGAAGCTACAGAATTTTTTCTGCGATTTTTGGTTGAACACGCACAGCATCGACGGTTTAAATCCAACACGATAACATTGAGTTCCTGAATGGATTTCGCAGTCAGCGAAGGATACACTTGAGTGAGCCAGCGAGCTTGACTTGCCTTTTCGCCCTTTGCTACAATCACCAACGTCCAATCAAAAGTTTGCCGCATGAGGTGTATGGGTGCATACTGCGTGAAATAATGAATCTGTAGCTTGACTCTGCGGGGTAGCTGGTGTCGTTGTTGAGCAGCGGACGACACCCCATTCCCCCAGTAGGGTACCGTTGTATTGGCGGGATATTGTGAGACAAAATGGGACAGGAGGGGGTCAGAGTCCCCTCTTTGCTCTGCGAAAATTTCCCGCTCATACAATCGCTTTCCGTTGGTCAACTGAGAAATACACCGAAATTTCCATTCGTGCTCAATCAATTCGCGAACAGGGGAACTTTTTGTAGTCGTGTCGCCGCTGCTGTTGTTATTTTTTGAAAAATAAGCTTCCATGCTCTCGTCCAACACAAACACGGAAACAACAGGGAGTAACCACTGGTGATCATTACCGTATTTTTCGCGCCACGAACAATAAATTTCGTTGTACATGGTTTGACTCATGGAACATAGGCGAAAGATTTGATTGGTCGTCTCACAAAACTCAAAAATATGGTTCCAGAGCTCAAGTGGTAATAATTGATCCATTTGGTTGTTTGTTTTTTTTTAATGGTCCAGAGTTTTTGATCTGAGAGCTTTTCTTTCAGTTGTTTTATGGTGCACCAGAGAGTAAAATTACAGAGAGGCAGGAGAATAGTTTTTTAGCCTATTGTCCGAAAGCCCGTGTGTCCGCTTCATTCTTTGCGGTGCGCCAGTTTGAATAAATTTTCCATGGTAGTTCGTTCCTTCTGATATTTCAATATTTTTCGTGTGTTCGTATAGTTCTGTTGAAATTTTCTTGAAGTGAAAGAATACAGTCTTCTCATTCTCGTTCGGTAACTTTGGGTCCGTGGTCAAATCTGACTCTTTTGTTCAAGAACATTCCTGCCAAACATTCAAGGATGGCAACGTACACAACATTGTGCACTACGAATTCAATGACTGGTTTGACAAATATATCTTGTGCAACTCCACTGCCGCAACCCAACAACCACCCTGATGTTTGCTGGTCAAACTTAATTCCATAGAGAACCAACACAAACGAGCAACCAAAGATATATATCGCAAATAACATGTACCAGAGGATGAGACATGGCCATGGGAACCAATAATCAGCATTCCACCAATCGCTCAGATGCTTGAGGAATGATTTTCTTTTGACATTCGTGTTGCTCGCGTCGTCAGACATGCACTGATTTGTTCCTCTCTTCTGTTCATCAATAATTCGTTGAGATTTGGTCCCAATAAACTCGGAACTCACAGAGTCAAGTTCATACCATGTTGACTTAGGACGAGGTGATTCATCATCCACGACACTTGAGTGAGTCAAATTCCATGACAACACAAACATGAATACAAATGTAGAGAGAGCAATAACTACAATTCCGAGCTCGATAAAGAGCACTCTGAGGAACCATGGGTGTCGAATGCTTGGTGTCACTAGAATCAACACAGGAATCAGTCCACATGCTAACACTAAGAAACTTAGACCAATTAAACTCATTATTCCAAATGAACGCAATTTGGGACGCCATTGCAATACATCTCTATTTACAAACTTCCTATATCGTATTCGGATGTACGACACTTCCAAAAATACAAAATAGGCAACTACAAACAGAGTTCCCAATCCAAATTGATAATCTGCGTTGAACCAGCTTCCAAAGTTCCATTGAAATAGGAACATTACACCAACAACACAGCCTCCATATATCAACGAAATGAAGCAAATAATGATTGCCCCTTGCCAAGTGATCCGATCCAAGAATGCTCGAGATCGAGTCAATACAGCATTGGTTATTGAATCTCCAAAGTCAAGAACTTTCGACAGAGCTCTCACAAGTTGTTTTCGAAGCTTTGAAAGGCGACGATTTTGAGGAGGCAACACAGTTGGAACTGGATCCAGAGAATCAGGGGTAAAGACTCCGTGGAATCTTGAATTTTTTGGATAGTTGGTTGGTTGACAATATCCAAATGTAGGAGGCGCTGTATCTACGGTATCCACTTTGACTTCTTTCTTAAAAGAGGGCAGTGCTTTTGTGCTCACAAATAGCATTGTAAAGAACATCACGAAAGGAGCTGAAATTATTTCACTCACAACTGAACTGACCAAGAATTGAACTCCATTCTCAATTTCTGTTCCAAAAGTAATTGCATTACCCGTAAATATACCCAAAATACCGGCATAGATAATAGTTAGTCTCCGAATTTTCCCAAAGCTGTTTTCTGGTCCCATGAAGAATGCCAAGTAAGGATGTTCTGACAAAAAGGAGAAGATGATGACTCTGAATCTTCCTTTTGATTTCTCCTCTGTTCTCCCATCATGGGTATATCGAGAGTTCTTTGCGTCCTGCAAAGTCTTCTTCATAGCAAGAGCAAATTTCCACTTAACAAAGTTATAAATATTCATTAATATGACCAACACAATGTAGCCCAATGCAAGAGAAGCCATCAATATAACAGTTGCCATGTTATCCTTGTTCAGCTTAGTAATGTTACGGAAATCTTGAGCATCTAGAAATTGGAGACTAGGGATAGCGAATTCAATAAATGCTGCAAAATTGGTTGTATGATTGCACGCACATGTTACGAATGTTTCATTAAAATCGATCATTCGGCAACCGTTAGTTTTCCATCCTAGAATCTTCTCATCCCAGAACTTACAAAACGGTCTAAACCCTCTTTGAGATTCATTTCTGTTCAAGGTCTTCATATCTAAACCAGGAGACGGAATTGGAATGCTAAAAATGATGGGATAGGTCAAGTCCTTTACCTCAGGCCTGGTACTTCCCTGTTCGAACGTAAGTGACAACACGGGAGAGGTGATATTTTGGCTTGACATAAAGTCTTGATACGGAGATGGACCAAGAAGGACTTTTACACCAACATCATCTGTGCTGTTTTCTTGGAATGTTGCTGATTGGCTGGCAGCAGTAAAAGAGAAAGGGAGAGACACTGAGGTATGCAAGCCATTGACGTTTCCTTCCACTTGTATCACTTGATTCACAATAGAACTAACATCATCTCTATAAATTGCAGCGGAAAAGGAATCTGTTTCCAAGATTTGTAACACTGTCCCCCTAACAATGTTTTTAAGGACGTTGTCACTCAAATTTTCGACCACATTAAAATTCTTCCTATACAACGGACCAATCTCAGACATTACAGTATCGTTTCCGACAACGGAAAGTCCTTTGAATACATTGGAGGAACATGTGCTCAACGCGCGGATAGTATCAAACAAAAAGTTCTGTTGAAGATCAGTATTGACCTTTTGAATGTAAGATATAGCAGAGGAAAGCAGAGACCTCGAAGTTTGGGAAGGATCAGAAGTTAATAAATTACAGAGGGTTGATTGCTGTTGCAATGATTCCTCAGTGATCATATCTCTATCGATTGAAACTGTACTTAACAAGACAGCCAAGTTTTCCTTCATTTTTACTGCCTCCGTAGTAGTTTCCTCCGTCATATTTTTCTGGTTATTCAAGGTAGTAAGAATCGTGAAGGCTTTTGTAGTGATTAATTCACGAGTATTACCTTCTCCATTGATATCAGACCGAAATACTGCCATTGTCCGTTCCAATCTAGCTTTCGAAAATGCAATGTTGGAAATATTAACTCGCTTGTTCACTTCAACCATCGCATCGTACCAATCGTACACTCGAACAGAGATCAGTAGTGTACCACTTTTCGGAGAAGGAAGTGTTGTATTGATACTGTTGATCAATGAGGGTCTATCTTGGAGTGGTATAAATATCTGATGAGGAGTTTCCTCATCATAATATCCGAAGGAATATTTGAGCAATCCATCCTGAGCCCAGAAATCAGTTGCTGATAAGTGATATTCATCTACATCAGTCGTTCGATTACTCGTCTCCACATTCAATTTTCCAGCTGTTGGCATTCTTCGAACATACAACGTTACTGAGGAATTCCCTTTGGCTCCCGTGACATCAGATACTATGAGTTGAAAAGTATAATTTAGACCTGGCTGCAGAGTGTTCTCACGTATGATCAAATTTGGAGATCCAGGATGAGTTGCAGTTGTTTTGTCTGACAACATTAGTTGCTTGGTCAATTCTGACCAATTGTATTGAAGTTTTCCCCGATGATCCTTGACAAGAGATCGTATCAGAATCTGCTTTGCTCTATTCGGAACATAAATGTCATCTGTCAGTACGAGAACCTGGAGGTTTGGAATACTGTTGGGAAGTATTTCGATTGTAACTGAGCGAGAGTCTGTTCGGTGAGCTTTTGTAAAGTTAAGATACATTTGATAGACACCAATTGGTAGTGATCCTTGGGGAAGCGTAAGAATCGGTAGATTTGTGTTGATATGATTCGGAAAGCGCATCAACAATTGATCATTCATTCTCAAGCAATACCAGAAGTACTCTGATTCTTCTTTTGTATTGTCAGGATCAATGGAGTACCTTCCATCTAGCACAATTTCTCCTGATTGTAAAAGTCGTCGATTTCCGCCCTGAATGAACGCAGTCAGTGGAGTATTCATCGGCTTGATAGTAACAGTAGCATATTCCTCGTAAAATATCGATTTTGCAGAGAATGAGAAAGTAAAACTCTCGATCTGTGCGCCTGAACCAAGTTCTACAAACGAATGAGAGGGTATTATTAAACTTTTGTGATTGGCTGTGAATTCGAATGGACGACCCTGAATTTGTTTCCATTCGAAAGAGATATTTTGACCAATCATACAACTAACAGGTTCAACATGCGCATCAATTACATTTGCTCGCCCAATTCGGGCATGAACGAGAGATTCACCTATAGATACACCAAGCATTGTTCTTGTTTGTCTTGTAATGGTTATAAATGAAGGTTCACTGACTTTTACGCCATCCTTAACAATAACTTGGAACTTAAACTCTGAACCATTTAACATCACAAATGGAATCGTCACAGAAGAGTTGAGATAAAATTGTTTTAACCATCCGTTGATTTGATTTTGATTGCTTCCAGCAACCATTGACCATATGTATTGTTCAACATTCTTGTTTGTTGAAGCGACGAGAACAATGTCGTCACAATATTCAATATGTTCTTTTGAAGAAATATTCGCTGTTGTTAAAGCATCTATGAGAGAGCAATCAAAACCAGTCCATCCTTTAAAACAATGACATTCATTAATTGACACGCAATTCCCATTTCCAGAACAAACAAGTGGGTCAGTTTCATTTCTGGAGAAACACATGTGAAGTTGGCACATATCGCCAGCACGACCAGCAACACAATCGCACTGATCAACACCAATACATGAACCACTAGATGAACAAGCTGACGGATCGGTTTCATTAACTCTGAAACACATCACTAGATGACAACTCTTCCCATAATATCCATAATCACACTCACAGGTGTCTGGCGACACGCACTCCCCATGATTAGAGCAGACATTTGTGTTGTTTGAGATCAATCCATAACATATTGAATGCTGACATTCCCTACCAGCATAACCATTGTCACATGTGCATACATTTGGTGAACCGCAAACACCATGCCCAGAGCACACAGAGGGATCTACATCTAATCTTCCAAAACAGTTTACATATTCGCAATCTGTTCCGTTGTAACCAGATTGGCACATACAGCGATCAGGTTGATAGCAGTGACCCCTTCCATGGCATACTTGCGTGGTATTCTCTTCAAGTATACCGTTGCAGATATTTTGTTCACATTCTAAACCGCCATATCCATGGGTACAAACACAAAGATCAAAATCGAGGCAGTTGCCTTGTCCAAGATGAGAGCTGCATGGAGGAGTAGTTGTATAACTTCTCCCAAAGCATGTCGATAATAAACAGTTACCGTCTTTGTCTACTTTTGAAGAACAAGTACAATTGTTGGGAGCAACACATACTCCGTCTTTGCCATTATTACATGACCCAGGATCTGAAGAATTCAAACCGAAGCAGATCGGAGTGCTGCAATAGGCATCAACATATCCAGTTGTGCAATTGCATATTCCAGGAGCGACGCATCTACCATGTCCAGAACAGTCCATACTGGTGTCCAATACTGAATCAACGGATGCAGTTGGAGCTGTGAACACAGTTTCGACGTATCTGCTATAGCAAATAGGATAACTGCAATTTCCTCCTGTATATCCAGGACTAGGAATAGAGTCGCATAAACATACATCTGGAGAAACACATCTTCCGTTTCCACTACACACCAATGGATCAGAAGTATTCCTGCCAAGACACATGATATATTGGCAGTTGTCTCCAGTGTATCCTCTCGTACAGTTACAAACTTCTGGCGCTACACACTGACCACGAGAGGAACACACGGTAGAATCATTTGACGACTGGTTGAAACAATTCCAACTTTGACAATTCTCACCATACCACTCCGCTTCACAAATACATGTATCTGTCGCTACACACACTCCATGGCCAGAGCACACATTGCTATCTGATTGATTCAAACCAAAGCACACATTGAAAGTGCTGCAATCAGCACCAATATATCCTTTCTCACAAATACAATGATCACTTGAGACACAAGTTCCTCTTGTTGAACAAACACTCTCATCATCAGATAAGATTCCAAAACAAAATGTTCCATTCAGAAGAAACATGGAATGAGAAGATGATGCTTCTGCTGCCACGAAAAAACTTGATTCATATGGATTCAACACTTGTGAAGGAGATAATCTGCTGATACTTGTTCCATCACCAATCTTGTTAAAAGTGTTATCTCCAAACCCGAATGCTGTGCCGTTTCGTGTGACCACCAACGCATACTTGCTCCATGTGCCAGCTGATATGCTCATGACTTTCTCAACTCCTTGCACAACAGTGGGAATATTTTGGTCGATTGTTGAATTGATTCCCAACTGGCCTTTGTCATTTTCTCCCCATGAGAACAGAGTTCCATCAGAAGCGATGGCATAGGAGGATCTTGTTCCTGCGGCAATCTGAATCGCGCTCTTCCCAAACAGTTGATTCATCACTTGTCTTGGGTGTCGATTATTAATTGTTGAAGCATCTCCCAATTGACCTTTGCTATTGTCTCCCCAAGTGTACACTTCACCTCTGCTTCCAAGTGCCATGCTGTGATACTGACCTGCTGCAATGGCAACAATTTTGACTTCTGAAAGAATGCCTTTGATTGGACTGCTTGCACCAACGCGAACAGGTATCGTTTCCTTTCGTACCAAACCATAACCAACTGCTCCATATGTTTCATCATCACCAAAACCGAACACATATCCTTCTTTTGTCAAAACTAATGTGTGCACGTGACCGCATGCCACTGTAATTGGTGTTCCCAATAATCCCGATACTATTGTCGGTGCGTAACTGTACTTGGAAGAGCCAATTCCCAATTGACCTGCAATTATTGAAGCAGTATTTGTTGTTCCATCCATTGTACTCACTCCCCAAGAATACACTTCACCAGAGCTTGTCACTGCTGCACTATGATAGGATCCCCTACAAACACTCACAACTTGCTTTGATGAGAGTATTCTACTTGGAAAGAGTTTTGAAGTACCATAACCCCATGAAAATAGTTCCCCAGAAATAGTGATCCCAAATGATGTATCAACGCCTGAGCTGATTTGTTGAACAAGAGTTCCATCGGCCAATGATTGATACGTTTTCGTCAACTCAGTCCTTGCTATTGTGTAATCATCTCCCAATTGACCATAATTATTGTTTCCAATTGTTCGAAGTGAACCAAACACTGGCTGATGACAGTATTTGCCAGCGAAACCAATTGAGCATTGACAAGTATCATGATCAATACATGACCCATGACCAGAACAAACATCCAAGTTTGTGTTGTTCAATCCAAAACAATTTGTGAATTGACATGCAATTCCAAAGTAATTGGTGGCACACACACATGTATCTGTGTCTGTGCAGTTTCCCCGAGTTGAACAAGCCATCACATCATCCATCGGATATCCAAAGCAATAAGTGGTGTTCAAAACCAAAACACTGAAAATATTTCCCGTTGTTGCAGCAACAATCTTCCTCGTTGGATAAGGACTCACAACAAGTGTTGGCGCTCTCTTTGATGTGATCGATCCATCATTTGCCTGAGAATTAGTATTGAGTCCCCATGAATAAGCTGTTCCATTTGATGCAATGGCAATCACTGTGCTTGAACTTGTCGCAATAGAAACGATACTCGCACCAGCTAAACTTGATACATGTGTTGGAATGGAGACTAACGCAACGGTACTGTCAATTCCCAGTTGGCCAACTGAATTGTCACCCCATGAATAAATTTGACCATCTGATGTCAACACATAGGATGAATAATCTCCTGCGACAACTTGAATGACTGGCAGACCAAGTACTGTTGCAAACACTTGAATAGGAGGTCGGCTGCCTGTTGTTGTTCCGTGACCCAATTGCCCTCTACTGTTGTCACCCCAAGTGTAAACATCACCTTTGTTTCCCAGAGCAATGCTATGATAGAGACCGGTGGAAACTTGAACGACTTTGACATTGGAGAAGATGTTTCGAATTGGACTGCTGGCTGCAACCGCAACTGGAGAAAGTGAATTCGCCCAATTTCCAATTCCCAATTGACCCTTTGAACCTTCTCCCCAAGCATACAACTTTCCTGATGAAGATAGTGCTATTGTATGTGAAGCTCCACAACTTACTGAAACAATTTGAGCACTGAGTGAAACTTGTTTTGGAGTTGCGGAAAAGTAGTAAGAGCCTCCCAATCCCAGATATCCTATTATTGGTGGATATGTATAAGGATTACATGAGCAACTTGTTTCAGAGCAATAGGAAGTACTGGCAGGAGTACCAAGTGGACATGTCACTCGTCCATCTTGAGTGTTGCTTCCCCAAGAGAATACATTTCCGAGAGAATCAACAGCAACACCATGATACTTTCCTGCACAAGCACTGACAATGCTGCGATCAGAGAGAAGTTGAAAAGGTCTCAATGAATCTGTGGTCATTCCTGTTCCCAAGTTGTAAAAACTGTTCTTTCCCCAGACAAACAACTTGTTCGTTCTGGAAACTGCAACAGTGAAATCCACACCAGCTTCAATCAATTGGACATGTTCACCATATGAAAGTGGATATGATGTTCTTGTGAGAGTTGATTGATCAAGATAGTAATCATATCCCAATTGACCATCTGAATTGGCACCAATTGAATAGCTTTCACCAAACAACCAAACACCGCAATTCTTCCCAGTGTATCCAGTTGCACATGAGCATGAATCATGCGCAACACATTCACCAAAACCAGAACAGACAGTTGGATCAGTGGAATTGACTCCAAAACAAGTGGTCAAGCCACAATCGTGACCAAAGTAATCAGGTTGACAAGTGCATGTGTCAGTTGCAACACATTCACCTCTCCATGAACAGACAAAAGGATCATCCGAGAATAAACCGAAACAGAATGTTCCATTGAGCAGGAAAAGAGAGTGTTGAGTGCCAGCAGCCACTGCAACAATCGATCTGTTCGTGTATGTTTGTGTCACTGGATTGGCATAAAGTTTCAGTGTGGGTTGTGGTGTAATGATTTTGTCAGTCACTCCATTCAACAATTGATAATTGCTTCCCAATCCCCAACCAAATCCATCTCCATCCAAATCTCCTGCAATCACAAAATCACTTCCAAATCTGCTCGATGACATTGTATTGATGGGCATTTGATTGTTCAAGGCAACTGGAGTTGAGGTCTGTGTGACTGTTGAATTGATACCCAACTGATAATTTGTGTTGCTTCCCCATGCAAACACACTATTATTTGAACCAATCACAAAAGAAGAAGATGTTCCAGCACTGATGGATTTGATTGGAATTCTGTACAATGGAGACTTCACAATCTTCTTTGGGAATCGACTCAAGTTGGGACTTCGAACAAGGTCATCTCCAATTTGACCATTTGCATTGCTACCCCACACAAATACTTCACCCATGGAGCTGAGGGCCATGCTGTGGTAGGAGCCAGCAGAAATTGCAATGATTTTCACATCACTCAGAGTTCCACCTGATGCTAATGAGGGTGCCACTCGTACTGGAATAAAAGATCTGACATTTGTGCCAAAACCACCATTTCCCAACTGACCATAAGTGTTGTCACCCCATGCCCATACTGCTCCACTCGACATTAACACCAAGCAATGATACAATCCGCAGGATACCGAAACTGCTTTTCCAGTCATTCCAGTGACTTCTCGAGGTGTAGCGCTGAAGAAATATGATGAACCTAACCCCAAATATCCAAGTATTGTTGGATTGAAAGTACAACTGACTGATACATAGTCCACACAACATTGTGTTTCTGTGCATTTTGCTGTTTCAGAAGTCCAATAATAGTTACCATAAATATTTGTCCTTCTTTGTTGGTAGTCATAGTCTGTGTCACATGAAAGAGTGTTGCAACCCCAAGAATAAACTGTTCCACCATCAGTCACTGCAACAGCGTGATATTGTGCAGCTGAACCAGAAACAAACTTCAGGTTAGATTTCAAAATTGGGCGGATTCTTTGGATTCTCCCAAAGCCATTGACGGAGCCGTAATAATAAAAATCTGAACCCCAAGTGTACAACTCTCCCTCTCGCGTGATAGCAAGCGAAAAATCCAACCCTGCAGACAAAAACTTCACATACTTGTCAGTGGAAAGTGGCAACGAAGTTGTCACAAGAATTGAACGATCAATCTGCAAATCATCTCCAAGTTGCCCACCACTATTCTCTCCTGCTCCATAAATATATCCCATCACTGGTTTTTCACAATTACTGCCAGCGAAAGAATCAATGCAAGAACAAATATCATGTGCAATGCACGTTCCACTTCCAGAACAAACAGTTGAGCTATTGGAAGGAATATCGAAGCATGTTGTCAGCTCACATTCATTTCCATAATAACCAGAATCACAAGCACATCGATCCTCATCAACACATGTTCCTCTCCAATTGCACACCAATTCATCATCTGCCAATATGCCATAGCAAATTGTTCCGTTCAACAAGAGAAGTGAATGTGTACTACCCGCTCCAACACCTACCAAATATGTGGAGGGATAGTTTTCATTCACCACTTGCTTCACTGGTTGCTCTCTTGTTGTCATGCTCTTATCTCCCAACTGAGAGAATGTGTTGATTCCCCACGAGTATCCAGCACCCGTTTCATTGATACCAGTGACCCAAGAAGTGATCCTGCTGGGATATAATGCTTTAAGGTGCACATCATCGATGTTCTTAACCAATCCAGGCAATGGTCTGGATGTACCTGCTGAAGAGTCACCCAATATTCCATTCGTGTTACTTCCCCATGAATAAACTTGACCCTTGTTCGTCACGGCGAACGAGCTCTGGACAGACGCAGAGATATGCACAATTAATTCTGTGGTGATAGCTCCTGTTGCCAGAACGGGAACATTTTTATCCGCTAATGTGGTATCGGCTAATTGGCCCATACTATTTCGTCCCCAAGAATACACTTCTCCATACGTTCCCAAAGCAAGTGAGTGATAATCACCCGCGGCAACTTGTGCAATGTTGGTTAACCCTAATACTTTCTGAGCAATTGCAAGGTTTGATGTCGATCCTACTCCTAACTGGCCAAATCCGCCATAACCAAAAGAGTAGACTGTTCCAAAATTTGTCAGAATCAATGTATGATATGCTCCACATGCGACCGACTTTGGAATTTCACCACTATCGAATAACGGTGATGTGGTGAGCCCATTTGAACCCCAAGTTTGAACAGTGCCATCCTTCTTGATGGCAACCACTCGGCCAACACCAGCACAACAATCAAGCACATTGCTTGATATCTTTTGAGGTCTATCATTGTTATTGATGGATCCCCATGAATATAAATCACCAACTTTAGAGAGTGCAATTGAAAAAAAGTCTCCTCCATCAACTTTGGTCACGATAACCTTTGTCAAAAGGCCACCAACCAACAGAGGAATCTGTGAATAACCCACGGAAGGCACATCATCATTCGCCAATACACCATTGGATTGTTGACCAATTGAATAAGCGATTCCGCGCACTTCTTTCTCGCAATTCGAGCCAGAGTATCCTGGATTGCACAAGCACACATCCACTCCTGCGCACACTCCTCTCCCAGAACAAACAGAAGAATTATCTCTTGCAATTCCATGGCACTCAAAGTAATCACAAGTTAATCCACTGTATCCCTCTTCGCATAAACATTGATCAAAGGTGCTACAATTTCCATGATGGGAGCAAACAGATGGTTCATCCGCTAACACTCCATAGCAAGATTTGGCAAGATCATACACAATCAATGTATGAACACATCCCACTGCCATGCTTAAAACTTGTCGATCAGGAAAATAAATGTGATAGTTAACTGGAGATGTTCGTTGAATGCTTGTTCCATCTCCCAATTGACCAAAATTGTTATTTCCCCAAACATAGGCAAGAGAAGCAGAGATTGCACTGACATGAGTCTGAGAATTACAAACTCCAGCAAATATCTTGGATACAATTTTGTTCGAAAGAGGGACAGCCACTTTCTGGAAACTTAATGCGTTTGTTATTGAGCCAATTCCAAGTTGACCATTTACATTATACCCAGATGAGTGGAGAAGACCATCAGCTATTACATGTGATGAATAACTGCTGGCAGCAATTCCCGTCACTCTCTTTGATGCCAGTACTCCTGTGTTTAACGCAATGGCACGTGTTGCTGTGTTTAGTGTGCCATCACCCAGTTGACCAACAGAGTTTTCACCCCAACGATACAGCGTTCCATCATCTGCAATCACCATCGTGAATGATCCTCCTGCTGCAATTGCTGCCACTCTTCTTTTGTAAAATAATCCAGTCAATAAAACAGTCTGAGGAATTGTCTTTTGCGCAGTTGTGCCATCTCCCAACTGCCCGAAGTGATTTCTTCCCCATGCAAGAACAGTTCCATTGTTGAGAAGAGCAACGCTATGATATGAGCCACATGCCACAGAAACAACTCGTTCACTCGTGAGAGCACCTCCTATTTTAACTGGCGTGGATGTTTGAGCAGTGTTGCCAGTGCCCAATTGACCATAACTATTGTCTCCAAACGACCAAACACTTCCTGTTTCATCAACAACCAATGAATGAGTTAACCCTGCGCACATAGTTAGAATAGGTCCGTTGAATGCTCCAACTTTCACTGGGTTACTTCTTGGTGTGGTTGATCCATCTCCCAACTGACCATAATCATTCTTTCCAACTGAAAAGAGTGTGCCATTGACCAGCAAAATCAAAGAGTAAGACATGCCAGATGCAACAGAGTTGATGTGTACTCCAGCAAATGCAGAAGCACTAACAGGAATCATTCTGGACACGCCAGTCCTTCCCAAGTTATCTGCCAATTGTCCAAAACTATTATCGCCGGAAGCATAAAGGAAACCTTCATCTTTCTTTTCACAATTCTGACCTGAATAACCTTGATGACACAAACAAGTATCAATTGTTAAGCATTGTCCATGTCCAGAGCAAACCATGTTATCTGATGCATTCTTGCCAAAGCAATAGGGCAAACTACAATCAAGCCCGGTATACCCATTCTGACATTGACAAACATCATTCGATGTACAATTACCATGACCTGAGCAAACCAAAGGATCCTTTTGAAATAGTGAAAAACAAATCGAGGAATCAATAAGATACATCGAATGTGTAGATCCTGGAGTTATCTTGGTAATAGTGCTGGCAAGATAGGGAGCACTAATTACTTTTGGGGAAGTATGTTTCGTTTCCACTGATCCAATACCAAATTGCCCATTGGCATTATTCCCCCAAGAATAGACAGTAGAGTCTGAAGCGATTGCGTAAATATTAGTAGCAGAAAATCCAGAAACTACAGACTTGATACTAGACATCATGGTCACCAAAACAGGTGAAGCTGTTAATGTTGCTACACTTGAATTGCCAAGCTCACCGCTGCTATTGGATCCCCACGAGTACATTTGACCATCATTCTTGAATGCATATGTGGAACTTGCGGAAGCAGCCACTCCAATAATCGATGATACAGATGTTACAAGAAAAGGAATTGTTTGTGTTATTGCTGCTGTATCTCCGTTACCTGTTTGCCCCAAATCGGTAGCACCCCAAGTCCACACCAATCCCTTATCATCCAAGGCAACATTGTGTCTCTCACCAGAAGCAACATCGACCCAAATAACCGGAGCAGCTGTGTCGTCATAAGTTTTTGATATTCTAATGGGAGATACACTAGAACTAGTAACACCACTGCCTAATTGACCGTCTAAACTTCCACCCCAAGTAAACATGGTACTGTCCGAGCCTAAAGAAACGGAATGATATTTTCCACACCTGACTTTGATTACGTTTGTAAATGCTGCAGGGCCACTCACCTTCTTTGGAGAGTAGTAATTGGTTCCAGAAGGAACACCAAGCCATCCAGCAGTAGCTTTCCCACCATTTGTTGCATCATTTGTTCCCCACGCGTATACATTTCCATCAACATCAGCTGCCAATGCATGATAAAAACAAGCAGAAATCGAAACAATTCTCTTGTTTTGCAAATCACCTCTAAGAATGGAGGGAATAGCTTCAGAAGCAGAAGTAAATCCAAGTCCCAACTGACCATAATTATTCGCACCCCATGCAAACACTTCGCCCTTTGTTGTGAGGGCCAGGGAGAACCCATCACCAGATGAGATGACTTCCACTCTCATTAAACCAAAATAATCTCCCACTCGAATCATTGTGGAAGTGGTTGAACTCGTAAACAGTGGATCTCCCAACTGTCTATAGGCGTTATTGCCTGATGAAAACACATGACCTGATCCTCTCGTGGCACAATTTGGCAAATCATATCCATCATGACACAAGCACGTATCATTTGCGATACAGAAACCATGAGCCGAACAAACAGAAGCATCACTGGCTATAACACCGTTACAAGAAGGTACTTCTGCGAGAGCTACACTCATCCATTTTTTCAATCCAACCAACCAATCGTATCAGACATACGAGGTCAATCATTGAGTTCGTATCGGTAACAACAGTTGTGGCATGTTCAACAACAACAATGATTACATACCAACTTTTAGAAAAATCATTCCACCCAAGAATGACAACACAAGGACAACCACCATATAGACTCTCTTGATCGATCCACCATTGTCTCTCATTGTTCATAAAACACTCGAGGATCCTTTCTCTTTGTGTTTATAAAGACAATTACTCGTATCACTTCTCGGAACAAAAAACTGTAAAGTAATTCTTCAAATCTACGACAGACGACCTTCAAAAAAATAATTCTCCGATCACACAAACTATTTTTCACCGCTGTAGCGTGACACAAACAGGCGCGAAGTTGAATTGTCAGTCCTCCCTGCGGCTCACATTGCTTTGTTGCGGATTACATGTTTGTTTTTTGTGTGAAAGCTTTTGATCCAATTTCGATGGACAAAATCAATAGTTGAACCCGAACAACAAATCAAAGTCTTCATGGAATTGGATGAAGAAAACACATGAGTTCGTCCTTGCCTGAAACTCAAAGGTTCCCACTTCCCAGTTTCCACTTGAGTCAAGAGAAGTCAGATGTTCCATTAAGTCAGGCCACACAAACAAATCAAGAACAAGTTCAGAAACCATGAATTCTATCCTGCGACTAGGATCCAAAAGAAGGTGGATCACACAAGATTTTTGTTATTCTTTCTCAAGAAATTGTTATTCTTCTTATTACTCCCATTGCCGTGTCCCAGTCATTGGGATAGATCTAGGAATGACCAAAGCTTGTGTTGCTTTTCTTCAGAATGATGGCACAACAAGAGTCATTGAAAACAGTGAAGGCATAAGAACGACACCTGCCTATGTATCCTTTTCATTTGAAAAAGATCAAAATAACTCTTCTTTTGTTGTTGTTGGTGAGAAAGCCAAGAGACAATGGCTTGTCAGTCCAAGAAGAAGTAACATACTCTATGCTTCCAAACTTCTCATGGGTCGAAAGTTTGATGATCCTGTGACTCAAAAGATATCCAAGCTCGTTTCCTATGGAATTGTAAAGGCTCCCAATGGTGATGCTTGGTTGAAGGCTACTGGTGATGATGAACAATCACATTTCAAAGAAATATCTCCCACTGAAGTCAGCGCCATGATTCTTTCCAATGTAAAGGAGAGTGCAGAGAGATTCTTTGGGGGAGATTCTGTGCGTCAAGCAGTCATCGCGGTCCCTGCTCACTTTACTGCTGATCAGAGACTTGCTACGAGGGATGCTGGTACGATGGCCGGTTTAAAAGTTTTGAGAGTGGTCAATGAACCGACTGCTGCTATCTTAGGTCTCGGTTTTCGCTACATGGAGTCAGGGATCATTGTCGTCTTTGATTTGGGTGGTACGTTTGATGTTTCTGTTCTCCTAGCTGAACATGGTGTATTTGAAGTAAAGGCCATCAATGGAGATTTGTTCTTGGGTGGTAATGCCTATGATCGGGTGTTGGTCGATCATATCGTGAGTGAATTCAAGAAGGTTGAGGGTATTGATATCAGCAAGAATGAGATGGCTCTCCAACGAATCAAGGACGCTTCCGAGAGAGCAAAGATTGAATTGTCTTCCAATACATCCACCGAAATCAATCTGCCCTTGATCACTGCTGATGCATCTGGACCAAAGAACCTAGTGCTCACTCTGACCCGTGAAAAATTTGAACAGTTGACTGATGATTTGATCAAGCGTACTCTTGAGCATTGCAATAAGTGCCTTGAGGATGCTGGAGTCACTCACAATGATATTGATCACGTGGTTCTTGCCGGTGGAATGAGTCGAGTGCCAAAAATTCAACAAATCGTTACTGATTTCTTTGGAAAGAATCCAATCCAAGGCAAAGATCCTGACGAGGTTGTTGCCATGGGTGCTGCTATTCAAGCTGGCCTCCTCAGAGGTAATGACAGTCTTTGACAGATGTCTCCAAGGATTGTATTTTTGTAATTACCTGGTTGACCGGTCATCTCAAAAAATGGAGTTTAATTAGGTTTCGAAGTATTTTTGGATGAAGAAATTTGAAAGTTTCGCGGCCATCTGAGTCAAAATCATATCTATATCCACACCCAAAAGTATTCACACAACCTTTCAACAGATCCATCAAAGAATCATCACAATGGTTGAATACATTAACGCGCAATACAATAGCACCACACATGACACTCCCAACGTGCCGACCTACATGGTACAAAATGTTGCCAACAATGACCAAAAAGCCAATCTATTCTTCATCCCCAGTCAACCACCAACGTTACAACAACAGTCACTGTTACAACAGCCGCAACAACCACCTCTACAGTATCAAGAACAGCAACACCAACCTGTAGCACCAAGTCATCGATATTCTCTGGACAATCGAATGCCTCCTCAACACCAACAATACATTCCTCGTGTACCAGCGCCTGCACCTTCACCAGACAGCAGTATAAGAGCTTGTCAACCACTGGCTGTTCCCACAGAGAACATTATCGGCAGTCCTCTCGCAATGGAACTAGCCGAGCAGCTTCCACCCTCTCAGCCATCTCAAGAAGCAGCAGCAGTGTCCAGACAGACGATTGATGGCAATCAGAGTCGTCGCTCCTCCGCTGGACAACGTCTTGCCAATTATCATTTTCCCGAGAAGGGACCAACGAGTGATGACGCAGACGCGTTCAACATGTATTATGCGCATCGTCCTTCACTTGAAGAAAGGAGAAGGAGCAGTGTCGAAGCAAGAACAAGTGTCAGTGGAGACAGAGAAGAGAATGCACAACAACAACAACTACAACAACTACAACAACGACTGCCACCCCCACTTTACCAACAGGAACCACAACAACAACAACAACCATATGATAACCAACAACTGACAACAAGACAATCCATGTTGAGGGGGTCATCACCACCGCCACCACAAAGAAGGTCCTCGTCCTCCCTTACTAGTAGTAGCAGTGGAAATGAACCCTACTTTTATTATTTTGACCATCCAAATGAAGCAAGACCGTCTCTCGATTTGCTGACAAACAGCATCAGTAGCAGTAGACAACCGAGCACATCCTATGAAACTGAAAATGATTTTTATCCGAGAAGGAGCAGTGTCTACAGTTTGGACAATAGACCTCCTTCTTACTCCTCTAGTCGTCCTTCGTCAACCGCTTCCCAGAGCACAACGGTAGTCGATCCGTTTCCTAGCGCTCAAGAATTGGAAGAACTTCCAAATTTACGTCCAAAGCGACGCCCAAGACGGTATAGCATCGGCTCCATACCTTATCACATGTCATCGAGCACCAGCACAGCCGCACCAGCTGCTGCGGTTACAACGGATAATGCGGTTAACCCTTCCGCGATGGCAACAATGTCAACTCCTTCAATGACAACAACAACCACCACGGTGGAAGAAGCTCCAGCACCTCGCCGTTCCTCCTTTTCCTTGTTCCGAAGACGCAAGAGTCGTTCTTCATTAGACAATCCAACAGCCACAACAAGTAGGTCGAGCATGTCATCATCTTCAGATGTGGTGGATCCAAACTTGGGATTTCCAGCGAATGCATCGACTTCGGGAGACATTTTGAATCGTCGATTGTCTGGTGTTTATTATCCACCACCGAGTCAACAACAATCACACTTGCCGGATATTGAGACGAGTGTGAGTCATTTGGATCCTCGGTTGTCTGAGACTCGATATGTGATACATGACCAGAAGGAACTATTGGAGTCCATTTATGGGAAACCTGACAATTCAGGAATGAGATGGCAACACGAGGTTGAAAATGTATTGGATAAGAATAAGAGATATGATCGAGAGAAGGGACCTCGAAAGAGAGGTATCATCTATTGATTGCAACGACAATTTTAACAAGCAGTGAACAATAAACTTATTTATTGTTTAATCCAAACAATGAAATGGGACCTGTTGGGATGCGCCAATCAAACTTATGGAACTGACTGTGACTATTTTCATGCATTGGCCAAAGAGTGTCAATGTAACACCAGCTTCAAAAGCCCACCATGTACATCATTCAACAGCTAGAAGGAAGATGGAATCGATGTAAACATCTTCCAACAAGCTGTTGAAACATCTTGTGATCCAAAGAAAAGTGCCACACTGTTTGATACTGATGAAAGAAATTTTCTAGGGTTCAAACGTCAAGGACCTTCTTTTGTATGTGTCATCAGGAAGGGTTTTCAGTGCGTTTTGTCATCGCGTTGAGGGGAGTTCTAGACATGGTGACCAGCTCGGATGGTAACACTTCCATCAAGACTTTAGACAAAGGATTAAATCTTTACCTAATGATTCATCGAGTTCTTTCGATTTATCCACATCGGAAAATCTGAAAAGCCGTTGGGATTCCTGTAAAAGCAGTAAGGATGAAATGCAGTAACATTACAACATGGAAAGCAGTAACAAAGCAGTAACAAAGCAGTAACAATACTTTATATTAAGAAGTTGCTCAAGAAGATCTTACAAGATAACGACGAGTTATAGTGATCATTCCCTTCGAAATACTCGACGAAGTATTTGCCACTATTCCTGATTATGGAATATACTTTCTTGTTGTTGACCTCTCCGTGTCATCGAGTTTATCACATCGTTAAGGTCATTCAAAAACTGTTTGACCATATAATTAATACAGTCAATCTCAAGCGCATTGACCCATTTCTCCCCGCTTCCATCAGACCATACTACTTTATAGAAGATCCTTCCCATAATATCTTTAGAAACCCCTACAATACGATCCACTTCCGCAACATCATGAGAATTCGAAACAAAGGAACTTATTCTTTTGTCTTGACGCGGACGCCCTATTTTTCTTGTAGAACTTGCCACTTTCTGAGGTCTTCCATCTGAAGCTTTATCATTGGGGATATTCTTGAAGATATAGCTTTCTTTATTTATCGAAGCCAACATATTTATGTAAGTTCTAGAGAGCGAAATCATGTTTGATATATGAGACAAAGAATCTCCATAGACAAAAGACATATCCACTTGTTGTTCAAAGTGTATGAGTTGGATTATGCGATCCAATCTATTTTGGTTCGCAGTGGTTGAACGAGTGACTGGTATTTTAGTTGTGTGAATCGGAAATATAGGTAGTGTGTAACTGCTTCTGCTTCCATGATAGGTGCTAGTGTTCGGGGAATCTGTTGTTGGAGTGTGGTTAAGCTGAAGTGTTTCTGCTTCTCCATCTGTGTACCGTATGATAACTGATTGAATAGTACTGAAATTTGCTGATAAGTGATGTAACAGCTCTTGTTTGTTCATTTGTTTGATCGGTGTTTGTTTAAATAGAAGTTGAATCTGTTTCGACTAAAATTATGTCTACTGCATATTATGGTGCAACTTTACTGCAATTCAGCTTTACTGCATTTACAGTTTTTCCTACTGCATTTCACCTACTTGCCATACTCATCAGAAGAATGAATCCTGAACATAACATTCCAGCTTTAAGAGTGTTTTATGGTGATGAAATGTTCAGCGGACTTCCCAAGTCGACAGGGCTACGACAGTTAGATTGAAAGTTTTCCTCCAAGATTAAAGATATCAACTTTTATAGCTTAGTGATCTGCTGTATTTCCATTACCCATTATCACCACAGAGCAAGTGAATTCTGCACCGTCACCACTATCCGTAGTCAGAGAGGATACGGTTTCATAAGTCATTAAATTCAGATAAAGTGGTACTAGTAGCACACTTTGGAACTAGTACAGATTTTTCTACTGTTCAGGACCACATAATCAGGATGTTCCAGATCTAGATTCAGTTTGATGACTGAAAGGAGAGTACAAGTCTCAAGCTCACAGAATTGTATCTGAATCGAGTGTCCAAGGAAGGATACAATGATCATAACTCTTTGAGTGACGGTATTCTAATGTCCGATAATAAGAAAAACCCGATGTCAGAACCCAACTTTATTATTTCAGAGCACTTAGAAATAAAGTAAAATAATGCAACCTTATGTTCATCTTCTACTCGAACATAAGACTCTTGATTTTGAATGCGAATGACATATTCACAGTCCTTGTAACGTATCTCCTCAATACCGACACGTTTCATATCATTTTCATCGTTAAGTTTCGTATGGAGTTGGATCGGTTCTTCAACAAAGTCCTAAATTAGATCCTCCTCCCTGGGATTTTGCTGTGCTTCCCATAATTCATAATCTCCGACACATACTAAAAAAAGGACACGTTCTCTTGTACATTTAATACCAATTACATTGTCAGTTAACACACCGGGTGATATATCAACCTGCAACACATCTTTTTTCTTTGAAGGGCCAGTTTTTTTCTCATCTCGAATTTCCGAGCAGGAATTCGAGAGGCCTTTGGTGCTCCGACTTCTCTTCTCTCAGTAAGTAACTTGAACACTGGTTGTAATGACTGGATTTTGAACTAGTTTCTTAACTTCCTGTAAAAATGTTCCCGTCTCTGTCAACTGAGTGCATTCCCTTATGTATGGCATAATGTACCATTGCCGCATTGATGTGTTTACAAATCCTTCCAAAATTACAAATGTAATCCAAACAATTACAAAAAAGTCTGATACTAGGATAAAAAATTTGATCACTTTCTGGTTTTTGTACACGGAAAACCACATCAGAACCGAGAAATGGACGAACATATCCGTGATTATAATAGGAAATTCCTTTTTCCAGACGTTTGTTAAATTGGAATAGTGATGATAGAGGTAGGTTGTGATCACCAAGAGTTTCGAGATTGTCTCGTAAACGTTCTATGGATCAAGCAAATAGTCAATCCTCTGGATCACTCGAGAAGATGCTGCTTCTTCTAGAAGTTTAATTTGTGTTTCACATGTATTACTGGTATTACCAATACTGTTCATGTCAAGAACTCTACATTCAGCTGTCCATGGTTCGTGACAGTGATGGTACTTTTGGTTAAAATATTGTAGAAGTCGTTTGCACTTGTCACCATTCTTACCACAATATTTTTGGAACAACAGGTATTGTCTTTCGTAAGACTCTTTCTCTTTTGCAATTCCCATGTATACTAAATGTTTTCCAATTTCCACCTGATTATTAGTTGGTAATTTTGCTAAATTTTTCCTCCAACGCTCAGAGATGTGAAAGCGGCATAAATTGTAACTAAACTTCAGACGGTTCATAGCACTTAAATTAAATATCATTTCTATGATCATAAATATCTTGTTCCTCTTCAAACTCAGAATGTTGTCTAATTCTTTGGAGTGACGATGCTACATTGAAGCGGAGTTAATTGGCCACTAGGAATTTTTATTCTGAGAACAACATACAACACTTCTGTTGATAGCAATATGTTACGGGATGCGCACGAGGAGACAGGAACGCAGAATGTTCATAGGATTATGTCATTTTACTACTGTGTTGATTCTCAACCAGCAATCTCTTTGAAAGAGGCGTCGCATCACCTCCACACATCTCCTCTTTGTATGATCCACAACTTTTTAGACCTTCTCCCTTGCCTTCTTCCTCTATTCCACTCTTCATCAGGCCCTCGATCAATGGTTTCAGCGCCCTCTTTTCAATGGAAAGGGCATCTCATAAATATAAAATCCTCAACACCTCCTAGACACTCCGACTGTATCTACCATACCCTCTCCTCTTTCACCCTATCTCTATACTGCTTTTAGCAACAACTGTTCCTCTACGACCTCAAAACTATCATTGTACATTAACCGTGAGTAGTGATGATTGAATGCTAGTGTTTTCCACTTGACAAGTGACCCTGATGCGGGTCTTTCGACAAATTCGCTTGATCCACTTTCCACCCACTGTCAATTGACTCCTCATACATATCCCACCTTGAACAACCTTTTGATGATGTCATTTGACTCCCAGAGAGCAAGATTGCAACTCAGACCTTCACAAGAAATAGTGGTTCGTTCATACGGTTACAGTCATCTCGATGTCCTTTGACATCCCTTGACATGAGAATACAAACGTTCAAATATACAACATTTCCTGTTGGCTAACCCTTAGCTAGCCTGGCAGTACAAACTATCTGAGAAGAATTGGGAGTCGAAACGATTTTGGGAGCTCAACAGCGTGCAATGTTGAAATCTGGATTTGCTGGAGGCCTACTTGAATCAAAGGTTTAGTCACTACAGTCCTGGTAAGTTTCTCTCCATTGATGAAGGACTGATGAAATTTACAGGTAGGTATTACTATCAGCAGTTTATTCCCAACAAATCTGCTGTAGAAGGTATCAAAACCTTTGCCGCCGCGTGTGCACAAACGGGTTATTGTATGAAATTTTTCTTTATCGCAAAAGGTTTATGGAAGGACGTAGCGGAAGAAACCAATGACACTTGTATATGCTCAATGGATGATTGTGATCATGACCAAGTGTACCAGTCCTATTCTGTTGCAAGAGATTCTGTAAGGATCATTGCTTGCCGGATTCATGCATCGATCATATTTCTGTTCAGGATGGCTCGCTTTATCAAGGAAGGAACTACAGTCAGTGACACTACCCGTTGGTTGAACTTCGTGTACAACAATCTTATCACAGAAATTTATGACTACTGCCAGTGAACACTTCTTTTCTTTGTCAACCAGTTCAACGTGGACAAAATGAGCATGTCGCAGATAAATACTATGCATTGGTCTTGCACAAGAGATGCATGAAGAGGGTAGATATTGATGGTGAATGAAGCTGCAAAGATCCCCAACAATAGAAAAGGCAAAAAGAAGAAGGACTATAGGAACAGACCAGATCGACGTGACAGTAGGTACTATGGTGATCGCACTTCGAATTCGGCAATTATTCATCAGAACTTCAGTCCCAAAGAAAACCAGGATTCGAAAGGACTTTGTTGGATATTCTTCTCCTGGCTAATTTGTTTCTATCTCCTTCATCCAATTTGATTGCTAACTGAAACATGGAAAATTTTGGAGATCAATTGCTATGTTTGAAGCAAGCGATTGATTCTGGATTGATTCACTAATGAGTTGGAGTAGATCGGCACATCTTCCATGATGAGATGAAGAGATAAGCGTGGTTTTCAACTCGATTTGAGCTTTATCGGCTCGTAGAGCCGATATATCTGTGCTGTATTTAACAGATTTTTATCGGCAACAGTGTTAAAACTGCAACAGACTTTAGACGACTTTGACTCTGTACTGGGGGTAAGACGTACAAAGGCGCGAGACTAGAGTAGGAGTGCCGTAGCGCCAAGCTGCTTGTGTTGTGTCTTTATTCAATAGTGTTGATATTATGCATTGGATCAGATTGGCGCAGGTATGACTTTTGTGCCACAATTGATGTTGGTCATCCGATCTTCGTTCGGTGTATTGTGCTAGATACAGGAAAGTAGACTGGTAGTCCAGAACAACCTGATGACAAGTGGAAGTCATGCACACACGCACCCCACAGAGGGTCACAAAAGTTCAAACAGTTTCTAGTCGTCACCCTCGATCACCATATCCACATCGTTGACCCCAGTCGGTTTACTGTTAATGTGTGTATGTGCCATAATCTCAGGATCAAACATGCTCTGTACACTGTATGCGGTTCTAGTGGGATCGCTCCACGAACCAGTGAAAGTATATTGTCTATTCATTCAGTCTTCATAATGGCATACTTCAACAACAGTATTGACACTCTAGCTTCGAACTTTGAAGCACTTTGTCCATCTACGACAACAGCCTGGTTGTTGTTTCGTTGCTGTTGAATTGTCTTTTGGTATCTTACAGCCCCAGTTGGAAGTAACTTGATAAAAGAGAAGTGAGTAGTAGTAACAATAATAAGGGCCTTTCAACTCCAACGATGACCAATTGGACGACTTTCCTATTCCTGGAACCGCTTCATACCTTTGTAGAAGTACTCTCACAGCAATTGATCAAGATAGTAGGGATAATGAAGATTGTGAAGTAAAAGACCATGATTTCTTTTCCAAACAATTGATTGACTCCCCATAATATGAAAAGAATCATCTACCACCTATATTGATACGTATGACAAAATTAGTTAGTTGTGAGGAAGTAACACGAAAGAACTACTCACTTTTAAACTGTTGAGGATGGGAAAAGAACAATTGATGATTGAGGAGCGCTAGTATGTTCGGAGGGATGAATTGATTTGTTTTCTTTGTTTTGCAACAAAAATTGTGAATGATGGAAACCAACCGACAAAACAAACCGACAAAAGCAAATTATAAATACACAATTTTTTATTTACAAAATTATTCTTCCTCATCAGAGAGATTCTTTTCTCTCATGTACTCCTTTACACTCTCTTGATCAATGTTGGGCAAAGGTTCCCATGAATAGGATCCATCCAACCACAGAACCTTGAAGTAAAAAAAATAACAATGACCTTGAATTTTTAAGAACCTGTATATCAGCCAAAAGATCCACACACCCACTGGCGGGGATTTGATGAACTCGAACATTGGCTTCTTGTAAGGACTTCTCTTCAAGATTGACTACCCCTTCAAGATCATCTTTTGGGTATTTAGGATGACCGTAATATCTTCTTGTTTTGGAATTTTGTGCTTTGGTGTCATGATTCATTGTATTGTAAATCAGTCGCCAAAAATAAACTGATCGCATGCACAAATTTTCCGCAAAAAAACGACCGTTTTCAATTGACAAAAACAAAAAGAATGTCGGTAGTGGATACAACAAATGTATATCATTTCAACCAATGCGATACAAGTACAAGCTTTATGTGGTGCTAGTAGACGAAGAGGCTTCTATGGGACTCTTGTTGGTAATGAACCCTTGTCGAAAATCCCAGTATTTGTGCGAGCAATGCTATCAGCATTGTTTGCCACAGGTCAGAGAGGATTCAATATTATAAAACTAACATTGCTATTGTTTGATGAGTTCTTATGAAGTAGAGCTGTTTTGGAACTACCACTCTACACTTCTCTAGTTTTTTGTGGTTCGCTCTCCTTCAGTTGTAGATCTACAGCAACAGTTCATATCCCAAATTCAGAACATTTCCTTCCAAACATTGTCTACTAAACACTTGTTTGATATCCAAATACAGATATCCACTTTCCATATGATGATAAAACATGTTTTCTTCCAGCTGGTTTCGCATCCAAGGGAGACAACTCCATCACAAACATACAACCACCTATTCTATTGAATTCATCATCCATTTCGTCTTGAGTTCGTTGACATATTTAACATATCAGGGTAGTAAATCTAATCTTCGATTCAAAGTTGCAATTTACTCAATGTAGAACTTAAATCTAAGGGGGACGAGTCCAAGAATTATTAGATGATAAATATCCCCACTGTCCTTGTATAAATTAAAATCGTACTTTTCCACTACCCAGTAAGGAGATTCGAGTATCTCCAATGGCTAATTTTCTTTAATAGTCACTGTTCGATTGAGTATCTTTCTTTGATTTGGTTTTGTACTCTTTGCTGTGTTTATCAAGACATAACCTGTGTTCTTTTTGATTTCCAGAGCCATTTTTGTGACTTCTACTGGAGTTGTCAGAGTTTTCAACTTAGATTATCAATTCTTTGCAATGAAATTTTTGCCATTTCAAAATCACTACCCTTGCTGTATCCAGACTGTAACATGGTCCGTGATCGACAATGTGATCAGGAAGTTCATACTTCAATTCATCTAATATTCTTTGTATCTCGTGGAAGGAATTGGGAAGAAGAGTGGAGTGATGGTGAGTAGATCTGAATGAAATTCAATATCTCATTGGCATGTATCACACTTAAGAAACTTCGGAGTGTCCATTGGATAAAAAATAAGGCCTGAATACTACAACAAGTACCAAAAGTGGCCTCTGGGTATGCCATTATCGGTGGTTCTGTGTGTTGAACTACACTGGTACTATCAATGTCCAACCGAAACTCTTCCGCTCGATCAGGTGTGCTCAGCGACTCAATGACACTCTCTTCATAATTATCGAACTGGCTCGTAGTTTCATTGAGAGTAGGACATGGATCATCACATATCACTGACTCAGAACAATATAAAAAGGAATCTTCAGATAACCTCGTGCGCAGTCTTTCTGTTCTGATGATCTCTAAATCTGTGAATTTATGTATTGTGCAACTATCAACAAACACATGTGCATTACTATCGATGCTCATAATAAATGAAATGAAGGTCGTGTCGTCGGTCTAAAAATGCTTGTTCATGTTTAACTTCCTCCTGTCATAATCAAAGTTGGTGTTGTACGATTCATAGCTCCATTTTTGTTTCATACCGTGAGATGAAAATGTTTGTGTCATGTCGACGAGGTTGTTTTTATTCGAAAAACGGTCTTCCTTACAAAAAATTGAAAAAATGGGTTCCACCAAAACCGTGAGACACTGGCGCAAGCTTCTTTTATTCACCGCCACCAGTATCATCTCCAGCACCTCCATTCCCTCAGTTGATATCAACACCCTATGACATCTTATGTATCATCATCAATCACAACATAGGCCTCCTCCATTCGGAGAGGAGAAGATGAAGAAGAATCTATGTGGTATTGTAAATCAACGGAACATTCCCAAAAGCACTGTGGGTACCTCCTTGACAATGTAAAAACTAAAGATGGAGCGTTTTGCCAACTCTTCTTTTCTTCAACTCAAAAACCACAAGATATAAGAGAAAAAGAAAGTAAAGGTTTGTCTGAGTTCTTCCAACCCACCTTGTAAAGTAATTGAAAGGAATGCCCTTTTATCCCGGTGATTTCATATTCGCTTGATGGGATCCACACAACCAGGATATCTTTCACTTAACTTCATTTGCTTGAACATTCCATCAAATTCCACAACAATAAACTTCATACCTCCGTTCACCACACTCAATATTTTTGTATAGCATCCAGTTCCTCCCTGACACAAATACCTGAAGGTGCAACAGGATTCTCAATCCAAACTTAACTTTTCCGCTTCCACAGAGGGCACAAGCAAAGAAATTACTTGGCCCACTTTCATTGTTAACACTTATTTTGTGTTGTACAACTTGATTCGAAATTTAGAGAATAGCCCGGATTCTACCCAAATACAAGCACATCAGATCGTTGATTATGTATTGGACTACTCTTCACACCTCTTTGTTCCCTATC
Organism: Tetramitus jugosus; assembly: GCA_937625935.1. Lineage (NCBI taxonomy): Eukaryota > Heterolobosea > Eutetramitea > Acrasida > Vahlkampfiidae > Tetramitus > Tetramitus jugosus. The sequence continues at coordinate 183,862 of OW569394.1, read as the reverse complement.
AAACTGAAGATACAAAGGAGGCAGTGTCCCACTTGTCTGTTCTTCATCAGAAGTTTTCTTATGATCGTACATTTGTAGGACGAGATTAGAGGACAGATCTGATTTATCTATTACTTGATCTGCAAATATCACAAAAGTAATTTGACCACCATATATGGCGCGAAGAAAAAAACAAACTGACAAAGAAAACTGGTCGTTGCAGGGATCGAACCTGCGACCAATGGCTTATTATTCATCCATAAGAACCGATTCCACAAAGGGCTCAGAGGGAAAGAATTCAAATTATTGGTTGATCCCACGAATTTTTTGACAAGCCAATTTGTAACTTCGTCTCCAATGTGTGGAAAGTAGTAAGAGGGCCGTTCCCTCAATGGTCCATCATTACAAGTTTGGGATGCAGTGAGTGGACATGTTTGATCGATTCTGCAGTTGTAAGATGTATCCTCAAGTAAATGATCAATTCATATCTTCTATTTAAGTTAGAAAAAGGTAAATCGAGGATGATACAGAGGGAAAACTTCCTGCCTGTGTGATCGAGTACACGCTATTTTTGGTGAACATGCTGTTCTGGTTGCACCCTGAATGTGTGTATCGTTTTAATCATAAATTATTGGGTGTACGATACCATAGTCAACAAATAATCTTTGAGAAAATGTGTTTTTATGAATAAATGATTGTATTTCGATCGAAAGTAATCGTTAATCGCCACTCTTTTGATTTATCAAGCTGTAAATACATATTGGCGCAAATTCATTTCGCTATGAATTTGGTTGTGGACATCTACGTCCTGTGGCCAATTGTTAGTACGTTTCTGAGTCAAAAAATTGGCGTGAAGTCGTCTGCAGTTCGGGTGGTGGCCATTTTTTTCAAATTACAAGGACACAATGGAGGTTTATGTTTGTTCGTATGTTCTGTCAATCTGCGCTTGCATATCGTTTTCCACAAATACAACATACGTATCCGATGCAATGCTGATATATTGGCAATTCCAATGTTGACCGTCGACAAAACCATGCGGTTGTGCAGACGATTGGTGCTGCCCTTGCGCGGAATCAAAGGGCCCATACGGATCCGGATTTTCCAAGGATAGTTTTGACCTTTTTCGCTGTGGCGTGACGGATGACGGTAGGTCACTCACATTTCAAGTTGACTGCTGCACACTCTCCAAGCAGCATCAAAGAACAAAACATGTCAAACATACACGGTATTCTCAGACTGTGTTTTATCGGTCTTGTGTCACTTGTGATAGCTGTTTATTGCTTTCCCTCTTTTGCCCATGGATCCATTACCTTTGGAACCATTTCGATCATTGATGATGTCACTGACCACTATCAAATCACTGGAATAAAAGTTGGACACCGATCTGCCGTCTATCGATCCTTCAAGAACAAGGATGAACCAACTGGAAATTTCACAAAGAAAACCATTCTAGCCAAGTACAATGCCATTCAATCAAAGTATGACTGGATGATGGAGATTGACACTGGAAATGTTCATTTTGTTCCCATTTTCTTGCCTGGTTGTGATCAGAAGAGTGTCATTGTGGTGTTTCCAAATTGTACCAACGATATTCCACCGTTTCATTCTAGAGCGAACGGTGATGAGAGCCCTTTTATTCTGATGTTCATAGTGGATGAGTTCGGTGTAGTTGGTTGGAACAGAGATGTGAGTTCTCCAGTGCCAAACTCTGGAGGTTTAATAGTAACTGATGCCAGTAGTTGTTGCGATCCGAATGAAAATGAAGATCTGATTTACCTCACTGGCTCAGCGAATCAAACCATCCTTACTGCTTGTGAATGGGCGTATCCGTCCTCTGGTGCCACTAATTTTGTTTCACAATTCACTAGTAGTTACGGATCTTGTATGTGGATGTCAGCCATATCAAGTGCCACGGTGACAGCACTTCAATGCCGTCCTGATCTCGTTTATGTCGCCGGTCGTCAGGATGTTGGACATGCAACCTTTGGTTCAACTCCATCGATAGTAGCTGATCCTGCTCTTTTCGTTGCCACATTGAATGCAAATAATGGCAATTTTACTCAACTGGGCACTACTGCATACTCTAATGATGCGATTCCAATCGGTATATCACTACGTGATGCAGACTACTTTGGGTCATTGCATATCTCCATGTTGTCGTCTCCTGTTGCTCGCTCTGTGGAGAGCTACGACTTCAACAAAACAAACCTCATTTTCAACTCGAATAGGGCAGTTCTGTTTGATAAAGAAAGTGGAATGCAAAAAATAGCGTACGGTGTCAATGAATCAATTTACTTGACAGGCTCATTGCTAACACTCGGTCAGGGTTCTGAATCTATTGCCTATGTTGCGAAATTGAATACAACTGACTCAAGTCATGATATAATCATGGTTTACAACAATGTTTCTACAACTGGTTTGGAAATATCTATTGGAAAAGATGGTTATGTTTGTGCGCTGGGTCGAAGTGAATCGCCTCTTGCATTTACTTTTCCTTCGAATCGAACCCTCTCCAGTAACTTCACATTTAACTACGTCGCAGAAGTATCGTATTGTAACCAAGGATACATGGGACAGTTTTGTGATGAGTCAAATGCAATTATCTGGCTCGACTCCAATGCCATTGAAGGTCAAGTTTATGATGCATGGATATTGAACGTAACGATCGCTTTTGCTGGAAGTCTTCCTGTGGATGTTGCTGTTAACTGGCATGTCGAGGATCTTAATTCAACTGATGAACGCACTTATAGTAGCGTCTACACTCTCCATTCTCCTATTCAATCAATTCAAAAGCTTGTTGACGACTTTGTACAGAGTCATCATTACACTGCTAGCGTATCGATCCAGATTGCCGCCACAACAAATATCATCTCATCCAAAGTACTCTCCATGTCGGTCCCAACAACACCAGATGTGAATCTTGTGGTCATACCGAACTCGGGTGCCATGATCTATGGCCACTTTTTGTTGAATTCAAACATTGAGTATCCCGGAACGCTGTTTAGCTTTGGTTATTTCGACAACGATAATCAAGTGTTTCTCATTAGGAGCTCAATGAATCCCACTCTCAATACCACACTCTCGGTTCTTGGAAATGTAACTCTGTTCGCTCAAGCCTTATTCCAGAATGGTGAAACTTCCGAATCAACAACCATTGTCACAGTGTATCAAGGAGAATCATCAAAGGTGACCAATGCTTTGACTGAGAGAGCCAATGATCTTTCTCATAGAAATGGAACAGAGTTTGAATCTCTACTCACAACGTACACCAACTCTTTGGTCACATCGATTCAAGCCCTAACATCGAACCAAACCTCTCAATTATTGAACAACTTGATCAACATTATTCTATCGAAACAAGGTGAACTGAGTACAGCTGTGCAAATTGGAACAATTAAGACAATCTCCCAACAATTCAACTATCTCTCTGAGGCATCAACCATTCAGACTTCATTGATCTTGATCAACTCGATTCAAAGAAACGATTCAAAAATTATCGACTCTATCGATGTTGCTCACAACTTGGCCAATGTGATGATTTCAACAAACAGTTCAAATGTTCAAAGAGAATCCTTCTCATCGATGGTTGTTGTATTGACTAACAAGGTTCGCAAGAACATGACTGAAGGTCAAACACAAGAGATTTCACTCCCCAATCTTGAAACTGTGATCTCAAAGTTGAATTCGACCTCTATTGGTACCAACACAACAACAACAATCCTTGTGAGACATCCATCTTCAAGCAACACGAACACAAATACTGGATATGTTCAAATCGTACTCAATCGTGACACTCTGGCGGATGGAAATGTCTCATTTGTGCAAGGACAAGCGATTGCAAATCCTCCAGATCAGTATTCAAACAAGTGTAACACCAGTGGAGTGTCTCCTACAGTCTCAACCAAGTTGTTCACAGAAAACCAACAACTAATTCAGTCAGTGGGTTCTCCCACATTGACTCAATCATCTCTCACACTTCCCAGCCTCGCATCTTCTCTTCGCAATCATACCAAAGACTATCAGTATGCATGCAAGTATTTGAATACCAATAGCAAACAATGGTTGCAAGATGCAAAAGTGTGTCGAACACAAACAACATCGAAGAACAGCAATGACACATTGGTTCAATGCATTTGTTCTCAGCCAGTGAGTCACACTGTTTCATTAGACTATATTCAATCTTCGGAGTCTGTGGTCACAGAAAGTGGCGACATTTGTTCCAATCCTTGTGGATGTTCCATCAAAAGAAATGGATTGAAAACATATGCGATTGTTCTCATTGCATTGGCTTGTTTTACAGTGGTTGGCATCGCGACTGTCCTTGTTGTTGCTGTTGTTGGAATCATCATTTTCAAGACGTTGAAGAACAAAGATTCAAAGTTCGAGCTGAAGGACTCAATCAGAGCTCCAACTGACGAAATTGAACAACGATTTGATTCCATGTACAACTAACCGACGAAGTATTCAACACAAGAAACATGGGAAAACCTAAGGTTGGGTTCCTTTACATATAAAATAACGAATTTTCACCTTACCTCAGGAACATGACGGTCCGAACATTGAACAACATCTAGGAATTCATCCTATTCAATGGGACTATGCAATCGATCATTGTATGGATTAGTTCTTGCACCACGGCATGATGATTCACAATGGGACACAAGAATATTGATTTTGTGTGACACATAAATTTTAATCTGTTCTATCGGTCGACCAAGTCGGTGAGGAATCATTGTGGAATTGCTTAGCGAGAATGAAGATAATGGGGATTTTCGATTTTGGGTGGAGATTGCCATTCATTTATTACTGCGACAAAAACGAACTCGATGGACGTAGTACTGAATGGAGATTCCGTTGTGGTTCCATCAGCACTGGTCAAAGCTCGAGTGTGAAAAGTGCAGTCAGCATGGTCGTCTACCATGGTCGTGACCGTTTCGTTTTATCCAAGTGCAACCATATGTGCTTGACATGTTCGTCATCCCAAGAACAACCACTGCGACAAACAAATACCTTATCTGTTTCCGAAGTCCGGACTTTGTTGCGAATTCAGTTGTCGGCCAAAACCTCAACAATTTTTTGAAGTCAGTTACATTTGGACGCTATGGGGCCACCTTCAACAAAACTGTACTTCCATGGGAAGAGTCGTTCTGGGTGCAGTTTCTAGGGTATCAACATCAAGTTCTCAACAGTTGTCCGCGGGACCACGAAATCAAATTTCAGAGGAGGGATAGAGAAAATCCGTGCGCTTGAAAATACCTTTTTGCTGTTGAATTGACATTGAAGAGTGGGTCACCCAACTATTTCAACCAGTTGACAGAGCAGCACCCACCAAGTGGCAGCAAACTCACAAAAAACATGTCACACATTCACGGTATTCTCAAGCTGAGTTTTATCGTTCTAGCTGCACTAGTGCTAGCTCTTTGTTCACCTACTTTCGCCCGTGGTTCCATTACTTTTGGAACCATTTCGATTATTGATGATGTCACTGACCACTATCAAATCACTGGAATAAAAGTTGACCGCCAATCTGTCATCTATCGATCCTTCAAGAACAAGGATGAACCAACTGGAAATTTCACAAAGAAAACCATTCTGGCCCAGTATGATGCCATTCAATCAAAGTATGACTGGATGATGGAGATTGACACTGGAAATGTTCATTTTGTTCCCATTTTCTTGCCTGGTTGTGATCAGAAGGGTGTCATTGTGGTGTTTCCAAACTGTACCAATGATTTTCCACTGTTTCATCGTAGAACGAGCGGTGATGAGAGCCCTTTTGTCCTTATTATCAAAGTGGATAAATTTGGAAGCGTTCTTTGGAGTAAGGTGCTTAATTCTCCTCTGCTTAACTCTGTTGTTGTAACTGAAGCTCGTAGTTGTTGCGATCCAGCTGAAAATGAAGATATTATTTATCTCGCTGGTTCCATAAATCAAACCATTCCATTTGGTTGTGCACGAGTGAATCCATCCCCCGGTGCTAACAGTTTCATCTCACAATTCGATTACTCTGGATCATGTGTGTGGGCCTCAGCCATTTCAAATGCAACTATTACATCAGTGAAATGCCGTTCTGATCTCGTTTATGTTGCAGGTCGTCAAGATATTGGACATGCAGGTTTTGGTTCAATTCCATCAATAGTACCTGACCCTTCTCTTTTCGTTGCAAGCTTGAGAACAAATAACGGCACCTTTTCTCAATTGGGCACTACTGCATACTCTAATGATGCTATTCCAATCGGTATATCATTAAGCGATGCAGAATATTTTGGATCATTGCATATCTCTATCGTTTCATCTCCTGTTGCCCGCTCTTTGGAGAGGTATGACTTCAACAAAACAAACCTCATTTTCAACTCACATAGGGCAGTTCTGTTTGATATGGAAAGTGGAATTCCTAGAATAGCATATGGCATGAATGAATCAATATATTTGACAGGTTCATTGCAATCATTCGGTCAGAACTCTGAGTCTACTGCCTACGTTGCGAAGCTGAACAAAATTGACTCAAGTTATGCTGTAATCATGGTGTACAACAATTTTGCTACAAATGGTTTGGAAGTATCCATTGGAAAGGATGGTTACGTTTCTGTGCTAGGGCGAAGTGAATCGCCTCTTGCATTTATCTTTCCTTCTAATCGAAACCTCTCCAGTAACTCCACATTTAACTTTATCGCGGAGGTAATGGATCTACCTCCTATCACGTGTTTTGAATTTGATTCCTCTAACTCGAGCGTTTGCAGTGGCAGGGGAAGTTGTGTGGAAAATAATACATGCACTTGTAATGAGGGGTACACCGGTTTCAATTGTCAGTATACACTATGCGATGGAATCTCCTCGAATGACAGAACTGTTTGTAGACAAAGAGGTTCCTGTGGACTGAATGATACTTGTTTTTGCAATCTAGGATATTTAGGAAAGTATTGTGAGCAGTCTAATGCGACTCTGTGGTTCGAATCCAATGCAATTGAAGGCCTTCTCTTTGAAAATAATTGGGCATTGAACGTAACAATCGCGTTTTCAGGAAATCTTCTTGTAACTGCTAATGTTAATTGGGCTGTCAGGGATCTTAATTCAACTGATGAACGAACTTATAGTAGCGTCTACACCCTCCATTCTCCTATTCAATCAATTCAAAATATTTTCGCCGACTTAGCAAGGAATCATCAATACACTGCTAGCGTATCGATCCAGATTGCCACCACAACAAATATCATCTCATCCAAAGTACTCTCCATGCTGATCCCAAAAACCCCACAAATGAACGTTGCGGTCGTACCTAACTCTGGTGCCATGCTCTATGACCACTTTTTGCTGAATTCAAACATTAGTTATCCTGGAGATGTATTGTTTAGCTTTGGTTATATCAATAGAAGTAACAATCGAGTATTTCTCGTTAGTAACACAAGGAATCCCACTCTTAATACCACACTCTCGGTTCTTGGAAATGTAACTCTGTTCGCTCAAGCCTTATTCCAGAATGGTGAAACTTCCGAATCAACAACCATTGTCACAGTGTATCAAGGAGAATCATCAAAGGTGACCAATGCTTTGACTGAGAAAGCCAATGATCTTTCTCATAGAAATGGAACAGAGTTTGAATCTCTACTTACAACGTACACCAACTCTTTGGTCACATCGATTCAAGCCCTAACATCGAACCAAACCTCTCAATTGTTGAACAACTTGATCAATATTATTCAATCAAAGGGTGATGAACTGAGTACGACCATCCAAATTGGAACAATTAAGACAATCTCCCAACAATTCAACTATCTCTCTGAGGTATCAACCATTCAGACTTCATTGATCTTGATCAACTCGATTCAAAGAAACGATTCAAAAATTATCGACTCTATCGATGTTGCTCACAACTTGGCCAATGTGATGATTTCAACAAACAGTTCAAATGTTCAAAGAGAATCCTTCTCATCGATGGTTGTTGTGTTGACTGACAAGGTTCGTAAGAACATGACTGAAGGTCAAACACAAGAGATTTCATTCCCCAATCTTGAAACTGTGATCTCAAAGTTGAATTCGACCTCTATTGGAACCAACACAACAACAACAATCCTTGTGAGACATCCGTCTTCAAGCAACACGAACACAAATACTGGATATGTTCAAATCGTACTCAATCGTGACACTCTGGCGAATGGAAATGTCTCATTTGTGCAAGGACAAGCGATTGCAAATCCTCCGGATCAGTATTCAAACAAGTGTAACACCAGTGGAGTGTCTCCTACAGTCTCAACCAAGTTGTTCACAGAAAACCAACAACTAATTCAGTCGGTAGACTCGCCAACATTGACTCAATCATCTCTCAGTCTTCCCAGCCTCGCATCTTCTCTTCGCAATCATACCAAAGACTATCAGTATGCATGCAAGTATTTGAATACCAACAACAAACAATGGTTGCAAGATGCAAAAGTGTGTCGAACACAAACAACATCAAAGAACAGCAATGACACATTGGTTCAATGCATTTGTTCTCAGCCAGTGAGTCACACTGTTTCATTGGACTATATTCAATCTTCGGAGTCTGTGATCACAGAAAGTGGCGACATTTGTTCCAATCCTTGTGGATGTTCCATCCAGAGAAGAAATCAAGGCTTGAAAACATATGCAATTGTTCTCATTGTGCTGGCTTGTTTTACCGTAGTGGTCATCATCACATTACTTGCGGTTGGAACTGCTGCCATCATCTTTTTCAAGCTATTGAGCACGAACAAGTCAAAATTTGAGCCAAAGAAACAAGTTAGAGCTCCAACTGACGAAATTGAACAACGGTTCGATTCCATGTACAACTAACTGACACGATAATTGCACACATCACAACTAACTGAAGCCAGAAAAAAATTCTTAGAAATAAGCCAATAAAAAACTTTCACAAACAGCCCACACAAAGAAATCTGTTTTTTGGGGGTAGATGTTGTTTTTTTGCGCAAGTTGACAGTGCTGCAAATGGTGGATGGGAGAGCAAATTTTATTGTTGGTGATTTTTGTTTCTTCACATCCAAAAAGCTTGTTAATCTTCTCCCGTGAAAAACATACCTTTGTTCATCTTCGTCGTTGTGTGAGCAGTTTTCTCATTTTTCACACACGTTTGTTGTTATGTTTGTTTTTGCTTGCGTTTGCGACATGAAAGTTGCGATGAAAAAAAAGCAACAACAGAGCACCATATTCTTGGCATGACGTCCTCTCCAGGCATTTTTCGGAAAGAACATTCTTTTGTGAACCTGCATACAGTATTACCAATGGAATGTCTGTAATCGGTCGCAGGGACCAACCATTTCCCATTTCTGGCCCGTTGAGAAACTACAACAGGCGAAGCGGCGGCCGGCTCAATTTTTTCCGATAGGAGATCTACAGTTGTATCTCGCTCGGGGATCGCTTGCGTGGCAAACGAGCTGGTGTGGGTCGCTGGGCTCTGTGCTCGAAAATTGTCCTCGCAGAGAAAAAATCAACCAATAATATCAGTATCGTCATTGACGTCCAAAAAACTCATCTCTCATAATGAATGCTCTCCTCAGTTCCAACATGAAGAAGAAGAAGAAAAAACGAGACCCAAGGATGATGCTTAAGGTCTCAAAAACTATATCATTTCTGAGTTCAACGATATTTTTACTGTTGTTGTTATGGAGTTGCAATGTAACATATGGTATGTTTGTTGTGGTTTGCTTGTGGTGTGTTTGTGATTCGTGCTTTAACATTTTTCATCATGTGATTGTGCGTTCTTTATCTTAGCTCAGGTACCTTCTTGTAACGGTGTTTTAGCAAGTCATGCCTCTGTTTGTTCGGCTCATGGTTTCTGTATCGCAACTGATACTTGCTTGTGTCATGATGGATATGATTTGCCAAATTGTGCCACGAGAGGATCAGGTCATGTGTTTTCATCGGGCAATAACGCCTATAGACAGTTGGGAGATCCACTGTTTACGAGTTTAACCACTTCCACAATGATTCGAGTGGGAGATTATTTTGGTTTAATGAGAGTGGAAGTCATCTCATCTGGTGATGGGTTCTCCCTTGCGCTCACAACAAAGGGCGAAGTGTTTGCATGGGGTGCGAATAATTATGGTCAGTTGGGACTCGGATTTACTTCTGCTTCTGAAGCCATTCCCTCCATTCTTAGAGGTGATTTGCAAAACAAGAGAATTGTTTCGATTTCTGCTTGTTTTTATCATGCATTGGCAGCTGATGTTGATGGAAATGTATACGCGTGGGGAACAAATGATGCAACAAATAGTGGGAAAGCTACTGCTGGATGGCTTGGTTTTCCTTCTGGAACCAATTATTACTCTCCAAAGAAGGTGAGTGGCCCTGCAGCATTTACAAACGTAATCAAAGTAATGTGTGGAAAGTTTCATTCCATATCACTCAGCTCAGCAGGTACAATATTTGCTTGGGGTGGAAATGTCGACGGTCAATTAGCTCAAGGAACCACAGGTTCTGGTAACTTTGCTCCTACTATTGTTTCCAATGACGTAGGATGGGTTGACGTTGCCGCAGGAGAGAGGCACAATGTTGCATTAGATAGTGCAGGTCATGTTTGGACTTGGGGTGGGACAGAATCGGGGCAATCAGGCAACGGTGATTCTTCAGTAATTAGTCAGGGCAAGCCTTTTCTTCTTACACTGTTAAATTCGGTTGTATCCGTCACGGCATCAAAGATATCAACATTCGCTGTCTTGAGTGATGGAAGAATTTATTCTTGGGGACACAATGGATATGGAGAGCTCGGAAATCCTGGGATAGGTACGAAATCATTATCCCCAGTATTGGTCACTATCTTGGCAGATGTGCCCATAAGGTTAGTGTTCTCAGGATTTGCTGCCGAAAATGTAAATGCTGTTGTGACGAATACTTCCGTTGCTTCTTGGGGAAATAACATGAATGGCCAGTTTGGAATAGGTTCGACAGGAAGTGATTACGCTTCTCCAAGGATGATTGGGACACCTTATGCTTTGAGCACTGTTTCCAAAGTTAGTCCTGGATCCGCTCATTCTATGTACTTGATTGATTCCGATATTTGTTTTTCAATCTTCAAGATGGATCCATTAGTATGCTCCAGTCATGGAGATTGTGTGGGCACTGATAAATGTGAGTGTGACACAGGATACACAGGTGAAGATTGTAGTTTGCCCTATTGCTTTGGCAAGAATGCATCAGATAACATGGTTTGCTCTGGACATGGACAATGCTTAACAATTGATACTTGTTTGTGTCATCAAGGTTATTCAGGTCAGAATTGTGAAAAGAAAGATGAAGGTTTCCTCTATGCTTCCGGCGATAATAGTTTTGGACAATTGGCAGATAACTTGGGAAGGAATGGTGTGTCCAGAATGATTCCTGTTAGTTCTTCTGCATTTGCTGGAGTACACATCAACTCTGTTGCATCTGGCATGTCTTACTCTTTGATATTATTGGTCAATGGCACACTCTTTTCAGTTGGAAAGAATGATTATGGTCAGTTGGGAGATGGTTCGACCACACCAAGAAGCAGTCCAGTGAAAGTTGAAGGATCATTCAACGGACCCACTGTGACTATGTGTGCAGGGTTAACTCATTCATTGGTTGTTGATGAAACAGGAAGTGTTTGGTCGTTTGGAGACAATAGTTATGGTCAATTGGGCACTGGCAACACTGCTCAAACATCCACGCCAGTTAAAATAGGAGGTGCTCTCACGGGTGAACGAGTTGTTTCTATGGCATGTGGCTCATATCATAGCGTTGCTCTTCTCAGTAATGGAACTGTTCTTGCATGGGGGAGAAATCACTTCGGGCAGTTGGGAGATGGCACAACTGCGCAGAAGACACTTCCTCAGACTGTTTTATTGACTGGATTATTTTACAAAAGAAGAGTGGCAGCAATTGCAGCAGGAGGATCATTCACGATGGTGATTGCAGACGATGGAACGCTGTATCGTTGGGGTGAAAACTCTGTTGGCCAACTGGGTGATGGCACACTAAACACAGCAACACGTGCCATTGCGTTAAACACAGGAGTACTGGCATCAAAAAAAGTGACTGGAATTGCTGCCAGCAGTTATTCATCACATGTAATCGCTGATGGTCTTCTCTACTCATCTGGAAATAATTTAAATGGTCAACTTGGAATTGGCTCGACAACAAACGCATTAAGTTTCCAGAAAGTGGCTGTTCCTCTTTCGAACAAAATTGTATCCAAGATATTTGCTGGAGTTTGTAATTCTCAGACTCATGTCAGTGCAATCTCTGATTCTCTTGCCTATGTTTGGGGAAATAACAATTTTGGTCAATTGGGAGATGGAACAAGCATTCAACGAATATCTCCAGTTAACTATCACATTTATTTTCCTGATCGACAAGTTTTAAGCATGGCAGTGGGATGTGTTCATACATTGATTGTGTATGATCTTGCCAAATCTTGCTATGGAGTGTTAGCGGATGAACCATCTGTTTGCTCTTATCATGGAAATTGTAGCACATTTGATCAATGTTTATGCGAAGAGGGATACAGTGGGTTGAACTGCGATTATTTTGAGTGCCACGGAATTGCAAGAGATAATTCTTCTGTTTGTTCTGGGAGAGGAGTGTGCGCAGGAGTGGATGTGTGCTTGTGCAATCCAGGATACTCTGGTTTGAATTGCGAGAAAGAAGTGCGCGGAATCACTTATTCAATTGGTCAACAATCCAATGGTGTCTTGGCGAATGATGATGTTCCTTCCGTGGGTTATTCACAGATTCCTCTGTTGGTTGGTGGACTTTTGACAAAGGTTATCGTGACCAAAGTTGATGGAGGAAACTATTTTTCAATTGCACTCTCTCAAGTTGGTGATTTGTATTCATGGGGATCTATCAATGACAATGATAGACCTCAAAAGATATCAAGCAATGTTCTTGATTGTTGTGCTGGTGTTGGCCGAGTGGTTGCCATCAAGAAGGATGGCACTGTTCAAACTTGGGGTTCATATGGGCTCACCACGTCTCCGTTGTTTGATACTGGTGAAATTCCAAAGTCGGTCGCATGTGGAGCATATCATACATTAATTCTGACCAATATTGGAACAGTCTACTCTTTTGGGTATGGCGCAGCTGGTCAATTAGGAGTGGGATCGACATCAAACCTCGCAATTGCTCAGGAAGTATTAGGACTAACTAATATTGCGCAAGTTGCCGCGGGTGATTATCACTCACTTGCTTTGGGAGAGTATGGAGAAGTGTATTCTTGGGGAAGAAATAATATGGGCCAATTAGCCGATACCACCTTAACGGATAAAAATGTCCCCGTTCTGGCAACAGGAGCTATCACCACAGAATTAATTGTGCATATCTCTGCGTCTGTCCAGAGTTCTTTTGCAGTGACGAACAAGGGTCAAGTTTATTCATGGGGAAGTAACACGAATGGAATATTGGGTGACTCTTCAGCAGGTACATCCAGATCATTGCCTGGATTTGTTCAGAACATCAATGATGTCCACTTTAAAGCATTGTATCCCAGCAGGATCACTTCTTGGGTCACTGGCATCAATGAAACGGGTGCTGGATACTCGTGGGGAATCAACACATTCTCTCAATTGGGAGATAAGAGCACAACAACAAGACTGCAACCAGTGAAGCAAGTGGTGAATGAAAACTATCCCTCCACATATTTGGTAGGTGTTGGAGCAGGTAGTACACATTCACTTCTCTTGTTGAACGGAACAATTTGCTATGGCATATTGGCAGATGATGAATTGGTGTGCAATTGGAGAGGAACATGTGTTGATGAGGATCGATGTGCTTGTGATTCTGGTTATTATGGAAATGAATGTGAGCTGACAACATGCTTCGATATTCCTTCCAATAGCTCAACTGTTTGTTCTGGAAGTGGAACGTGCGTTGCACTTGACATTTGTTCTTGCATTGATTCTTTCGCTGGCAGTAATTGTGATAAACCAGTGATGGGATATATTTATGGGGCAGGAAAGAATAGTGATGGACAGCTTGGAGATGATTTGCAGATTGATCGTTCAATTCTTGTGACAACTTCGTTGCCACTTTCCACTGACAAGTATGTGAAGTTTTTGTCTGCAGGATTGGATTTTTCGCTTGCTATCACGCGAGAGGGAGAGTTGTACACTTGGGGTTCAGATTTTTATTATTACGGTTCCGTCAATGGCTTTGGGAGAATCCAAAGAATCCGCCCAATTTTGAAATCTAACCTGAAGTTTGTTTCTGGTTCAGCTGCACAATACCACGCTGTTGCAGTGACTGATGATGGAAAAGTTTATTCTTGGGGTTGCAACACTCTTTCATGTGACACTGACTATGACTACCAACAAAGAAGGATAAATATTTATGGTAACGACTATTGGACTTCTGAAACAGCAAAATGCACAGAAACACAATGTTGTGTGAACTCTGCATCAGTCAGTTGTACTTCAAATCCAACAATACTTGGATATTTGGGGTTAGGTTCATCATATTTCTTCAGTGCTACACCTCGAGAAGTCACTGGCATGACTGGAACAGCAGTTTCGGTATCATGTGGATTGTATCATTGCTTAGCGTTGATGTCGAGTGGAGCAGTATGGGCATGGGGTGACAACACTTATGGTCAGTTGGGAAATGGTGGTTTTGGCACAAATGTCAGATCTTTTATTCCAGTACGAGTGGCACCCTCATTAGCATCAGGTGGAACTCTGAGTGATGTGAAAATCATTGCAATTTCTGCTGGCTCCTACCACAGCATGGCCCTCAACTCTATGGGTGAAGTATTCGTGTGGGGTAGCAATGCAAATGGTCAAATTGGAGATGACCTTGTCCGAAGTCCCAACTTGAGTCGATTCCCAAAGAAGATTGTGAGTTCTCCATTGTACAGAATTCCAATCAAATCCATCAGTGCTGGAACATTTTCTTCTTTTGTGATTGGTTCAAATAATAGTGTGTTTGCATGGGGAAGCAACACAAATTATCAGTTGGGTATCAATTCAACAGTCGCACAGACAGCAAATCCAGTTGCCTTGAACAATCAAATGCCCATCAATACAATGTCATCGAGCAGATTTGGAAGTGATTTTGTGATTGCAGGAGATTTGAATGGAGATGGATTTGGTTGGGGATTGGGAAGCAATTATCAATTGTTGAATGGAGTGACTGACAAAATCATTACACCACAACCCACACTGAAACTTTATGCCAATCCAGTGACACAAACATACACGAACAGATCGATTGTTGCAGTGGCTGCTGGCACTCAACACTCTCTTTTCCTGCTCAATGGAACATTCTGTTTTGGTTTATTCTCGGATGATCCTTTTGTCTGTTCATGGAGAGGTGAATGTGTTGCAACTGACACATGCACTTGTCAATCTGATTACTTTGGTAGCGATTGTGGCTTGACCACTTGTTTTGGAGTCAATTCCACTGATCCAACTGTCTGTTCTGGTTTTGGTGAATGTGTTTCGCATGATTCATGCTCATGTGCCTCTGGATACACTGGTAAAAATTGCAGTGTTTGGTTGTTTGGTGAAAGCTATTCAATTGGTGCCAATTCAGATGGTCAATTGGGAGATGATTACTATCTTGATCAATCAACTCTCACAAGAACATCATATCCACTTTCATATGGTGAACATGTCCAATTGATTGATGCTGGTGTGGATTTCACTGTTGCAGTTTCCAGAACGAACAAGTTGTTTGTTTGGGGAAAGAACAGTTTTTACAACTTGGGAACAGGAACGACCACAGATTCATTGAGACCTTTTCAACTTCTCTCTGATCGCAGCATTGTCAGTGCTTGCGCAGGAAAGTATCATGGTGTTGCTGTTGATTCTCTCGGAAATGTATTCTCTTGGGGAAGCAACACTCAAGATGGACGAGTGACATGTCCACTTGGTACTCCTGCCAATACTTCCTATTGCTCTGACACAAGTTGCTCATGTAATCCTTACACCTATCCACCAATAATAGGATATCTGGGATTGGGAGGCTCTTACTACTTTTCCGCAACTCCAAGACAAGTTTCACTCAGTGCTCAAATTGTTTCAGTAAGTTGTGGAGCTTCACATACAATAGCACTATCTTCATCAGGAAAGTTATATGCTTGGGGAGAAGGTTCAAATGGTCAATTGGGAATTGGAAATTGGGCGAATTCACTTTCTCCAGTTGTGGTTGCAGCCAGCAGTCCAATTCGAGACATCTTCTCCAATGTCAGAGTCGTTCAAGTTTCCACCGGTCTCTATCATAGCATTGCTCTGGGAAGCAAAGGTGATGTTTACACTTGGGGTGACAACAGCAAAGGGCAATTGGGTCATGGAACAACAACAGACAGTCGACACCCTATTCAAGTGTTTACAACAGTACTCGGTCTGCCAGTCATTCAAGTTGTCGCAGGAGATTATTCATCCTACGTGTTGACATCAGATGGTCAAATTTATTCATGGGGTGACAATTCAGTTGGCCAACTGGGTATTGACAGTACCGTTTCGTTTGTCTCCATTCCAACACATGTATCAAGTTTAGCTGGTGCGAGTATCGTTTCTATTGCGACAAGTTCAAGAACAGTGATTGCCATTGCATCAAATGGAACAGCTTATTCATGGGGACTCAATACTAATTCTCAGGCAAATGATGGATCAATCACATCAAAGAGAGCACCAACACTTGTTGTGAATCCTTATCCAACGAGGAAGATTGTTGCTGCAACAACGGGAAATATTTTCAGTGTTTTGGTTTTGAACACCACTTATTGCTTTGGATATCCGATGGATGATGTGATGGCTTGTTCAACTCGAGGAAACTGCACAGAGACAGATATATGTGTATGTGCCAACAATTACTTTGGAAATGCATGTCAATTCACAACTTGTTTTGGATTGAACAACACAAACTTGGATGTTTGTTCTGGTCATGGGTCATGTATTGATCATGATACTTGTAAGTGCTCAGTTGGTTTCACTGGAAAAGCCTGCGATCAGCCAGTGTTTGGTTCACTTCGAACAATTGGAAACAATAATTATGGCCAATTGGGAGATGATTACACAATTGCAAGGACGGAGTTGACGAAAACGTATCAATCATTGGCCGATAGGACTCTTGTTCAACAAATCAGCTCAGGCGTTGATGCATCATTTGGAATCACTGTTACTGGAGAACTATTTTCATGGGGTTATGGTACTTCAAAACTCTTTCCAAGTAGAATACTCTCATCAAAGCAAGTTGTAAGTGTTTGTAGGGGATCCTATCATAGTGCAGCAGTGACAAGCTCTGGTGAAGTGTATTCTTGGGGAGTGAATACAATGGATGGAACAACAAATACTGCTTCAATAATTGCAGGTCAATTGGGAATTGGTGCTTCCAAACAGTACAGTTCTTCACCAACAATAGTATCGGAATTATTGGGAACACCAATTACAGTGGCATGTGGTCACGTGCACACATTAGTTTTGACAAAAGAAGGATATATGTTCGGTTTTGGTGATGATGAAACCTATGGAGCAGTTGGTTATGGTTTGGTACGAAAGGAAACGATACCTGTTCGAGTTGGTGCAAGCAGTCCAATCAAAGGCATTCTTTCAGAAGTCAAAATTGTTGCCATTGCAGCAGGTGAGTATCACAGCATGGCACTTGGAAGCAGAGGTGAAGTGTACACTTGGGGCGATAACAGCAAAGGTCAATTGGGAGATGCTTCAACACTTAATAATCGACACCCAAGACAAGTGATGAATCAATTGTTTGGCAAGAGCGTGATTCAGATTGCTGCAGGAACAAGATCCTCCTATGCCATCGCTTCTGATGGAACTCTGTTCTCATGGGGAGAAAATGACGCAGGTCAGTTGGGAATCAACTCCTCAATCAACCAAAATATTCCCACTGTTGTGCAAGGAGTGGAGGAAGTCATGAGCATATCAGCTGGCACATGGAGCAAGTATGCGTTGGTGGTCACACGAAACGGCACAGCATTCGGGTTTGGAGATAACACTTTTAACAAGATTGGTGATGGCACGAGTATCAGCAGATTATCTCCTTCACAAGTGTTGAATCCATATGAATCAAGTTTTTTCGTGGCAGCAGAAGCATCATCTTCTCATTCCATGTTTCTTCTGAATGGAACATTTTGTTTTGGGATCTTATCTGATGATGAAAGTGTTTGTTCAACAAGAGGAACTTGTGTCTCAACTGACCATTGTATTTGTGAGGAAGAATACCTTGGAGCTGATTGCAGTATCAATGTATGCTTTGGTTTGAATCAATCCAATAGCAATGTCTGCTCTGGCCATGGATCATGTGTTGCACGCGATACTTGTGCATGCCAGATTTATTTTACTGGTCGAGAATGTGAGATATCCATTTATGGCCTTCTTTATTCAGTCGGTGATAACTCAAAGGGCCAATTGGGAGATGATTACTATGATGCCAAGTTGATTGCAGCACCAACGGCAGCTCCATTAACTTATTGGAAATATGTGAAGCATGCAACATCTGGAGTGGATATCTCGCTTGGTCTGTCAGTGGATGGCGAACTCTTTTCTTGGGGGAAGGGAGCTGTCTGGAGTTATTCAAACGTGACAGTTGGTTTATTGGGTGATGGAATATTGATGAACAGGAATCGACCAGAAAAAATTCTTTCCAATATCATTCACATGTGTGTCAGCACTTATCATGTCGCTGCGGTTGATGATAACAATGTGATTTACACTTGGGGTGTGAACACTTTTGGAGTCTTGAGTTGCACAAATACAACGGGATCAAAAACTGTTGTGCTTCCGTTGGGAAAAACAATATGTCCATGCATCAGTCCAGGTGCATGTCCAACAAGATCAGGAGTTCTCGGAAATAGTGCATTTTATTGGAGCAACAATCCAGTGATGGTGACCCCTCCAGCAGACAATTACTCTGGTGGTAAAGTTGTTGAGCTCGCATGTGGCTCCCAGCACACACTTGCGCGAACATCCAATGGATTTGCTTATGGTTGGGGTCAAAATAACAATGCTCAATTGGGAGATAAATCATTCTATGGCTCTTATCTCAACTCTCCAAAGCTGTTACAGGTCAATACAGCAATAGGAGAACCACTTGGTGATAAGAAAGTGATCTCAATTGCTGCAGGGGATAAATTCTCCATGGTCTTGACTGATCGAGGCAAAGTGTTTGTCTGGGGTGATAATTCTCGAGGACAAGTGGCTGATGGCACAACCAACATTGCAAACACTTTTCATGCAAGGTTGATCAAAGGAGTGTTCAGCAAGATTGCAGTGACCAAAATTGCATCAGGCAAACAATCTGCGTATGCAACAACAGAAGACGGAAAATTGTTTTCATGGGGTGATAATTCAAACGGTCAGCTTGGTATTAACTCAACAGTTGATCTTTTCACAATCCCAATGCAAGTGAATGGTTTGGTCAATGTTTCATTTATTTCATCAAGCATATGGTCAAACTCTGTTGAAGCAACAACACAAGATGGTGTAAGCTTCGCCTGGGGTGATAATACAAGAAAACATTTAGGATTAGACATGAGTGTAGTTACTGCGTATTCTCCTCATCATCTTGTTCGATTCCAAGATCAAACGAGTTTCGTGGTGTCATTTGGCGTTGGTAATGCTCACACACTGATGATTTACAATGGAACATATTGTGACGGTGTGTTGGCTGATGATCCAAGTGTTTGCTCGTTCAGAGGTATTTGTGTCTCAGACAACTTTTGTGTTTGCGACAATCATTACACTGGGTCTAATTGTTCGATTGCTCAGTGTTATGGTACATGGTCAGATAATGCACTTGTCTGTTCAGGTCATGGTAGATGTATCTTCAACGACGTGTGTCTTTGCGACGCTGGTTATTTTGGTGCAATGTGCAACAATAATGATAGACAATTTCTGTATGCATCTGGTGATGATTCCAGTTCTCAATTGGGAGATGGATTCTTTGTTTCTCAAAACTATCCAAGACAAGCCAGTTTGTTGGCTCTCACAGATATCAACTATATTTCTGCAGGAGATGGAAGTTCATTTGCTGTCAGTTTGACTGAAGGTGTTTTTGCTTTTGGTAACAATGATTATGGTCAACTGGGAGACAACACAACTTTTACAAGATATTTTCCTGTGTCTATTCTTGAAGGAAAATCGATTATCAATCTTGTTGCATGCGTTGGATACTCACTAGCAATTGATTTTGATAACAATGTGTATGCTTGGGGAATTAATACATTCGGTCAGCTTGGAACAGGAAACACCCAACAATATATTTCTCCAGTGAACATAACTCAATATTTTGGATCAGAAGTAATCATTGATATTGCATGTGGTCAGGCACATACGCTTGCTCTTTCATCAAAGGGCAAAGTATTCTCTTGGGGAAGAAATGGTGATGGAGAACTTGGAAGAGGATTTACAAGTGCATTCGAAACTGCACCATCGTTGATTCAGGGATCATTGAATAACAAGAATATTATTGCCATTGCGGCAGGTATTTATCATTCACTTGCTCTGAATCAAGATGGAACAGTTTACTCTTGGGGCAAAAATACAATGGGGCAATTGGGGGATGGATACACTTACTCCAGAATCGTGCCCTTCGCAGTCAAACGCAATGATTTTGGTCCTGAACCGGTCATATCGATTGGTGCAGGAATTGATAGTTCTTATGCTTTATTGAAGAATGGAACAGCATATTCTTGGGGATCAAACATTCCCAATAGGCAGCTCGGCGATAATTCAATAGTAATCAATCGAAAGTATCCCGCTCAGATTCCCTTTGAAACTGATTATCCAATCACTTCAATTGCCATTGGAAAGAACTCCAATTATGTTCTTGCTCTCGCATCGAATGGAACAGCTTATGGTTGGGGTGTCAATAATGATGGTCAATTGGGAGATTATACCTTTGTCAGTCGAAACTTTTCATCTGCTGTTGGAAACACGAAGCCTCAGAGATATATCACGAGTATGTCAGCAGGAAAGAAGCACTCTCTGTTTCTTTTCTCTGGAATTTCATGCTTTGGTATTGTGTTTGATGATCCTACAGTGTGTTCGTGGAGAGGTAATTGTACTGCACTGGATCACTGTGAGTGTCCTCCGAGTTATGGAGGAAGGGACTGTAGTGTGGCTCAATGCTTTGGAATTAATGCAACCGAATCAAATGTTTGCTCTGGTGGAGGAAGATGTGTTTCATTGGATACTTGCGTCTGTTATCAAGGGTATTCTGGAAGACGATGTGAAGTAGAATCATTTGGTTACTTGTACTCTTCTGGTCAAGATTCATATTCTCAGTTAGGTAGTAGAGGTGTTGGTTTTCGACCAACTGTCGACCGAGCAACACTTTTTTCGACAGTTTTGATCAACTTGATTGCGCCATCATATGAATACTCCCTTCTGAAGACAGTAAGTGGCGAAATTTACAGTTGGGGAAGGAACGATAGAGGTCAACTTGGAGATAATTCCACCTTTTCCAAAGGAATTCAGCAACATATTCTTGGCGGATCAAATATTATTGGATTGTGTGGTGGTGTGTCTCATGCTATGGCACTAGAAGCGAATGGTCAAGTGTTTGCTTGGGGTTCCAATCAATACGGTCAGATCGGTATTAACTCTCCTCAAGATTTGCAATTGACTCCAACTCGGGTCACAGGTGAATTATTGACAGAAGATATTGTTGCAATCGCCTGTGGAGGTTATCACAGCATGGCACTTTCTTTCAATGGATCCGTGTACACTTGGGGTTTCAACCTTGATGGAGAATTGGGAGACAACTCCTTCATTCTCAAATACACACCAATCAAAGTTGCTGCCTTGTTGAAAAACAAGAGAATTGTTCAGATTACTGCAGGAAAGTATCACTCGATGGCATTGGGATCAGATGGAACTGTTTACGCGTGGGGTAAAAATGACAAAGGACAGTTGGGAGACAGCACAAAAACAAACAAATTTTTGCCTGTGCAAGTTCCTGGACTATTGTATGGAAAACCAGTTTCTCAGATTACTGCCGGTGACTCATTTTCAATGGTTATGGCGTTTGATGGATCTTTGTATTCATGGGGCGCAAATAACGCAGGTCAGCTGGGAGATGGTACAACCGTTGGCAAGCAAATTCCAACACGAGTGACAGTCATACCAGATGATATCAGAGTTTTGACCATTAGTGCAGGTGGATCATTTGTTCATGCTCTATTGGACAATCAAACAAGCATAGCTTGGGGCGACAACATGTACGGTCAATTGGGCGATGGAAGTTACAATTCAACAACAATGTCAGCTGTTCAAGTCCAAAAACAATATCAAAGTATCTATCCCACAGCATCAGTTGCTGGTGATAATTTTTCGATTTACTTGTTCAATGGCACCACTTGCTTTGGAAAGTTTGCAGATGATCCAACAGTTTGTTCCACCAAAGGAAGTTGTATTGATCAGGATAAGTGTATTTGCGATTTCCCATATAATGCTCCAGATTGTAGCTCATTCCATTGCTTTGGATATTATCCGAATGATACTTTAACGTGCTCCGGCAGGGGAAGTTGTCTTGCTGCTGATGCTTGTGTTTGCCGTCCTGGATATATTGGAACAAAATGTGAAAGAGTTGTCAATGGATTTGCCTTCGCTTTGGGAGAAGGATCCTCCGGTCAAATGGGTGATGGATACACTTTCTCTCATAAATTGCCTGTTCCGGTCACTGGAGACTTGTTTGGCCGCGTTGTTTCGCATGTTGATTCAGGCAAGGATTTCTCAATTGCAATCACACCATCTGGTCAAGTGTTTGGTTGGGGGTTGAATAATTATGGCCAGTTGGGTGATGGTACCACGGCAACAAGATTCACTCCCGTTTCGCCTCTCGGAATGAGCAGTGTGAATGCTATGACAGGATGCACTGGATATTCTCACACAGTGATTGTGGACTCTGATGGAAGAGTGTTTACCTGGGGAAGGAACAATCGTGGACAATTAGGAAATGGAGATTCAAATGATAATCACTCACCCATTCAAGTTGCAGGTGAAATTGCAGGACGAAAGGTTGTCCAAGCTGTTTGTGGAGAAGCGCATACTGCAGTTCTCATTGATGATGGCAGTATCTTTGCTTGGGGATCGAACTCAAACGGACAGCTTGGAAATGGAGATAACTGGCCATTGTCTACTCCCACACAAGTTGGTCTTGGAATTTTAGATCAGATACCAATCTCAAAGATTGCATCAGGTTGGAATCACATGATGGGAATCGGATCTTTTGGTGTAATTTACATCTGGGGCTCGAATTCATTCGGTCAATTGGGAGATGGGGCAATCTTTAATCGTTACTCCCCCATTCCTGTCCTCAATTCTCAATTTAAAGGAAAGACAGCAATTTCTGTTGAAGGCTCAGAAGAAAATACATATGTAGTTTTCTCTGATGGGTCAATCTTTGCTTGGGGAGGGGCGTCACAGGGCCAAATAGGGGATGGGGTAACGAATATTCTAGGAAGAAGACTTCCAGTACCAATCTTGGATCCTCGAGTCGACAAGAAAACAACATCCATCTTTGCAGGGAGAAATTATGTGTTTGCGTTGACAATGAATGGCACAGCTTATTCTTGGGGATTTAATCTTCAAGGTCAACAGGGAAATGGTGGAACTGTTTCTTCCTCAAGTCCCGTTCCCGTGGTGAATGAATATCCCATTCGTTCCATTGTTCATATCGCACCTTCTCTCCAACACACAGTGTTCCTGTACAATGGAACATCATGTTTTGGATTTTTAGCAGATGATGAGAATACTTGCGCCAGTAGAGGTTTGTGCACAAACGATGATGTATGTGCATGCGAGGAACAATTTTCAGCAGAGGATTGCAGTGAATTATTTTGTAATGGAGTGAGTAACACTGATTTAATGGTGTGTTCCGGAAATGGCGTGTGCATTCCCAACAATACTTGTGTTTGTCACCCAAATTTCAGAGGTCAGAACTGTAATGAGACAAGATTTGGATACTTGTATGGAACAGGAGATGGCACAAGCGGGCAACTGGGAAATGGAGGAGTTTCTAGCACTAATTTCTTTATCAAAGCAGCATCATTGAACACAATACCGATTCAATTTGTCGGTGCTGGAAACTTATTTTCAGTGGCGCTAACCGTTGATGGAAAATTGTATTCTGTTGGAATTAATACCCAAGGTCAGTTGGGCGATGGAACACTGAGTGGCAAGTCTTCTCCTGTACTTTCATTGTACTCTCAACAAAATTTAACCGTTTCAAATGTTGCTGTTGGTTATTCATCGGTCGTAGTCTCAACAAAGAATGGGTCATTGTATACTTGGGGAAACAACCAGCAAGGTCAGCTCGGTCTTGGATACCAGAGCACATCACAAAACTCTCCTGTAATCATCTCTTCCCTAAACACAACGAGAGTGTCGTTTGCATCGTGCGGAAGCACCCATTGTTTGGCTCTCACTGCTCACGGAGAGGTGTACTCTTGGGGAGGGAACCTGTTTGGGCAGTTGGGAGATGGAACACTTGACAATATTAAGTCAAAATTAATGCCTATTCGTGTCATGAGCATTTTCAGTATCAAAAAAGCGGTCTGTGTATTTGTGGGTGCTTATCATTCGCTCGCAACAACTGTTGACGGAGTATTATACGGTTGGGGGGATGACTCGAAATGTCAATTGGGCCAAGGTGTTTCCACTTCTCTCTCCTCTGTTCCTGTTAAAGTGAAAGGTTTGGAGTCAGAGTCGATTGAGAAAATGTCTGGTGGTGAAGACTTTAGTTGCGCGTTGACAAGCAAGAAACAAGTGTGGTGCTGGGGCGCTAATGACAAAGGGCAACTAGGTATCAACACGACAGATGCTCAATGCCTACCGAATCTACTCACATTCCTTTCTAGTTATACTATTGTTGAGATTGCATCTAGTGGGTACGGCTCTTCATTTGCGCTGACTGACACTGGAAAGGTATTGGCTTGGGGCAGCAATTACATTGGCCAACTAGGTGATTACTCAAAAACAAACAAACTTGTCCCAGAGATCACTGCGTCTAATTTTACACAGAGATACACAGAGTTCTTCTCATTGGGATTTACTCATTCTCTGGCTCTATTCAATGGAAAAACTTGTTTCAATGTTCTTCAAGATGATCCTGATGTTTGCTCTGGAAATGGAACATGTACTGATTGGGATACGTGTGTGTGTAAATCTGGCTTCTCTGGTACTAATTGTGAATTCACTTCTTGTTTTGGATTCAATATGACTGATACAGCGAATGTTTGTTCAGGAAGAGGAGAGTGCAAATACTTGAACACATGTATTTGTGATCCCAATAAGTGGTCCGGTGATCGTTGTCAATATATTAATTGTTTCGGTCGCCCATCAAATGATCCTGCTGTGTGCTCCTCTCATGGTCAATGTATCGGACCAGGAGTGTGTAACTGCACGAGAGGATACAATGGCAACAACTGCCAATTCACAATATGCCACAGTCGAAACACTAATGATTCATTGGTTTGTAGTGGAAAGGGAGTGTGTATTGATCCAGATGTGTGTATGTGCTACTCTATTCCTATTCCTGGATATACAGGAGGTAACTGCAGTTATCCTGTTTGCTACAGCAGATATTTTGATAGAATTACTGGAATTGAAACCATCTATCAAGCCCCAGCTACTTCTGTTGATTTAGTATTGTCCACCAGCAAGGACTGTTCTGGACATGGTCGATGTCTCACTCCCAGTAAGTGTAACTGTACGACTGGATACACTGATCCTTATTGTAGCACTCCGATCTGTTTTGGGTTGAATGCCACCAATCCAGCGTCTTGTAACTATGGAAAGAATGGAACGTGTGTGTCACCTAACAATTGCACATGTCTCACCAAGTTTGATGCGGATGGCTTCTGTGTCCCATTGACTTGTTACGGGAAAAACCTAACAACTGTCCCCCCATCATGTAATTCTCATCTAGGACATGGAAACTGTATCAATATCGACTTTTGCGTATGTACTCGCGGTTATGGTGGATTGGAATGCGAACAAAACGTCTGCAATGGTATCCTGGAGTATAACCACACAAATGTTTGCCATGGGCGAGGCTACTGTCAGCAGCCAGATCAATGTTTGTGTCAACGAGGCTACAATGGAACTGATTGTCAGTATATTGATTGTTATGGACGACTAGATGTTGATCACTATGTTTGTTCAGGACATGGTGTGTGTCACTCACCGAATGAATGTGTCTGTGATAGTGGATTTGCGGGAAATGAGTGCCAGTACCCTATCTGCTATGGAAAACTATCCAACGATACAGTAAATGTTTGCTCAAATCATGGTAAATGT
This sequence comes from Tetramitus jugosus, assembly GCA_937625935.1. Lineage (NCBI taxonomy): Eukaryota > Heterolobosea > Eutetramitea > Acrasida > Vahlkampfiidae > Tetramitus > Tetramitus jugosus. Next base: position 157,634 of record OW569394.1, on the reverse strand, counting down.
ACATCTCCAGATAATTGTGAATGTAGCTATGGATACTCTGGTTTGGAATGCTACTACCCTAGTTGTTTTGAAGTTAATACTACGGCTCCAGAGGTGTGCTCTACTCATGGTTCATGCTATAAACCAGATAAGTGTAATTGTACTGATGGTTGGGTCAGCAGAGACTGCAGTGTTCCTTTGTGTTATGATGTTTGGGGCACAAATAGATCCGTATGCTCGAAGTATGGATTCTGCTATGAACCTGACATCTGTTTGTGTAGTGAGGGTAGAATAGGACTTAATTGTGAGTTGAATTATTGTTTCGGTTTCAATGAAACTGATGAACTTGTGTGCAATAGTCATGGTAAATGCATTGGACCGCACAAGTGTAATTGTTCCTTTAATCAATGGACAGGATTTGATTGCAATATTCCGATTTGTTTTGGAACTCCTGCATCAAATAATCAAGAAGTATGTTCTGGAAGGGGCTCATGCATATTCACTGACACTTGTCAATGTGACTTTGGGCGAACGGGAACCGAATGCAAGTGGAATATTTGTTTCGGGAAGAATCAAACAGATCCTATGGTTTGTAGTGGTCATGGTAGTTGTTATTCTGTTGATAGGTGTAATTGTTCTTATGGATGGAAAGGAAGTGATTGTTCTGATCCAATATGTTTCGGAATTCCATATGATCATCGGGATACATGCTCTGGTGTTGGAACATGTGTGTCAGCTGATACGTGTAACTGTAGCAGAACATTCGGAAGAACAGGTATAGAGTGTCAATTATCAATGTGCTATGGAATTAACGAAACTGATTCGTCTGTGTGCTCCTCAAATGGTACTTGTGTTGGTGTTGATAAATGCAAATGCTCCGAAGGTCGCACAGGTCATGAGTGTCAACTCAATATTTGTTACTCGAAGAATGAGTCTGATCCATTAGTATGTAGTGGGAATGGGCACTGTATCGCACCTGACACTTGTGTTTGTTTTCCAGAAAAAGAACACACTACAAGCACATGCTCGTGTGTTCCTGAGTATTCTGGCACAAATTGCTCAATCCCTATCTGCTTTGGTATCCCTGCATCAAATGACTCTGTTTGTAACGGGGCCGGATCATGCGTAGATCCAAACCGTTGCTCGTGTAATAATGGTTATAATGGTGATCGCTGTCAACTTGTACAGTGCTATGGACGACTCTCAAATGAGTCAAATGTGTGCTCTGGGTTCGGATCTTGTATACAACCAAATACATGCAGGTGTGTAGATGGTTATGTATCCGATATCTGCAACATTCCAATTTGTAATCAAATATTTGGAAACAACACAAATGTGTGTAGTGGTAGAGGCAGTTGCATAGCTCCCGAGAAGTGTTTATGTCTAGCAGGCTTCGCTGGATCTGATTGTGAGATTGTGCGGAGTCAATGTGACACCAGCAGTGAATTTTTACTGGTTTCTCTCCCAGATGGTCCGTCACAAAATATTTCATTAGTGGATCTCAATTGTGGTAGAGCCATGTACTCCTTCCGAACACTGAATTCTTCTGGGACCTTCTATAGCAAGTTCTCAAAATCTTTCTATTTGTTGAGAGATGATGGAATCTATACCGTTAACTCCGAAGCATTGACACTGCTAAGACCATTACCCGACCAGAAGATCGAAAATATGAACATGTCAGCTGTTTTTGTCAACGCTAATTCAATGATTGTAGTTTCCCTTGAGAGTGAAATAAGGATTCACTCTGTGAGCTTGTTTGGTAAGAGTGGTGACAAAGTGTTCTCGACAACTCTATACACTCCTCTCACAGGAGGTAGTAACAACAGGTTCACCACTATTGACACTACAACCGGAAATATTTACTTACTTGCTCGAAAGAGAACAACAGAAAAAGTGGTCATCTTACAAGTTACCTCGTCAGGAGTACTTTCAGAATTGATTGTTTTTAAATCATTCCCCTCCATAGTTGATGTTCAAGCGCTAATGTATGTGGATGGATCCGTTCATCTTCTACGAAGAACCTATTTATCGAGAATAAGTGGGGATAAATTATCTCTTGTTACTGACTTGGCGGGTGGATTTTTTGCAGATGTGAAATACGAGTCAAACTCCCACGTGTACCTGAATGACCTGAAGAAGCGACTTATAATGATTGTTCCAAAGAACAAAGCATTCGATGCCTCGCCATCAGTGTACCCCAGAGACCTGAATGATAAATTCTTCACTATCATCGGAAATTGGGAACCTCTCATTGATAGTTTATCACCATCTGGTATCCCTGCCGATTCGATGCTCAGTTCATGGATAAGACTAGGAGGTCAACATTTGACTTTAGATGGCCAATCGAAAATTTCTTTGATTGATCCTATCTCTGATGTAAAAGTTACCACAAATCTTGTGGCGTGTAGCTCTATAGGTCTCACAGGAGACGCATGCTTCAAACCATCCTTCAAGTGGCCGTCAGACAGGGGAAGTGTTGAATTTACCGATCTTCTAATATACTCAGTCTCAAACTCCACAGGTGTTCCTCAGAAAGGCCTCTCTCTCGTGTACTTCCAACCAAGTATCATTAGTATCAGTCCTACGACAGCGAAACAGGGAGACATTATCTCGTTATACGCACCTTGGTTCTCACAGGAAAAGAATATTACATGCACATTCCTCTGGAAAAAACTCAATGGTGAGGAGGAAGCAATAGATGTGATGTCAACTAACATCGATAAGAGACATGTTGAGTGTCCTGTTCCTCTATTTGAAGGTGCCAATAATAACGTTGTTCAAGTAACTGTCACAATGATGAATAGAGAATTCTCGTCCCAAGATACACCTGCATTCTTCTATTACATTGATACGAGTTTATTAGCTTTCTATGACTCATTCGATCACAATTCGTTCTATGATACATTTGAGTCAATACTCCCTTCTCAAGATGACATCACCACGGAATGGATACCATTTGATGAAGTATCAAGTCGTTCCATTTCCAGATTAACTTCCTATCTTTCTGATTCTCATACGAGAGCGATGTTCCGCTCTAAATCGCCTCTAGTCAAGACTTTGGATCAACAACTAGTGGTAGAGTTCATAATTGATCCAGGACAAACTGGAAACCTTTTGGAGTTATGGTATACATCGGAGCTGGATCATACCTATAACGCTTTCGCCAGTATCACTGTTGATGCAGCAGGATCTCAAACCATATCCTCCTCATATCAACTTGGGGATCGTGTGTTCACTTCGAGAGTAAGATGTCCATCTTTTACAATGGGGGTACCTCATAGTTTAACATTGAAATTGGTCAGACCCGAGGTTGAAATGCTGAATATGAACGAAACATTGTTTTATGAATGGCTTTCAATTCAAAATGTGTCTTCAAATGCTTCCAGTCCTCTACCAGACGAACCATGGAGAATTGATGCCAGTGTCAAGCAAGGGTACTCTCAAATATGTCAAGTATCAGCCAACACAGAGAGGCCCCAAGTAGAAATTTTCAAAAAGATGTTGTCTACGGGTCACTTAGCTATCGCTCAGAGCTTGATCCAACAAGATTCGAGACACTTACAACAAAACACTATGACCCTAACTGCTTCAATAGATAGAGTATGGGTTACTTGTCAATATTTTGAATGCAATATCACCAACATTCCCAAGAATATGGCACCCCTACCACCTACTCCTGTTGATCAAGTCAAACAATACACAAAGGGTGTAGTAGTTGCGGTTTCTTCCATCGCAGGAAGTTTGTTCTTCCTTTTATTCTTTGCTCTCCTCATTCCAGTGATCATTTTCATTCTCTGGAGATTGTTATCTGCCAAGAGAAAGAAAGAAATGCAAGCAAAGTTGGACGCTTGGAAATTTGAATTTGTTCTGGACAAGAATGTGACCTCTCTGGAGGATGATCAATTTGCGAGTGTCGCCAGAAAGATGTACAAGGTGGACGACGGTGAGGACAACAGAATTAAGGCAATGTTTTCAAGAAAGTATGCAAGACAGGCTGAAATTGAAATGTCTGACGTAACAGAATTTACCACATCTGATTCGAATAGTGAAATGGAGTTAATTGGATCTCCGTCCACTTCAGCTTTGAATGCTCTGCGAGCTGCAAAGAAAGCAAGACACTTCATCTAAATAAAAGTGGTGATTTAAGGTTTTACTAATTTGAAGTTGTATTCAGCTCGAGCGACGTCCTATGTCGCCAAACATTAACAATCAAACTTATTCTGCACCGTCAACTTCCTCATCAACAGTCATTTCCTTCAAAAGTTCAGAGATTTTAACAGGTCCTTCAAACTTCTCCTTCTGCTCATCATCCAAAATATAAACGTTAAAGTCGCTAGACAAGTCATCCAACTTGGCTGCCAAGATGACATCTCCAGATCCAATAATGATAGTCTTTGGATCTCTCAAAAACTTGTATTCGTTTCTCTCTGCGAGATCCAACTCCATCAACTCCATACCACCAAAATTGTGCTTGTCACAAGCAAAACAAACCTTTGGCCACTTCAAATTGTTAAAGGTACTAATGGCAAGAGGCTCTTCATACTTGTTGGCGTACAAGCGAATATTGTTCTTTGTACTGGCCTTGGCGCCCAACTTTTCAGCCAAATCAAGCACCTTTTTGGATAATGGTTCTCCTTGCTTCTTGGAAACAGCAGCCTTCTTTGCTTTTGGTTGTTCATCTTCTTCGGTACCACTGACATGCTCTTCTTCTTCTTCATCATCCTGTTCTCTCTCTTGTCTGCTTCTCTTGTTGTTTGCAGGAGCCTTCTTGTTGTTGGTCTTGTTGGCCTTGGCAACAACAGTAGTAGGCTCTTCTTCCTCTTCTTCCTCTTCTTGCTTTTGATCCTTCTTTGTAGGCTTTCTTCTGCGACGTTGTTCGACAGTGTCCTTGCTATTGCTAGAACCAGACTTTTTCTTGGCAACCTTTGCAAGCTTTTCTCTCTGCTCCAATGAATTCACAGAGTTACTTGGTCTGCGCTTGACAACCTTTTCGTCATCGACATTATTTTTAGCCATGGCACTCAAATTGTAATTGTAGTTGGTTCTTTGGCGGGTACCTGGCAAAACCGTGTCGGGCAGGACTCTCTTGGAAGTATCCTTTTCCTTACTTCTGAGTTTGCTCCAGTGATAGTCTGACTTGATTTCCTTCTCAGGCTTCTTGGATTGCTCTACCTTCTTGGTTGACTTCTTTGGCATTGTTGTAAATGGGAATTGGTACAGATAGTGACAGACTGGTGTTGTTGTTATTGGCTTTGTTGTGATGGTAGAAATTCAAACGCGTACGGGCACACAATTAAAAATTCACAAGAGGAGTTTCCAGCAAAAGTTCGAATGGCAATAACGGTCAATTTGTGGCGCGAAACAAATATTTTTCCGATCTTGTTGAACGTTCACATTGGTTGTATGCAGAATGAATGGCATGAAATTTTTTATTGAGCAGCACCTCCTTGATCATCACCGCCAATGGAGCTAATGACAAGCATCAAAACAGCAGGCACAATAAAGTACCAATACTTTCTAAAGAAGCTCTGATTGTTCTCTTCAGTTTCCTTTTCGTTCTTTGGTGTAGCAACACCCTCGAAGCTCACTCTACCAGACTTTACCAAATAGTCTGATGCCTCTCTGAGAGAACTTCTCAGATAAACAATGGAGTTTTGGCTGCTTTGCTTTGCCTTAGTTGCACCACCAGTGGAAGAGGATGGAGAGCTCCTAGGGATAGCTCTCGCTCCACCAGTAGTAGCTCCTGCGAGCTGAAGTGAATTTGGACCCAAAAGCTTACAGTTCACTTGTTCGATATGAATTGGTTCCAAAGTCACCTTATTCACGTCGATCAAAAATTTTTCGCATTTTGTAAGGTTGACCGCGGTCGTAAAAATGTTTGTATTTCCGATGGACACTCTGACGAGTTCGTCCTTTGGCAGTGTTTCATCCTTGTTGACACCGGAAACGACCAATTGAACATTTTGTAAACCTGATCGCGCCAATTCCATGTTCAATCTCGTCAATGAAGCGCCGCTCGATGTGGTGTAAATGAGCGGATATGTTGTTGAATCTCCAACCACAACTGTTGACACGAATAGGAAGAAGAGACACAATAATGTCAATGTAAATGAAAATGTCTTCATGATCAATGTTTCGTGCTTTGTTTTTTTTCTGATGGAGGAGAAATTTATTCTTGTGTAATTTTCCGATTGGCTAGTAGGAGATTTGAATGTCTGGACTGAATTGCTTGACGGCAGAGATAATGTTGTTTCGTGTGTTTTCATTGTTGTCTCTCCTGCCTACGCCAGTCAAATCCAAGAACTTCAATTTTGGTGCGGCCATGGTCAAATTCTGTAATTGATCACACCAATTCAATTGTAACCGACTCAATCGATAGCAGGAGATGAGTGGCGCCGACAAGTGTTTACAACGAACAAGTCGAAGTTCTTCCAATGTCTCTGATTGTATAATAGGGTTGGTCAATGGCTCACATTCAATGAGTGTAAGCTTTTTGAGCTTGTATGGCGTTTGGAAAAAGTTTTCCTGAGATGGACGATCTTCACCATCATCACTACCACTCTTGTCACCACTCACAGTACTGCTCTTGTCGATAATGGTGCTCTGATGACGACTCGTTCTGGCCAATTCGATCCTGTTCTTGATTCCCTCCGACAAAAAACTTGTCAAAAACGAGTGCAGCAACAAATCTGTAAAATGAGCGCACTTGCAAAACAGCAGTTGCTCTACTTGGAAGCACTTTTGGAGTTGAATCGGCTGATTCTGCACCACAAAGCTACAATCATAGAATTCAATGACGCGCAATCTTGACGCCTCAAGATGAATTCCCTGACTCAGCTGCAAATGATCCAATCGCAAAACTTGTAGCTGATTGTCGTCCACAATGGAAATACTGGGCAAATTACACTGCTGGATCGTAATTTCATTCAAATGCTTGTTAAAGGTCTTTGCATTGCGCATCAACAATTGTAAAACATTGGGTGAGAGCTCAAATTGCTGTTCATTCTCCACATCCAATCCATCCATGATCACATGTTGTACATGAGGAAACCTATCACCACAACAACAGACAATAAACACAACAATAAACAACAACAACAACAAAAAAACAACAAGCACAATAACAAGGAAAACACAATGACAATTTGTCAGTCAACCACACAAACGAACAAGCATGAAAAAAAATTCAATTTCTTTTTGTGATGTATCAATCAACCTACCTCTTGATCACTGATAACATGTGTTCTTGACTATCAAAGCGAACAGAGTCACTCACAAGAAACAGCTTATGAATGCTGTGATAGACATGAACGCACACTGTTTTACAAACCAAACTCACAGACTGTATCAACTCATCAAAGCTCAAAAACTCAAAAATCAATCTCATTGCACGAGGACAATGATTCATGAGTTGTGATAGTGATTTGTTGGTACATTGTAGCTCTGGTGTGTCCATTTCTACTAGATCATTATTCTTCTCAATTGATGATGATGATGAATGTGGCATCAACAACAAGGATAGTACATGAGAAGAAAGTGGACTTTGCTTAAATTTTTTTGTTTGAGATTCTTCTTCATTCGTATGATGATATCCATTGTCACCTGCAGTGCTCGTTGTTGATCTCTTCATTTTGTTGATGTTTATAAGTTTATAGATGATGACAAAGTATGATGGCGGTTTAGCTCTGTGTTGTTGTTTTTTTCTGATCCGTTTTTTTTTGGGGATTCGAGTTTTTGTTCCACCGTTTTCTGGAAGTGAATTTTTTGGTTTGGCTTGTGAGCTGTTGAGTTTATTTTCTCTGAACTTGTGGAGGAGTCATTGGATGCATGGGTTGTGGCATGGTGTGGAACACTGGAGGCATCAAAAACTGGTGATAGGAGCCAGGTGGAGGCATCATGTGATGATGATGTGGGTGATGGTGTGCATGAGGATGATGGTGCGCTGGTGCTGGATGAGTGGACAAAATGTTCAATCGTGTGGCCAACATGCCACACGCCAGCTTTCGCTCATTTTGGTTCACGATGCGATCCTTGCATGCCAACACTTCCTCCAACAAGACCAAATAATTGTTCAAGTTGGGTTCAAGCGAAGAAGAGGATGAGGATGATGATGACGACGATGATTTCATCTTTTTCATCATGGGTGACGATGATTCATCATCTCCACTACCACTGTCCGCACTTGTTCCTCTTGCATGATTGTCTCCCTCTTCATCATCATCTTCTTGATTTCCACCAGTGTTATTGTTGTTATTTGCATCATCAGAAGTGTTTCCATCAGAGTGATGACTCGATATTCTTCTTCTCTTCTTTGCAGAGGAAGCATGATTGTCATCCTCATCTTCATCATCAGCACTTGCATTGCCACTACTGCTATTGGTCGTGCTGTTTGAAGTCACTTTTGAATTTTGCTTCTTTTGAATGGCACTTCTACGGGCGTACACTTGAAACGGTGCAGACACAACAACATGCACCGGATGAATCAAATCCGATGGTAAATAAAAACTCAATTTCAATCGAAAATCCGCCTTTGAATGATGATAACTGACATCATTGAATCGGAAGGATGTTTCACACGTCAAATCTCTCATGTTGTTATTATTATGAATCATCATGAGTGGTGACATTGAATTTCCCTCACTCTTTACACCATTTGAAGAAGAACCACTCGTTGTTGTTGTCGTGTTTGCAGTGGTCGTGGTGTTGGCTGCTTGAAGTGTTCCACCTGCTTGATCATGCGTACTGGACAATATCGGTTTCTTATTCTTCAACACTTCAATATTGTTTTGTGCATTAAAGACTTGCATCTTGGAAATGAGCATGGAGTCACCACCACCACCATGAATCATACAATTCACTGTTTGTTTAAACTTGTACTTTAGTGAACTGTAGAGTTTGTCTGGTAGGATACACGTAGGTGGATCCGTTCTTGTTCGAATCGAGAATTGAACACCTGATACTGTAATTTTATCAGAGTTGGTGTACTCGACTGTCCATTCTCTACCATTGGCACTACTACTGCCACTACTATTCATAGCACCAGTAGTAGGAGTATTGTTGATTGTTGATTGTTCTTCAACACCATCTGGTGGTTGATGTTGAGTCATATGATGATGATGATGATGTTGAAATTGTGAGTGATGAATCATGCCAGCAGGAGCAGAAACAACAGTATTTGGTGACGATGAAGAGGAGGATGATAGTGATAAAGGTGGTGGTGGAGGAGCCACTTGATTGACCACCATTTGATGATGATGTTGTTGTTGTTGTTGTTGGAGATGATGATGAATAGCAGTCGAATCATCATCATCATCCTCTTCTTCTTCTTCACCATCATTATGAGTAAATGATTGTTGAAGTTCTTGTCTCTGTAAAAATTCATTCATGGCAGTGAGTTGATTAGGAGTGGGGTCATCAGGCTCCAATGGATTCAGTGAAGACAGTGAAACAACATGTGAATGAATTTCATCTGTTGGTGATGATTCATGTGTTGTTGTTGTTGTGTTTGTTGGTTGATCATGAATTTCTTCTTCTTCTTCTTGTTGTTGTTGGTCGACTGCTGATTCTTCTTCTTGTTCTTCTTCTTCTTCTGATGTGTGATGATGATGATGATTATTTTGTTGATGATTGGAAATTTCTTGTTCGAGAGCTATGATTGCTTCTTCGACTTCTTCTGTTGTTCGATGATGATGGTGGTGATGTTCATGTGGTGATGATGATGATTCATGTTCTTCTTCATGTTGTTGATGGACTTGTTGTTCGTCCTCCGTCACTGTTTGTTCATGAGCGCTCATTGAATTCAGTTGATTGGTTGTACGATCGTGGTGGTTGTTGAAGCTTTGTTTGTTTCTTTGTTGAACCGGCTGAAAAGAAAAAATGGCGGTTATATTCTTTGATTTTTCCGGTGATATTTTCACGATTCTTTCATTTCACACACCATTTGTTGTTATGACGACTGAGGTTGCCTTAAACCTGTTGGTCACCCATTATCAGCCACTCCAAGTACCGCTTCCATAACATAACGTTTCGGCACATTGAATGAAATTGAACTTCAACCAAAGCTAATCTCCGCTAATCTAAAAACAGCTCAGAAATCCCTTCAAGCAGCCACAAAAAATAAGAATTCTTGTTGAGAGAAGACCCACTTTGCGATCACAGAAACCATCAAAGAGCTTCATCGAGATCACACCAAAACACTTCTTCACATCTTCCCACCATTACACAATCTTTCACCCTCATGCACTCTCATCTGCTTCAAAACAATCTTTTTTTAGCGCCGTCCAGCGATCATCTGCAGCGCGCCAAAACCGAAACTGTACAAAATTTTATTCGCCGGTCGTGCAATGGTGTGCCGACGCAGCAAGGCCCCCCTTCGTTTGAGCAAGGTATTTCATTCGGTTATGAGCTGTGTTCCCTTGTCAACAGAGTAGAAAAGGATTGTGAGCTTCTCGTGTCTCACATCCTAGACAACCAAGTTCTCAAGCAAACATCCAATTATTCATCATCATCACCACTACAAATACAACAACAGCTATTATCGCCATCATTAGCAAGCTCTTCAATTGCTTCAAGAGCTCAACTCATTAAGCTTCAACAACAACAACAACAGCACAGAATACCACCACCAACCACATCAACATCAACATCATCTAAAACACACAACAATCAACAAAAAAAACAAGCACCACTAACACTTTCCAATGAACAATCAAGAGCTGCAGCAGAGATAGCTTCAAGGACCATGGGTCTCATGGACCAAGAACAAGATGAGCAAGAGCTAACAGAAGCAAATGCACTCCAAGAACAACAAGCTCTCACGGCAATTGCTCTACAAAAGAGGTTGGCTCAAATGAAGGATCAATATGATCTTCAACAGGCAACGAGTCATAAGACTGTTGCAAAATCACTGGTTGATTCAAGTTTGGACAATGCCATTCGAAACACATCATTAAAGTCAAGCTATAGCAATCAGATTGCTCAGGAAGATGATGTGTTGGCACTCAAGAGAGCATTTGAAGAATATCGCATGTAATTCTCAGTGTAAATCTCAATAAATCAAAACAAGTCCAAAAGGAGGAGTTTTTCGAAGGTTTTGGAGGAGATTTTTTTTGTTCCGAAAAGCTCGCACACAACACTCGATCGATGATCATTGGAAGATCACGCAGTTTTTGTTGTTTGGTTACTTGTCAGTTGTTGTGTTTCTCTTTCACGTCATTTCGTCCCTTGATACTTCACTCCCTTCCTATTGTCATTGGTCAACCCAAATATTTCCGTTCCTTTCACAAGAGCGAGTTGAAAAACAATACACCAAGGTCTCCTGCACAATTACAACAACAAGATCAAGAAATGAAAAATTCAAAGAAAAAACAAGCAAGTAACGTCAAAGCTTCTTCGAACAATGCAAGCACCACTGGAGTCGTCCAATTACCTCCCTTTTTGACACGATATCCCCAGCAACAAGGAACTAATCTATTGATCAAGTTACTGGTGAAACCAGGTGCCAAGCAGAACAATATCACCACTGCACCGGATCAGTTGATGACGTGCGATGAAGTGGGTGTTCAGATTGCTGCTCCACCCAGAGACGGCGAGGCCAATGAAGAAGTGGTTGACTATGTGTCAAGCGTACTTGCGTTAAAGAAGAGACAAGTATCGTTACACTCTGGTCACAAGGCCAGAAACAAGGTAGTTTTAGTAGATTTCGAGTCTGATGTTTCTTCATCTTCATCTTCTAGCAAGGCCAAGGCAAGTGAGACTGGAGCTTCATCGGCTACTTCGTCCAATGCATCACCAGCAGACAAGCAATGCATGGTCAATGTAGAGTATGTGCTTGAGAAACTCAAGGCTAGCTGTACGTGATGCACGAATAAACCACAATGTGGACTTGAATAAGTAAGAGCAACAGTTGAATGTCAATCGACATCTTGCATTTGTCTGCTGAGGCAAGATGTGTCACTAGAGAGGCCATCCCATCGATTTTCAATGCAAGAAAATCGATTCTGTCTTATTCTCTTAAGGGTTAGTAAATCAAAACGGTTCTGGAAATGGTTTGATGTACGATCGTTCGAACAAAGCAGTGTACAAGATGGCAGTGAACCCCAAACAATAGCATTACGCCAGAACAAGTACAGTTTGAAGACGATGTTGATTAAATGAATCTACATTTATTAAATTGACAGGTACCTCTTCCATCAGGCGGTTGTGCAGAACGACCCAACATCAATTCATTCCGCCTGAAACAACTGCTATGCGATGTGACTATCATCTGTGCCACAAGAAATCATCTAACATAAAAAATTCAAGGTACTAACCTTTCGGTTGGAATAAAGATGGGAGACAGCATTTGTGTTTTATTCAGACCTTCAAACATCAATGAATGTATTCACTCAAAAGTTGGCACACTCGATTTCGTTTGGTGTCATTTTGTTAGTATCAAAACGAACGAGGATCGTCTTCTCGATGTACTTTGATAGGACGTTGTTTCTTGTCTCTTTTCCAATGATTGTAATGACACGGGAATCTGGTAGAATATCGTTCAAAGTAAGCGTCATATTTAAATAGTTCCAAGAGCTTGGAGCACTGTGAATGATACCGACGCTCGAACCAGACCATTGTTCTTGAGGTGTAAGGCTGGACGAGTAAGTATATGTGCACGAGATACATGGAGGAATCACACCTAGAGCTTCCCTGGCAAATCCTCTCCAATAGGAATACTTTTTAAGGCAAAGAGTCTTGGGACAGGTGATTTCAGCATCATAGGCATTACAGAGATTAAAGTACAAGGATAACAAGAGCACACATGTGATTGTTAAGAGCCTGGATAATGAGTTGGAAGATTTCTGGTAAACACCAGAAGAGACCAGGTGACGATTCATTTTCTTGTCCATTGAGCTCATTCAGAGACCTTGTGCAATCTGAGACTGATATATTGTGGTCGTCCGTGGTTTAGACAAAACAGAGAACCCGTAGTTTTTGTGCAGTTGACGTGAGCTGCCAAAACAACTGCGTCATTTTTCAATCAAAAGGTGAGTTCGCGCAAAATCTCTTGAAGTTGTCCATGAATGTCAATAAACTCTGGTCGATCCATTGGATGATTCTGCCAACATTCTACCATTAATTCTGTGTATCTTTGAACTGCAAAAGAGCTCTGATATCCCACCTTCTTGCACCATCTGTGCAATTTCTGTTCATCGATCATGAATTTTATGAGTGGCTTCTGGGATTGACTATCAAGGTCAGGTAACTCAATATTATCAATGAGGAAATCTAATTGAGGCCTTTCACCATTGATGACTCTTTGTTGTGGAATACCATTCCAGATAGTATACGCACCATAAGGCACACTCTCTGTTAAAAGATGATACATTAGAATTCCAAAGGAATACACGTCACAACTCGTGGTATATCCATTTTGGCCTGATAAGATTTCTGGTGCACAGTACTGTGGAGTGCCAGCAAATCCAGAGACACTCTCTCCGCACTTTGACACACCGAAGTCTCCAATCTTAGGTCTCATGTATTGATCTAGCAGAATGTTCTGAGGTTTTAAGTCACGATGAATGATGGGAGGTTTTTTGCTGTGCAGATATACCATTCCCTCGCTTATGTCCCTCAAAATTGCGAGCTTGGATGAAAGGTCTACCTCATACTGTAAATTCAAGATAGAGTCAAGAGATCCTCTCTCCATGAGCTCTGTCACTAAATATCTGTTATCATCATGAATGCAAATACCTAAGAAGAGTAAAACGTTCATATGTCTCAATTGAATAAGTGTGTGAGCCTCTTCGATGAACTGTGAGTCAGACTCAACATCATGCATCAGCTTGATCGCCACTTTGCTTCTGCCCCATCGACCTTCAAACACCTTCCCAGAAATACCCTTTCCTAACACTCTTTCTAGTTTAAGATCGTTATATTCGATCAACCATTTCTTTGTTGAATATTCCAGAGAGTTATGATCAATCCACTTTTCCTCCATTTTCTTGTACATGTGACTCACCTTTGCAAGCTTATAACGAGTGACTAACACTAACACAATGCCCAGAACAAAGATGAGCGAAATAAAGGTCACAACACTTCCCAGAATTGCTCTGAGGCATTTGTTTTTAAACTGTCTTCTAAACGGTATTTTCATCACATGAATCACTGGTGCTTCCATGAGATAATCTCCTGTGCCCTCAGTAAAGAAAAAGATCATCTTCTTTTGCTTTGAAAACAAAGCTCTTGTTAAGGCACCTGTTCTGTCACCAATGAAGAACATTTGCTTTAAGTAGGGATCGCTACCACCGATAAAAATCTGGAATAGGGCAGTCTTTCCTCCTGTTGATTCAGCCGAAACATAAATAGTGGTATCTGAATCAAAGAAACAACCTGTAAGCACAATATTCACCCTCTTCTCATACCTTAGATCGACCACTTTTTTCTCGTTTTCATTAAAGGAGAGTGGAATCATGATAATTTTGATAGATGTATCCAATACACTCTTATCATAAACGGTGGGAACAACAGGTCTGTAACCAACAACATATATGACTCCCTTGTGGGGTACAGCGGTTATTGTACGATACTTACTGACACCTGTTTCAATAATACCCTTGATTTCACCCGTGAATACATCGATTCGCACGAGCAAAAGTGTCTTTGAACTGGATGATGTTGCAGAAAAGACTGCAAGTGTTTCATCAGCATCCGAAAAGCATCGGAAGGAAATCAATGTTAGTTCATCCAAATAGACGGTAGAGTTTGCATCAAAGATAATTCTCTGTGACTCGACAGGTGCATCCTCCACAGTCGTTCCCCAAATGACAGCTGTGGAATCAATCATTTCCGATATAGCAAAAATCATTTCGTGGGCATGAGATACGAAGTATATAAAGTCAAGACTCGGTGGCCTATATCCAATAATTTCAGTAAACAGGAAATCCTTGGACCATGCTAACTCTCGCTTGTCTGGATTATATGTATAGAGAGCAGCAACAGCATTGTTTCTTTCATATTCGGAGGATGATGCCACATACATCACATGAGCCATCTTGGGTGTGCTCTTAAAGCGGAAAGGTGCATGTGCAATCAATGGCACTTGATAAATACTATGGTCGGCGAGAATGGGCTGAATGGATAACTCATGTCCAAAGTTCAACTTTTCAATCTCTGACCTTTGAGCGTTTACTGTTAGGTCCAAGAACCACAATCGACTCGATCGATACTTGTGAGATTGAATCAACAGTGTTACTTTGTCCATTTCTACATCATAAACAAGCAGTGAGGTCACATAGTCTCTCATGTACTCTGAGAACGGTTCCGTAATGTAGTGGAGCACTGTGGCTCTTGTTGGAAAGCGTCGGTTTTCTGCTAGCTTATTGTATTGTGAATCAGCACTCAAATCTACCATGGTTCCCGTTGAATGAATCGCAAAGTAGCTATTGTTGCCCAAGCTCACCATTGCATTGAAATGCCCACTTAACAAGTGATAATTGGACTGAGAGAAACTGTTGGAGCATGGCAAAGAGCTTTCACTCAATACCATTGTATACAAGTCATACACCATGACGAAACAATCAATATCAGCAGGTGAGACTGTAAAAAGAATAGCCTTATTGTCCGGCGTGATAGAGCCTATGGTTGCGTCCATGGAGCCAACGAAGTTCTCAGTATCAGTCTTGTTATAGAGTGAAGAGCATGACTCCTTGAGAAATGTTATGTTTCCATTCGATCCATTAAAATAATAATGAAGCAAACAATTGCTCACAATGACAAATGTGGAGCTTTGCGGGTGCATGTGCACACGTGGATAAGTGTTCGACGGACGAAGACTATCATAAAGATCAGAGTGATAGAAAATGGAGCAACTGAGAGAACCGGTGTTCCGATTGAAGGACATGATATGTGTCGCATTGTAAATGACAAAGTACTCCATTTGGTAGTCAGGGTGATTGTTCTTGGGTGAAGCGAACATGTCAAACACGATGATATCGAGACCTGATTTGTGGCTGGAGAAACCGTGGAGTGGTATCCAAGTGTTCGTGCGCCATTTCATTGTCCGTACATGAATTCGATTGGTCGTGCATAGGCCTGCATCAGTCGTATCATCGCACCGAACAACCTGAATATAGTGAACAATGGATCCTGCGCGGTTCAATTCACCTGGTTCAGCCGTCAGTGCAGTTGTATCAGAGCCTTGTAGCACTACTCTGTCCTTCAAGACCAAGACTTCATTCGATACTTGAATGCGCGAAAAATCAAGATTTCCATCTTCTACAACCCTCTGAATAAACAAGTAGTATTCGTCCGTGTCAGCCTGAACCAAATCCGCTCTCAAAATGTTGCCACTCAAGTTTATATCCAGAGTATTGAGATACAAACGATCAATGGGACTGTGCATCGTATACCGAACCAGATCAATCAACTCCTCTGTTGTCCTCTGACTGGTTGCGAATCGAACAATCGATGGTCCCACAGGATTCACGTGTGCAGTGTATCCGCTTACAATGGCAATTAACTCCGGCTGGGAAGCGTTGGCGCTGTAGGGGTGCCTGAGCAAAATATCCGTCTGAATTTTACCAACAACGCGCAGAGAGACAGGGGACTTGTACTCTACTTCTTGTTCGACCTCTGCAAAGCAACGGGACGATGTTCCGTGACTCACGTCCCATTCACTCGCTGCATTCACAAAAATGTTCTCCGATTGTCCGAGCAAAAAGACGAACAACAGAACAAGCAATAAGGCAATGACAGGGCATTGAATTTTATCTCTAAGTGTGATCATTCTCTCCTCTTCGAGTACAAACGAAGCTTGGAAGATCGATGTTTTGTGGGCTCTCTTTTTTCTTCTTTCTTGTTTTCCTATGAAGGGAACTTTTCGATGGGGAATGTCATCTGTCTGGACCAGTTTCTCCGATGGAATTTGTTCCCCTTTTTCCTCCTCGGGGTCTTCGTTAGGTGTTCTGTGAGTGTTTACAGTTTTTGTTCACTTGTTTGGAATAGGTCATATGCATCATTTCACCTTCAGGCTCGTAACTTGGGGTATCCAATGTCTCCACTAAGTTTTCAAGTCATGTTGTACGGAAAACTAGTTGTTCTGGACAGTCTTAGTCGAACAGTTCGCTCGCTTCATTTCATTTTGACTGGGATTTCATTGAATCAATTGGACATACTCTTCCTCTAACTACCCACCAGGCTTCCCTCCAGTATCTTGAGCTGTCCAAGTGCAATTCGGTACAAATCCCTAAACACTCTTTGTTTTGCCAGTGGCCAGAATGGGTCGATTGAATGTACAACCGAGGTCAACACGGAATAAGTGACCTGACTCTGTGACGATGATTCCAGCTTTAAGAGGACAAACCACTTGATGAACAGGTTCGTGTTCAATGACATCAACAACAACTTGTTTATCGACTGAGAAGCAATAGGCTGCAAGAAGGCTACTTGGGTATCACTATCAGAATCCAACTGTTTTCTAGATCGGTACAGGACACGAGAGCATGGCAATGGATATTGTCATTCTCTGTGCTACCCAGGTCACTACTACCACCATTTTTGTTCTGAAGAATCTGCTTTTGGTTTTTTGTTTGTTGCAAGTTCCATAGATCGAATACAACTTTTGGCGGCAACTTTTACGCTTGTTTGGAGCTCCATATGACTTTAAAAAAGTCGACCCCTCAATATGAAGGACATTAGTGTTTAGTTTTCTTCGAAGTCTACTGTTGAAAATTGAAAAGTTAATGTATGAAGTTTTCTAACTACGAATACAGCAATGTTATGCGTATAACAACAAACCAAGGTAGTATCAATTTTTCTTTTATCGAACATTTACAAGGTAAGTGGCCTTTGAGGTCTCTCATATGGCCTCTTCTCCGACAACTAGTGGTACCACTCATACTAGCGCAACAATACTCCATACCAGGGCAACAAATCCACGCAGCCTTCTCTTACTTGAAAAACACAATGGTGTCAACGAGTGTGACTAAACCTTGAACCAGTTGATTCGTCAACACGTTGAACGAGATCCAAACTTCCTCCTTGTGTTTCATTTGTTTAAAGTAATTTCACCCTCTTGAACCAGAAAACTCAGCCGAATGCAACTGTGGGTGAATCTAAAGGAATTGTAGTTATGATGTTAAGGTGGTTGAACTGGAAGGTATTCTCCGTTCAGCCGCGTGCGTTGTTGTCTACATGTGTCAATCAAATTCTCGAAGTAGAGTTAGTTGCCGCGAACGATTGGAAAGGGTTTTAGTCTGCTGATGGTAATGGTATTTGTATCAATCCCTCGCCTTGTTCCTCTTCCCAAATGTGTTTGGAGTGTACAGTTTTTATTGTTTGATGGCTACCAATCTCCAATAGTCTTTGGTCATACTTCGACACTCTCTTAATCTCATGCTTTCCTACGTCCATTTCCTATCCTCACTTGGCATATTCATTCGAATCAAGTGTAATTCGGCCTTTCCAGGTATCAAGAAGAGTGAATAAACTCAACATCAGCTAATGATCCTTGTAAACGCAACCTATTCAACCTCGGGAAATGCCTAGACACAGACACAGTAGGAGACCACAAGTAAAAAGCTGTTATCGAGTCACAACTTGCACGAATTTCTTTGCCCACCATGGATTGTGCATTCCACAGATGAGGAAAGATATGTTTGTGGGTGATCGTATTGAAAAAATTCGGTTGCGCCATCCAATAGATGGTATTCCGGTGCGTTATGGCTGCGAATGACCTATCACCCGCCTCGATAGATCTAATGTCATGTGAATGAATTCCTTCAAGTGTCATCTCTCTGTCTGAGGGATCTTGAAACGTGGCAGAGCTTATCAAGCATCCATTAGAATCTAAAACAACCGAGGCATAAAACTGAGAAGCACAATCAACAATTGAATTTTTGCTTGGGTGCGATTCTGTCAATCGAGTCACAAGTTGATTGGACGCTGCTCCTGTCAACAACAACTGGTTCGAAGAATTGTATCCATTGCCAAACAAGCGGCCTGTTTGTGTCAATATTTGAAACGAATGATCACCGGCCACAATCTTTTTCACAAGATGACCTGAAAAGAGTTGGGGATCAAGTCTCTGTGGTCCCGTCGTAATCTGATCTTGAGTACCTGTTGAGCACTCACCAAACTGATTACTGCCGCCGTAATACAAGTTATGAAAACCAGTGGTTGGGTCCTCTGTGACAAAGCATGTCGTATAGGCAGCGCAACAAACAGTAACAATTCTCTCATGGTTGATCATCTGTGTGTCAAACTGTGTTGGTTGATTCGCCACACTTGAAGTGTTCATTGAACCGATACAGTGAGTCGTGTTGGAACCAGCATAAAACAATCGACCAGTCTCACACAGGAAGAAAACACAGGAATAGCCAGCACTGACCTGAACAATGCGAGGACGAGGAGAGAAGATTGAAAAATCAATTCGATGAATACGGTATAAATCCCTATTTCCAGTCTCATAATCTACTGTTTTACCAGTGGCCAGAATGGGTCGATTGAATGTACAACCGAGGTCAACACTGTACACGTGACCTGGCTCTGTGACGATGAATGCAGCTTGAAGACGACAAACCACTTGATGAACAAGTTCGTGTCCAATGGCATCATTAGGGACCAACAACAACTTGTTTATCGACTCAGAAGCAATAGGCTGCAAGAAGGCAACTTGGGCATCACTATCAGAATCCAACTGTTTTTCCAGATTGGTACATGGCACGAGAACATGACGATGGATCATGTCATTCTCTTCTACTGATGTTGTTGTGCTACCCAGGTCACTACTACCGTTGTCGCTCATAACTGTTGACACTTTGCTTTTGGTTTTGTTTGTTGAAAGTTCTTGATCGTTGAACATCGGGGAAAATGGTTTTCTTACCTGAAGGAACAATTTAGTGAAATACAATGGATTATCAGCATCAAGAATGAAACAACCTGTTTGACGCCTGTCCAGATGGTCGCGTCAGCATTGGTTGGTCCAGTGTACCTTGACTATAAGACCTCCCATTATCTGGTCTTCAAAACACCACAGTTTGTTCATTGGTGCTACGTCACTGCCAATCGAATTCTGATTCATGTCTGTCGATTGGTGAAAACTGCTCTGGAACTATTGGTTCGTGAACTACCTATGTTTGTTGATCTACAAGATTGGTTTGAAAACATGTGTGATGCTAAAGTTGATCCTGAACCATCTTTGTTGTGTGGCACTCAAAGTTTGGTGGTTCCTATCATTCATTTACTCGCCCAATTCAGCTTGCTCTTGCCTTGGCTCTCTTCTCAATCTCTTCCAAGTTGAAGGTTTCACCAGTGAATCTCTCATATAGGGAGATGACGTCCTTGCAGCAACTTTCAAAGTGAGCAGTTGGGTCATAGGATTGGGAGATGAAGACACCATCAGCCTTTCCGTCAGCCAATGGCTCATTAGAGTCCAAAATGTAGACAAACTTCTCCATGATTGGTCCCAAGATGTCCATGGCAGGCTTAATTTCAGCTTCTGGGTTGTTGGTCTCAACTTCAGTGGAGACAATAGCAACATACATGCCTTGAGGTGCAACTTCGTGCTTGTTGGAGGTACAGTTAATGTAAATATCGTGTTGTCTGTTGACTTGCTTCTGTGGAAGAATGATTTGAGCAGATTGAACATCGTTGGTTCCTGGAATTGGATGATTCATCAAGCAAATGACACGAATCACCTTTCCAGTCTTCTTGACCTTCTCTGGGAAGTAAGATGGATCACCAATGATAAACTTGGTCTTGGCCAATTCACCTTCTGACTCAACACCAGACACCTGTCCATTCTCATCATAGATAATCTTGTCAACAGGCTTGTTGAGCATAAATGTACCACCAAAGACGGCACACACTTGAGGCAACACACCAAGACCATACAGAGGGTACAAGTATGGAGAACCACCAAACATGGCCAATGATTCAGCATACAGCTTCAACTTTTCAACAGTCTCCAATGCAGGTCTGTTCAAATAGTCATCACTGGTCCACAAAGCAACAGAGTGACCCAAAAAGTCAATAGTGTTCTGATCAACACCAAACTTCTTGTACACATCGCTCATTGGAGCACGAGCGAGGTCCAATCCCTGATGGGTCTGTGGGTTGGATTGTTCATATCCGTAAACATAGGTCAAGAGCTTCTTTGCTCCGTCCTTCTCAAAGAATTCCAACAATGGAGAGGTGTCAACTTCCATAGCAGTGCAAGGAACCTTGTAAATCTTCTTGTTGCTGCTCAACACAAAGGAACTATCAATCAATCTGAATTGCATGCCGTAGCGAGTGACACCAGTAGCAATCAAAATCTTTTTCAATTGACCTGTCGTTGTCATTATGAGGCGAGAGAGAGAGCAGTCAGTATACACTTGTTGGCCAAAAACAAAAAGAGTGAGAGAGACTGAAAAAAAAAGAGGAAAACATACCGGTAGCCATCAAGTACTTTGGAATCAAATCAATATTGTAGTCTCTTGATCTGCCCAAATTTGCAGGTGGCTTGGCATCAGGACCTCTGAACTTTTGGTACATTTGTTCAAGGTTCAATGATGCAGACTCACTACCATAGTATGGGTTTCTGTCCAAGTGAAGAACCTTCTTGCCAGAGATGCTCAAGAGGCCAGAAAGGATACATTCGGTCAAACCAGTGCCTAGAACTACAACGTCATATGTGTCATTCATTTTTGTTTGTTGGGTTAAGTGTGAAGCTTCGTGTGTTTTGTTGTTCAACCGGTGTTGAAGCGTGTTGGCCTTTTTGGCAGATGCCATCCAATTGGTTTCTTTGCAGTCATACGCTTTCTAATTGCCTGCAACACCGTGTCCTGGATCATTGCCTTCCTCGATTTGCTCAGTCTTCCTTCATGGGCATTGACGTACGCACTCTTCCTTCCTCCTTCAGACACTGTACCACTTCTGTGTTCACGTCTTCTGAAGTCCATTGATAACTCATAATCAGCCAAATAAGCTGGTGCTTGTCTCAAACGTGGCACGCTTTGTTTGTTTGTTGATTGCTGACCAACGGTAACGCTGGTGGTCATTCATTGTCATCTCTTTTTTTTGAGTTACAACGCACAGAATCGATTAAAACCAAAAAACCTTGCCGTGCATCCATTTTGTTGTTTATTTGTTTGCTCTTGATGTCGTCCATTGGCTTTTCTCATCGTCTTCTCCATTCTAGTGTCTTGTGGAATGTTGGCAGCCAAACAAATCTGCTTGGCAAAGTAGTAGAAGGCATCCAGACCACTGTCTCCAATGGCGTTCGAAGCATAGTGACACACCAAGCGAACGTTACCGGGCAACCTTGTTGTTTGTCAATTCGACTGATGGAGATTTGATAAGGAACAGCCTTCTCGGCGACATGCTTCATTGGCACCCCACTGATGCTACAACGACCGTTTTGTTGATGGTAGAGGTCGATGCAGTGTTGAATAAACTTAGGTCGTTTCCGCTGAGTCCTTTGTTCATCTGATTTGACAAGACTTACATTGCAAAGCGAGAGAATGAAGGCCTCAGGTGATTCATGGCGCTTTGCAGACAATTGTGCCGCCATCTCTCTTCAAGTTTGGTGTAACGTTCGGTGCAGTTCGTTGGAAGGTCATGACAACATTGCTAACCGCACACCGTCCTTTCTGTTGGTGAAACAACCGAACGCAATCTTCCCTGTATTAGAAAATGTATTCCAACACCCAATCGAAATTCCACCTCACCAACCTAAGTGTATTCGCTCCCGAAACTGACGTCATTGCTTGCGCGGAACAATGGAACAAAACGCTGTCTGCGTCATTCTCTATTCTCCTGAAATTCTCCACGAATTTGCGCCAAGAGGAATTTTCCCCTCCAAGAGCTTAAATTCTGGTTCTTTCATGACATGAAGTAGCCAAAACAAAGCAAGAAGAACCAAAGCACATTGGTACCAAATTTAACAACTTGAATCATAATGAACTACTGGATAAGAGTCGTCTGGGAATGGATTGTCTATTTCCTCTACTATAACAAGCAAATAGACCTCGAAGAGAGAAGAAAGCTCATATCTCCAGATTATGAGCACAAGGGCTACTACACATGTCTGTTCAGTAACCTAGATATGAATCTGCACATGAACAACAGTGTGTACTTTACGGTGCTTGAATTTTCCAGAAATCGCTATGGAATGGAATGCGGAATTAATCAGTACGCGCTCAAGAAAAACTACGGTTTTGTTTTGGCGGGCGTTAGCTTCCAATACAGAAGGGAAGTCGCTCTGTTCCAAACAATTGAAACAAGGACGAGAATCATGGGCGTTGATCCAAAGTGGATGCACTTTGAACATACATGCTACGTAAAGGGAAGATTTGTTGGCAGAGGTTATGCTAGATTGGCCATGTTCAATCCAAAGACCAAGAAGACGGTGGATATGCATGAAGCTCTGAGAGAAATCTTCTTCGATGACAGAGAGCATGTGGAAGCCATTTTGAGCAAGTGGGATCAGAACACGACGAGTAATCCTCGTCTCTCTTCCTTTATCAATCATCAAGATTCGATCAAGGAAACAGTTGAAGCACAATAAAACCTCATGTAAAAATTAAAAGTTTATTGTAAGATATAAATGTTGTTGTATTCGAGCAAAAATTGTTGTAATCGATTCCGTGAAAATATATAGATCGCCAGTCAGCTAATTATTTGGTGTTGTGAGCATCCGAAGTGACTGAATAAATACGATTTGACCGCGAGTCAACACTTTGGTCTTCCACTGCAGGTCATCCATAACATAAAATGTTTTCAATACATTTTTCTTTGCTTCATGATCCACACTCATGCGCTCTCCCAACTCTTGCCAAGCAGCATTCTCCCATCTCAGTGCCTTGACAACGGACACTCCATTGTAAGTGCCATATTCTTGACAAATGCCATAATACTTTATGTTTCTGGCAGCAAACAAGTCGCCCAATCCATGCTCTATACCACCAACAATTTCATATGCCAAATTTTCCTTTTGTGAAATGGAGACACGATCTGAACCGAATGCTTGGTTGAGCAGGGGAACTTCTGATGCGTGATTCGATCCAAACAGCAATGTGTCTTCACCGAATGTTCCCAAACCAGTGTGAATATCAATATGAATGCACTTTTCAACAGACTTCATATCGCTATTCGACAAAAATCTCTCGAGCCACTCCATGAAGAGTCTTGGGCCTTGTTCCAACCGGTTACCACCATAAAACAGGCCACAAGGATACTTGTTTTGTCCTTCTGCCAATGCTTGTTTCACATTGGAGAAACCAGCGCGGTAGGTGACGGCAGCCGCCTTCGTATAAAACGAAACACCATCAAACATGCCCATATTGCTCAATTTCACATTAATAATGGAATCCAACTGATCATAACCAGTCGAAGTGCCTCTCTTCTCATATGGTGACTGCACATTTAAGCATTGACGAGTGTTGTGCAACTCAGAGTAGAAAAAGTTTCGATTGAGATCCACATTGTTCTCATTCCATCTCCTGTGATAGGACATGCCATAGGGATTGAGACCGTGAACAAAGATGATGCATGTGTCACCATCGTTTCCTTCACTATTGACACCATCATGTTGCTCACCGTCAACTGGACCTTGCTTTTTACTTGATCCTTGGTTCAGCTCATGCAGCTTCTCCTTTAACAAGTGCAGTTGAATGGCAGAGCCTGCATAACCTTCGACTCCATGGAGGCCACTGGAGTGAATTTGAATAAATCTTGGGTTTTGTACATTGCCGAACACTGCGATATCTATTGTGAGCTCTTCACCTTGAATTCCCCTTCGTTTCACTTCTTTTGGCTCATGGTGCACACCCTTGTCGTAAATTTCATTGGCGCCATTTTCAATACAAGTCAAAAATAGGCAATCATAGATTTTGGCAGATTGAGAGGCGGTACGGAATTTGTCACGTGCTTCGAGATAATTGGAGGAAAAGTGAGTGAAATCCATTGGATATCGATCGATAACAGAGTTGGTTCAGATTGTGATTGTTTTTTGGATCCATGGCCAACAAATTGCCAAAAACGAAAAATAATCATGCGGGTTGTGAGGATCGAACTCACGACCTTAGGATTATGAGACCTACGCGACTACCAGCTGCGCCAAACCCGCTTGTTGTTGTATTATCACCCTTTGATTTTATCATCTAAAAAAAATCGGAGAAATATTAACATTGTTTTTGTTCTTGCTAAAAATCGAACATACAAATTATGGGCCAGAAATGAAATACTCTTTGCACACCAACAGCAGTCTCAATCATGTACAGCACCAACATCTCATCACATCCACGATAGATGATGAAACTGAACCAATTATTCAATACACTCTTCAAAAGTACACACTTCTTTTTTAAAATCATGATCATTTTTTTCTTTCACTGACTTCCATCGAATCATTATTAGTGTTGCCAATGCCCATTTTATCATTGGTTTTAACCAAGTGATGAAACAACTGGAATCCATGCCAATCATGATGACGATGAGCTCTCATCATCTCATTCAACTACAGAAAAACAAGCATATTGAAAAAGCTTTTCAGCAAGCGCAAGAAGAAGATTTTTATATCGTTGTTTTTGTGTTGAACGACGATGATACGAATAGCAACCGACAACTTTTGCCTTTTTTGAGTGCTGCTTGTGCGCTGAAGAAAATACCCATCCAGATGCTGTCTGCAAAGATGATGAATCAATTGTGTGAAGAGCACTGTAGAGCTATAGGTGGTAAGTTGGTTGCTCACACGCGGTTCCTCATGGTTCGCATGAAGCATAATGTCAATTCATTGACTGTGCAGCAGAATTTTAAGCCCTTGTTGCTTGATTGGTTGCAAAGAAAGCTAAAACCTTCGAATTTCTCCGTTAATACACCTCCTGTTGTATTGCCGGTGACAAAGGTGCCCCACCACACGACAGTTCCCCAGAAATCGGGATGACAGAAGATGCCGACCAGGTTTACAGTAAAAGGACGAATTGGTCTACGACCGAATCGACTGACACTTGTTCTTTGATTCTTGAACATTGTCCGGCAAGGTTGACCACGTGTTGTTTCCTTCACCGAAAGTCCTCTGGGGAAGTCATTTTATGGGAGTTTTCCTTCTGTATTCGATGTGAGCCCGCCAAATTTGACCACGTGGCTTCGCTGAAAAAGAAATTTCATTGTAACAACATTGCGCAGAAATCTATTCTTGCTTGTGATCCATCAACAGAACACCTTGGAGTTTTATGAGCCTTTTTTTGACATGCGACATTGCAAGGACTCCTCCCAGCAAGCAGGAGCATCACACACTCTGCAACCTTCATCAGCAGCTCGAAAAACAACAAACGATCAATCAAAACAAACCAACATTATTATTATCAATAAGAAACACAACAAACCATGATGGTATCTAGATTTTTGCTGTTGGCACTGATCGCCCTTTTCTTCACTGCCATGTCAGTTGCTGCCGCTGCAGCTGACGATGCTGAATTCACCCCAGAAGGCTCCCTTGTCATCAACCTCTCAGAGGCCACTTTTGACGAACAATTGTCAAACACAGAATACGCACTTGTTGAGTTCTATGCTCCATGGTGCCCACATTGCAAGAAGCTTGTTCCTCCATATGAACAATTGGCAAAGGAAGTTTCTGAAGATCCTCAACTCAAAGACAAGGTGACCATTGCAAAGATTGATTGTGATGTGAATCAAGGTGTTCCTTCCAAGTTTGGTGTCCAAGGTTTCCCAACAATTAAGCTCCTCAAGAATGGAAAGTTGTTCAAGGATTATGATGGACCACGTACTGCTGAAGCTTTCAAGAATTTCTTGATCAAGAAGACTGGACCAAGCACCGTTTCTCTCAAATCTTTGGAAGAAGCAAAAGCTTTCGTCACTGAAAAGCGCGCTGCTTCTGCCACTACAACTATTGTCATTGGTCAATTTTTGAGCGCCGATTCGGAGAATCGTCAAAAGTTTTTGGCTGCTGCTGATGAGCCAAAGCTTGACGGTTTCTTGTTTGCTGAAGTCGTTGGTGACTCCAACATTGAAAAGGAACAATATGAAGTTCATCCATACTTTGAAGATGCTTCTGTTGACACTGCTGACTTTGATCACATTGCTTCTTTTGTCATTAGCAAGGGATTCCCAAAGGTTGATGAATTGAGCGGTGAAACCTTTACAAGATTCGCAGATGCCGGACTTCCAATCGTCATTGCATTCACCAAGTTTAGCGATGAAGACATGAAGAAGAAGACTATTGATTTGATGAATGAAGTCGCAAAGGATGAAAAGTTGGACGGAAAGGTCTCCTTGACCTACTCTGACGGTGACATTTATGGTGAACAATACAAGGTGATGGGTGGAAATCCAGAACAATTGCCAGGTATTGCCATTATGAACCTTGAAAAGAGAACAAACTTCCCATACACTGGTGAGTGGAAGGCTGATGAAATCTCTGCTTTCATCCAAGGTGTTGCCAGCGGTGAGATTCAACCAAACCTCAGATCTCAACCAGTTCCTGAGACTCAAGACGAACCAGTGTACGTCCTTGTTGGAAAGAACTTTGACGAAATTGTCTTGAACGAAGACAGAGACGTCTTTGTTGAGTTCTATGCTCCATGGTGTGGTCACTGTAAGACTTTGGCTCCACAATACGAAGAAGTTGCAAAGGCATTCAGCTCTGTCCCTCAAGACAAATTGATCATTGCCAAGATTGATGCTACTGAGAATGACACACCAAACGCTGGTGTTGAAGTTCAAGGATTCCCAACCCTGTACTTCTACCCAGCTGGCAAGAAGGCTCCAATCGCCTACGAAGGTGACAGAACTGCAGCCGATATGATTGCATTCGTGAAGAAGCACGCTGTTGCTGCCAAGGAATTGGTTCACGACGAATTGTAAAATGAATATAATATTATATTATGATAAATAGTAGAATACAATCAAGGGAATGTTGCACTTTCTTTTTTTCGCAGGTGTAATGTTTACAAGAGTTGTTTCTCAAATACCCAGGGTTGATTATTGACTCCTTTGACGTAGCCTGTGTGCATCATGGATCGAACAACCAGTGCAAATCTTGCCTGAACGCCGTCGCTGTCCTTTGATTCACCAATGTGTCTTGCGAATTGATCCAACCATTCAAGCATGTGGAATTGTCTGCTCGATTCTCCACAGTTCTTATACGTGGCATACCCAATTGCCAAATCCTTTGTCAGGTTCATCTTCTTCTTGCTCTGCTTTTCTTCGTCATCATTCTCGTCTTGGCTCTCTTCCTCATCATCACTCATACTGCTATCGGCAATGCTCTCAGTCACTCGTTTCAAGAGATCCATCTGCATCGAGCATATAGAACGAGAGAAAAATTGCTCTACATCTGTCACATCAAAGTAAAACAGTTCCCACATGTGGAAGTCTCTGTAATGAGTGTAGTAGTCATTAAAGAATTTGTAAAGGAAGACAACAAGTTGCTTGACTTGAGTTTTTTGTTTCTTCGTGGAAGTTTGTGCGGTATCATGATTCATTTCAGAGAAGGTGTTCATCATCGAATCATTTATCTTCTTCATGTCCTCTTCTGCATCTTCCAATTGACCCTTCAACAACGGTTCATTATTCAGTTCATGCAGGAAGGATGTACAAACGGACAAGACGTGAACAATTGTGTCAATTGCAGTACAATTTCTAAGTACAAAGTTTGTTAGCTAAAGAAGATACGACAATAAAGAAATGAACAGATAACATACTCTAGTGTCTTAAACACTTGAACAACAAATGCACTCTTTCCAATGTCCTTCTTCTCCATGACAGACAAGTAAATATTGATACGAAGCAATAATATCTCTTCATCTTCATCTTCACTTGTGCGTGGAGTCATTGATTCACCAATCTCGCCCATGATGACCGAGCGATACAGTTTCTCAATCAAGTTGATGAGATGAGGAATAAACAAAAAGTGTAGATATGCCGATGTTGTCATCTCATTGAAGCTCTCATGGAAAACCTTTTCATCATAAGTCATTCGACTAGTGTATGACAGTGCATGTATGCAGTGTTAATAGCATGTTTCGATCGGTCAATTAATGAGACAACAATAATACATACACTGAAGGGAATTGGCACAATCGACGCTTGTGAAATGGTAACAAGGAGTCAAGGACCATTTTGTGAGAAGCATGACCAGGTGTGAATCGGAACAACACAGCCGGCATGAAAGACAAGGGCTCCTGTTGATAGAAGAACTCTAACATGAACTGAAACAAGAAGGTGTTAAAGAAAATGATAAGAAATATAATGAACAATAAATCTAAAGACAAATACTTCATACCTTGATTTGATTCTTAAAATCCTTGTTCGATGTTGATTTCTGATGAAAGTAATCAAACATGAACTTTAACATGTGATAGCCTGGTCGGACATAACACTTTGAATTCTTCTTCAGGAACAGTTGGTTGATTGTCTTGTAGAATACGAGAGCAGACGATGATTGAGTCTTAAACACTTGAATGTTCAACTTTTCTGCAATCTAACCATGAGATGATGAGAAACATGTTTAGCTACTACAAATAATCAACTACAAACAAACTAAATAACATACATTGTACATGAATATGGACTGTAAGACGGACGCACTCTTCACGCGACTTACTCTCAACACATTATACACTGCAACAGACTTGTACTTTTGATGACAGAGTTCAATCCATCGATTCAGCGTTGAAGGAGGCACCGCATCAATATCATCCCATACAAACACGAGTGCAAATGAAGCACCATCACTCTCTTCTCTCCTCTCTGAATACCATTTAACAATGGTATCAAAAGACGGAGATTTCACCTTGTTCAGGTCCAACTCGTTCTCTAGTAGATACTTTAGCAGTGTTGTGGTCGATTTGCAGTGCATGGAATGAATGTGAAAGACAAGTGTGTCTTGTTCATCTTCAACAGAGGCCCCTTTTGCTTGTTTCTTCTTTTCATAAAAGAGCTTGAACGGCTCATTCAATTCACCTGTTTGTTCATCATTATGAGTGTGACGGAGAAATAAAAATATTGTAAAACAAACAAACCAACTTTACAAAAAAAACAAATACAAAAACACAACCAAATGCTAACCTAAATCACACTGAACAACAGCAATCGGCAATGAAAGCCACCATAAGCAAGATTGTTCATTAGTTTGACAAGTTTGTTGCTGTAACACCTTCCATGCATCATACTCTCGCATCACAAACTTTTCCACTTCTACGACAGTGTCATCACCCTTGTGAACATTTCGAATCTGATTCATCTCATCACTCAAAATGTCCATGTGATGCACGAAGCAGTCTTTTCTCATTTGACAGAATTGGCTTGCATGTTCATTGGATTCCTCAATAAAAGAGTCCCAATAGTTGGGTTGAAGGATTGTAGTCGCTGACGAAGAAGCTAACGAGTTTGTATTCAACGATTTTTGAACGCGCTTTTTTCTGGCCAAATTGGCGCGAATGGCGGAGAAGGAGAAACTGGCTGTGTTTGTCTTGACAGCGGGGTTTTTAATTTGAGTTGTGGAAGCGGGAGAGAGAAGTGGGACATGATTGGGTGCAGTGATAGCCGTGGTGGGTGTCTCCTCTGGTTGTTGTAGTGCTTGAGAGATTCTCCGTTTCTTATTGGGTGTCACGCTCATTTTTCTGTTCGATTTTTCTTTCGCATTTTGGTAAAGGCGCCAAAATGCATAAAAATATTCCGTTCCTATTACTCCTTTCTTGATCAAATTCCTGCGGGGAGAGCAAATTCCACTCGTGCTCTTCGAAATCAAAACCAAATCCATTGTACCAATTCTCACTATTATTCTCAATGTCATCATCATCATCATCATCAAATACCCCCACTAATGAAAACAGCAATGATAGCGTCGCACCAGCATCATCTAACAATGAAGGAGAAAACAACAACAACAATAATAAGAATGATAATGATAACAGTAACAATTTTCGTACAATCAAAGTTCGAACTGTCGATCACAGAGAAATCGTATTGAACAACCTTCCACACAATGTATGCTTCCCACACTTTTTTTTTGTATTCCAACCCAAAAAAAAATCAAATCATCAACTTACACATCATGAACAAATACAAAAAAACTAGATTTCCATCATGGAACTCAAAAAGAGAATAGAGAGTGAGATTCAAGTACCCATCAACAGACAACGATTAATCTTTTCTGGTAGGGTACTGAGAGATGACTCATTGTTGAATGAGTGTGGTATTCAGGACCACAATGTGATTTTATTGGTCAATAACAATCCACCACCTCCACCTCTACCAGCATCGTCATCATCTAGTAGTAGTAGTAGTAGTGGTAGTGTGATGAATCAACAACAACAACAACCTCCACAAGTAAGAAGAATGATCAATGGTGGAAATGTAATTGTATCAAATATTACATTACCTGTATCTTCACTGCAACAACAACAACAACCATTCAATCAGCAACCAAATCAACAACAACAACAACAACAATTACCATTTCCATTCATGATGCCAAATCCTACGAATGCGAATAATAGTAATACTGCAGTAGGTGGAGTACCAACAGTCACTACACATAATTTTACCATTGATTTATCTCAACTTCAAAATTCAGGTGCAAATGGTAGTGCTGGTACTGGTGGTACTGGTGCTACGAATAATGTAAATGATGTAGTAGGTCAAATTGTGAATCAAGTAGTGAGAATGGTATCCAATGGCCCACCACTACCACAACAACAACCATCACAACAACCATCACAACCATCACAACAACAACAACCAGTGAGAAGAGCAACAGTTGTAATTAATCGCAATACTGCTGTTCCTAACACTACAAATACTGCAAATAATACAGCGAATACTGCTGCTGCTGCTTCTACTCCTCTTGATCAAAATAGTCGAATGATTCTGAGACAATTTATTGAAGGTTATGAACGAAATAGAGGTCACTTGTTCTCTGCACTCACCAGTAATAACAATTCGAACAATAATGATGTAGCCATTGTTCAACGAATGATTTTGGATTTGAATCGATATTTACAAGCAAGAGGAGTTGGCACTATTCCACAACAATCATCTCAATCCTCACTCAACAATAGTAATAATAGTATTCCACCGATTCAATTGCATTTACATGCCAATTTGGATGAAATTGATAGAATACCGAGTCAATTGAGTCGATTACAGACATCTCTTGCTGCTCAACAATCTCAACAATCACAATCTCAACAACAACAACAACCAACCATTTCTTCCTCCATTACCATTACTCCTACACTCTTACCTAGAAATACTACTACTACTCCTTCTACTGCTAACAATACTACAACAACAGCTAATCACACTCGTAATACTACTACCAATCCTACCAATAGTAATAATCCAACTTCAACATGGAGTCAATGGTTCTCAAGTGTAGCACCCATGGTACAAACAGTCATCTCCAATGCAGCCACCAATCTTCAACAATTGAATACGACCAATCTCAACAACAATAACAATACTACTACTACTACTACTGCTAATACTGGTAGTAGTAATAGTAGTAATAGTAATAGTAGTGAAGATGATGAAGAAGAAATGAAACAAATTCAAAATGTGTTTCATTCAGTGTTCTCTCATGTCACAATGAACGATTGGATTCAATTGTTTATGAGTGATCAATGGAATGGAGTCATTGATTCCATTAGTACTCCACTCTATCAACTCTTGACATCTGATACTGATACTACTACTACTAATAATAGTGAGGAAGAGAGACAGAGATGGAATCAAGTGATTGAAAAGTACATGAGGAGATGTTTGAATTTGGAAGCATTGATTTCTCATTTGCACTCCAATTCATCATCATCATCATCATCTAGTAGTAGTAATAGTAGTAGTAATAGTGGTAGATGCAATACAGAGAGAATACAAGAGCGATTGATACAGATTGTGCAAACACATGTATATCAATTGAGATTGCTCATTCTTCAAAATAACAATAACAATAATGGTGGCAGTAGTAATAGTAGTAGAAGAGCAGAGTATTATAGAGAGTTTAGGAATGAATTGAGTGTGTGGTTGGGTCAAATGATTGATGTGTTCATGGAGGAACAAGGAGTCTTTTCTTCATCTGTATCATCTGTATCATCATCATCATCATCAAGTGATGAAAATGTGAGACGATTGTTGCAATTCTATTCGGATCACGTAGTCTCCGTGCTTGTTTCTTCATTGAATCAGCAACAAGGCGGTGGTGCTAATAACAATATTGCAATGGCAACGACCATTATGATGAATCAAAATGTGTTGAAACATAGTTTGGTGAATTTCTTGTTGCGCATGTATCAATCATACAAGGCAACTGTTCCTGCTGCTACAAGGAGAGCAACTGCTGCCACGACTTCTTCAACAACAGATATTGATGATTTGTTGGAGATGGCAGCAGCTAGTTTAGACATGGATGACGAAGCAGAACAAATGACCAATGTATGTTAACCTGGTTTTTTATTTATTGTTTGTGGTATGTGAATGCTGTTGTGTGAGAACGCGTCAAGAATATTAACTTACCATCTAAAGGGAATGAACAATGGCAAAGGCAAGGGCAAGGATCATGCCAACAACAACTAATCACTCGGATCGAAAGAGATCTAGAGAATCGTCCACAACTGATCAGCAAGAGGTGGAGTCACTGGTCAGAAACAAGAAGCACAAGGAACACTAAGATCTAATGAAAGTAAAGATTTAAATCTAAACAACATCCTTCAATAACAGAGAAATTGCTTGCCACTCTATTATTTGTTAAAGATGATTACGTATTGGTCGTACTGACCAACGAGGTATTTTCCAAACTCCTTGAGAACTTCGTAATCTGTTTCGTAGTCTGGGGAGTAAACATCTGTCGGACCCAACTGAATACTTGGTTTGTTTCCACTCATGCAAACACGATACTGTTTCTCTTTATGTTCGAGATGATAGTATTCTTCTGTGCACTTAGCACCTCCTTTGATCCAAAATCTACCTGTCGGATCTTGAAACTGTGGAGTAGAGGTTGAGTCACTGAATACGAACGTTCCTAGCTTACGATTATATCTCAAACTCTGGGCTACCAACTCGGCTCTGTCATAAATTGATACTTTCTGGTCGTTGTCCCAAAATTTGACGATTCCACCTCTATCCGTGGCGGTGGTGCGGGATGTATCTTCGAAGTAGTATGAAAAAGCCCTATTCTTGGACATGTTATACACGTTATAGTCCTCTTGACCAAGAAGTACAGGTCTACTGATATCATTCTCATCTGAATCTTCAATTATGTAACGAATGTCAATATCTTCACGCTTTTTGGTATCAAAGACTGTAATTGAATAGATATCCAATGTGCTCGGAGGCTCAGGGGTGCACCCTTTCATCGACTTTAACATTTCCTTCATCCTTTCCCCATCAAATGTATCTTCACGATCCAAATTCCATTTAAAGGCTGATGCTCCTTTCTCTAAGTATGGTCCTGTTGTCCCTTTACCTCTCAAGTCCATCTTACTTTTCACAATGAACTTCCCTCCCAAGTATATTCTTATCATGGTTTTTTTGACCCCACAGTTTCTCAATTCGTTCATCATGATAGGATCTCGATCAGCAGTGTATAGCACAGTCGTATTGGACAATGGTTCTGCCCACCAAGGGTAGCGGTAATATTTAATACTCCGTGAGGGGATTGGTTCCAATCGATAGGAATTCCAAATCTTCTTACCGGCGTACGATTGCCATCCATGTGGAATAAACTCGAGATGTTGTCTTTCAGAATTGACTCCAAGCAGATATCGAGAGTGAGAAGGAAAATAGATGGCGTCCACCATTGTGTACACTAACCGTTGGTTCACTTTGATACATTGATCGTGGTCAGCACCTGAGATTTCAAATGAATTCTCTTGTTCCTTCTCCTCAACATGAACTCCTGGATACTTCTCCTTGATCTCGGGCAACTTGTTGGCGATTGCTTCGAATAGCGATGCATCTTTCATGAACTCTGGAAGGTTTTCTTCTTGGATGACATTCAGTGTGAGTCGAATCATCGTTTGTTTGTTTTCTGATTTTCGAAACAGATGTGTTACGGAACTACAAGATACGGAAAAGTGGGAAAAAGCCTCCCTCAAAATGAAAGAATAGAAAACGCATGGATCTACGATTCATGCACTTTTAAAATTCTAAAACTACTTCTTGTTTATTTTCGTGTATCTATTGTGCGATCCATCTTCTTCCTGTGGTTGCTTATTCAGTGGCAACAATGCCCTTCTCAATGGCCCACTTGGCAAACGGTCTAGCAGCAGCCTTCATCTTCTGAACGAGTGCAGCATCCTTGACCATCTTTGACTTTTTTGTGCTCATGACCCAATCGACAATCACTGATGCATCATGAATGATATCCTGTTGATAGAGGGTCAAGAACAAGTTGGCCACATGAGGCAACACCTTTTCTTCTTCACCACGTGGAGAGAATGTGGCAATATAGTCCTCAGTGTACGCCAGAATGAGCTTGTCCTGATAG
Source organism: Tetramitus jugosus (assembly GCA_937625935.1). Taxonomy (NCBI): domain Eukaryota; phylum Heterolobosea; class Eutetramitea; order Acrasida; family Vahlkampfiidae; genus Tetramitus; species Tetramitus jugosus. The sequence goes on along the minus strand of OW569394.1, from coordinate 122,188 downwards.
TGTTGATTGAGCAACTTTCGAATGAGTGGAGCATACAATTGGATACGAGTGACCAATGGTGTCTCCTCTGATTTCTTACCAGCGTACATGGTGGAGAACACACTCTCAAACAACAAACAAATAATGTCCTTGTCAGAGAATTCATAAGTGGTTTGAATTTGTTTGAGTGCGTGATAGAGTGAATTCAAGTGTTGAGTAATGATGGATGGTGAGTAGTCATCAGATGACACTTGTGCAGAGTCTTCTTCAGTCAATGATGATGATGACAGTGGTTGTTGATTCGTCATCATCAAATTCATGTACCTGAGGAGGACTTGTTGAGGTGAGATTCTACCATCAGCATCCGCTTGTTCCTCTTCTTCTGCTTGTTGTGCTGCTGCTGCTTCTTCTTCTTCATGTTGTTGTCTTCTTCTTCTCTTGGCATCTGCAGCAGCATCATTGGAAGTAGCATCCGTAGAGGTAGAAACACCAGTCAATGCAGAAATATTGTCAGACAAGCCTTCTTCTCTTCTTCTTCTCTCAACAGCTTCATCACTCGTGTCTTGACTCCATTGGACTTGATCCTCTGGTTCCAAATCATCATCTTCCATCTGAGAAGACTTCTTCTTTGAACTAGTGGTGACAGTGGCTGATGTAGCATTGGCAGCACTACCCTTTTGAGTCATATTGGTAGGTGGATGCTTCAGAATAAAAGTAACCAATTTCTCAGTGGGGCTGACAGTGGCAATGTGACCACATGCACGACAATTCATTTTCAATTCTTCACTCTTTGTAATCTCATAACTGCACTCTGGTAGTTTACACTTGTAGCACAAGACAAATTTCTTGATAAAATTCTGAAGAGTATTCTCCATTTCTCTCAATTCAAATTTACCATTGACTACAGAGTGTTTAGTCTTCTTGTCGTACTTTGATTGAGCAGCACATTCTAATCCAAAGTATTTGGTTGGATCTGTGCATGTTGTATTTTTTTTGTTTTGTTGTTGTTGTTTGTTGTTGTATGTGAAAAGTGTGAGTTTTTTTTTTCGTGTCGCAGAATAGGAAAAAATGATCATCATCAACACAAAAGAATGGAGAAATAATAATAATACGTACATTCAGGAGGTACGCCCAAACTCTCAGAAACACGACCAATGTTGGTAATGACAGTTTTGATACCGTTTCCTCTTCCTTCTACTTTTAATTGAAGTAATTCTCTCTTGTAACGATAATGAGCATCGTTGTTGCCTTCTTCAGCAATATTCACTAAATGAGAACTCATTTTGTTGTTGATTGATTGATTTTGTTGTGTGATTTTTTTTTTCTATCGCTTTGCGTTTTTTTATGTGGCGCAGAAATTAATTTTCTTCTTGTGTTTTTTTTTGGTGCAAGAGCGGATTTGATTCAACCTTGACCTTGAAGGAAGGATGGACTACAGTCGCTTAGAATCTGATATTCTCTCTCCTGACCAATGATTCTTCAAAAATACAGTTTCAGGAAAGCAAGGATCAAGAACCTTTGGAACTCAAAACCAGGCTACGACCTCAAAAATATTTTTCACACAATTTCTTAGGTCTGCACAATTTCTTCAACTTCTCTCTTACCTATCTCCCTGCTTGGATTCAAAAGTTTAAGAACTTGAGAGGTTCGACTCTCCTTCTTGGGATCTGATCACTTACTTAACATTGATGATAGAGTTATGAAGAGATGCTGGAACGAGTCCAAGAACACTCAGATGAAGCACTTGAAAATTGTGGGACTACAATGATCAAAAGAAGGTGCTTTTCCATTACGGGAATTCGTAAGTTTTTATGCAGGACTAGAGTCATTCCCGATCTCATCTGGTGTGATCACAATTTTTTGACTGCTGTTGGCCCGCATCATTGGTACTCACTGCACAAATCTGAACATGTTGCTCCTTCGTAATCTGTGAATCAATATTCCAAATTCATTTATTCAGAAAATCAGTAGCCACCTTCAGAGATTAACTCTAAGTCACATTGCCTGCTTGGATGAATCTCCTCCAAACTCTCCAGAGGACCGAGTGAGAACAACTATTTGTTCTATTGTATTTCTATGACCAATCATTTGAGAATCACTAATGCTGCTCGATTGGATCCAATTGAAGTCACCAATTTCGAGCTGTTGTTTCGAGTAATTAACAATCTTTGCTTTTTCCTCAATGATGTTATTCTTACCAATGTAGATACCGCCACTGTTTGGACCACTCTTCAATATGACCTTGGGATGAATAATTGCGTTCTCTCCAAGTAAAATGGACCAGAGTTGATCAACAAAATATTCCATTGTCAAATGAGCGATCTGCATCTGTCGTAAATCTCCAGAGTTTGTGATCTCCGATAATACAACGAACCAAAGTATTATTGATTTTCTAGATAAAATTTCGGTTTGGGGGTTCGTGACAAAACTGATCAATCTCATTCTTTCCTCATTCTAGTGTGAACTGATCTCATTACCGTGTATCTCATGTTCTTCCATTTGCCTTCCAATGCACCAGACTCTCAATTCAGGAGTTCTGATTTCCTGACTCAAAAGTATCTCGGTCGATATCAAGTCATGAAACCTCTGATGCTACAAATGATACACAACGATCCTCCTATTGTTCAATGGAACCTTGTCAAGACGGAAGAACTCGATAGTCATAAGAGTTCTGATAGCTCTAGAGGAGAACAAGGTCTCACCATCTCCAAGTGCACTCTACCCGATACCATGACCACTCATAGCAATGTTACTGTATGGAGAGGCGACGTTGAGATTCCCAATTTGAAAACTTCTGAATTCTTGGAGGAAATGTGGTCCGAAAGAGGCTTGTGCAGCACCAAGCAAGGACTTCAAACCATTGACCCTGATCAAGAATATTGTGAATTGCACCGAGTGTTTCACCCCCATTTTCCTACTCTTGTGTTGCTTCACTCACAATACAATAGTGGATCCATGCTCGTAAGCAATAGAGATGTGCTGGTGTATCGATACATTGAACAAATTTCACCGACAGAGTGGTTGGCTGCTGGATCGAGTGTGGATGATGAAGACTTTTTACAGTATCCTTGTGGTGAGGGTTGCGTGAGAGCCAATGTCATTCAATATGGTTACTTGTTTCAGGAGAGTTACAAGAGTGATGGACAGTGTGATTTGAAGATTACCAATGTGATTCAAACGGCTGTGGGTGGTTTCGTTCCCGATTTCATTGCCAATCGAGTCAACAAGAATCAAGTGTATTCGCTGTTACGATACAAAAAATACTTTATGGACAAGAGAGGAGCAACAAAACAAACTGAAACTGTTTCATCATCTGCACCTTGATCATAGAATAAAGGGATAGGCGAGACTGTATGAAACGAATGGTTCTTCTTGATGATGTGTATTTTCTATTTAGTCTTGTTTGTGTGTGGCCAGATCGAAGGATCAATAAATAGTGTTTATTTCAAGTCACTAACTCGTCAAGGAGTCTATCTAGTTTATACAAATGACATGGAAGACAAGCCAGATAACTTTCTCAACACCCGTATCCTCATTGAGAATGAAGAATACGAGTTCCCAATGAACTGTTCTGCAAGAGACATGAGACATTGAATGTGAATAGGAAACACAATCTGTTCTGGGTTCTTCTTGGCCTGAAGATGCTTCCATAGTTCATCCTCCAACGTCCACCTCTTTTCTTTCATCTGTTTTCGGAAATGATCATCATTTTCATTGTGTGCTATCACAACATTAGAAATGTTGAATGTGTTCTTTAGTGATTCCACTTGTTCAATCACACTGTCCGTGGGAGTGTAGCAACTCGTTGGAGTATACGTATCTTTCCACATTGGATGAACTCGAACAGATGAATGGCAGTGACTCCTGTAATCACCTCTCCTCAGATGCACTCCAATAAAGGATGTGATGCCTAGAATGGACAGAACTCTCTTCAATTCTGACTTTATATTGTCATTGCATTTCAATGTAGATCCCTTATCGTACGACAAGTTATAATCCCATGTGAATCTTGTCTGAACATAGAAGGATCCTCTGTGCAAAGATGTTGATGACGCCACATCTGGTATGCCATGTTTTGCCACACTACTCATTTCATTCTTAAACAATTGTACATAATCTCTGGCATAGATGAAAAGGAGAGGTGGTCCTTCATACACATGAGTTCCATTGTTTGGTTGAATCAAATCAAAGTAACGATCGAATTGAATACTTGGCTCTTTACAAGAATCATCATAATAATAAAAATTTCCTCTTGATGTTGTGGTTACTAAACTACTATCAGTACTACTACTAGTACTAGTACTACTCTGCAAGCTCTTGACACAATCATTGACTCTGAATGGAAAGTGATTGGTATGAGAGTTCATCAATGGTGGAATCACAAGGATACGTTTAGTGATCAATGCAGTGTAAATCAATGATTCAAATGTCATGAGTTGATTACTGAGACCAGATGATGGAAAGTACATTAAGAAGCCTTGAATATTGTACTTGGCCTTCAATTGTTCTCTTCCATTCTCAATCCATAATTGTTGCACAGTAGTAGTCAAGAATGGACGAATATCTACTGGTTGTAACTTTGTTAGTTGTTTCATATAGGATGTAGCTGTTGTTGTTGATGTTGTTGTTGTGAGAGGTACCCAACGAATCGATTCACCCAATTCATTGTATGGCACATCGCCTGTTCGATAGACACCAAATGGGATATAAACTGATGTTGTTGTTGTTGTTGTAGAATCATTAGTAATAGTGTGAGACATCATGAGGGGAGGAGTACCATCAACTGTGCGTTCTTGTTCTATACCATTGTTGAAAATGTTCATCTCCCATTGATACAGTATCATGTAGATGAAACAGCTAGAAACAACGACAAGAGCAAGGAATGCGATGCGTTTCTTCATTTCTTCTTCTTCTTGGTTGGTGTGTGTGTGCTATAAACCCTATCTAGCGTTGAGTGTCCCTTGTGTGATGGTGGGGGGGAGCTGAACCGATTGGAGGAGGAAAATGCCGGGAGGGGTTATTTTCCTATGTACTTCAGTGGGTATGCTTAGAGATTTGGTGCCCAATCGAGCAAGTGGTTCGCACCCAATGGGATCCATAAAAGATGAGAACTGTCCTTGTTCCTCATTGAGAGTGTCAGACCCTTTTATGACCCACTATCTCAAAACCGTTTTAAAACTGCACTCATAGCGGAGCAACCAAAGACCTTTCCGTTGCTGGCAGGCAGAAGAACCAAACGCCAATCGTCAGGGTCAACGCGAGTACTCGATGCAACCCACAATTATTGTTGTGTTTCCATTGATAAACTTAAACCATTTAATTAATGATACTACATTAATTCATATGTTTTAAATATTTAATGACAAATAAGTTGGTATTATGTAATGTTAGCGGAATAATACATTTTCGGTGGATTTAATAACTATAATATCTATGTTAGTTACTCGACAGTAATCTTGATACGATTAAAGAGAGTTATTTAGATTTGGAAAGGAAAAGTGGCTGTCAGTTTTGAGCCCAAATTGGTAGTTGTGGGTTTCAATATGTTACCGCGATCGTTCGCAGCAGTCCACCAAGAAGGAGAGTTAAGGTGGTCATTTAATTCGACATCTGAATGTGAACGAACAATCCAATATTCACGTCTTGTCGTTTGAGCGACGCGAAGGACAGTGAATAGCATAGAAAAGAACAAACAAAAGGCTGGGGCAAGTGTGTGTTTGTTTATCAATGAAATCTCTTTTCATAGTCCCACTTTTGTTTCAGTCGATGATAAATGTGTTCCAATCGTTCTTCCATAAAGTCCTTTCTAGTCAACATGCCCACGACTTGATTCCTGTAATTGACAACCACCAAGTGTCGACATCCCATACTTCGGAACAACTCGTACGCCAAATCAACAGAAAACTCTTGATTGACACACAAGCTCGAATAATTGACGAGCTCTCTCAAATCAATCACCTTGTTCCAATGTGCCTCCGTATACTTTTTACACACCTTGTGCAATAAGATGTGAGGACCATTGACAATGCGATTCAACTCCTTTTCACTAAAGTGCTTTCGATTCTTCAACACTGCATACTTTAGCAAAACGAGCAGATGCTTCTTGGAGATGATACCGACAAACACTTGATCACCATTGACTTCTTCGCGCACCACTGGGAATCCATTGTGATCACACTCTGCCAAAATGGAGACAATTTTCTGTGCGGTTTCCATGTTTTCTCTGAGACAGACCACGCCGTGAACATTGGCACCAGGCATCACATGACCTCCACCACTCTCACTTGCACCACCACCAAAACCACCACCACTCACCATCATGGAACCATAATTCAAAGACCTTGGTGGTACCACTGTCGTAGTAGCAAGCAATGGTGAGACTTGAGCCAGTATATCACTGCACTTGAGCTTTGTCATGACAACTGAAGGCTCACTCTCCAAATAGGGAACATCCTTCAACTGCAACAACATGTCATACAGTGGATGAGTAAACAAATCACCTGTCCACTTGCTAATCATGGTGACGAGCATAATGGGGAACAAGTATTGCAAATCATTGGTAATTTCAACAATGATCACAGTCATGGATATGGTCATACGAGATACGCCACCCATAAAACTACTGGCACCAATCAGTGCATACACTCCTGGATCAATCTTCATGGATGGGAACAACATTTGAACCAACAGGCCAATGAATCGACCATAGCCTGCACCGACGAGCAATATGGGAACAACGAGACCACTGGAGAGTGCAGCACCACACGCAAATCCCGATCCCAAAAAGTAAATGCATGTGAAAATGACACAGGTACCCATGGAGAACTCTAGATTGAAACCTCGATTAATCAAATGTTTGACTGTTTGTTCTTGCTTGACTAGGAACAATGTTGCGAGTTCATTGTACTGATTGACACCACAAGTGTAGGACACTGTTCCTTGATCATCATTCTCCCCTCCACTACTCGGTGAATCACCACTTGTACTCTTTGATCTACCCATACCTCTACCAAGTGTCACAAGACTTGCATTTCCACGACCACTACTACTACTACTACTACTACCAACCAGTGAAGCAGCAGAAGCAGCAGAAGCAGCAGAAGAAGAATTCAAATTAGGTCTCGTCTTGCAGTGACTCAACATGGGCACATAGAAACAAACAGTGCTCAACAACACAACAAACAATACGACTTCAATCCATCGACGATATGCAAACCGATTCAAAAACCTCTTTCGCAATCGATTGAGTCCAATGACCATGGACGTGTACAGTGCACCCAACAATCCACCAATCACTCCAATCAACACAAAAAACACAATTTCATACAATCGATATCCCACATCGGGAGAACTCACTTCAAACAGAACAAAACTGCGCATGTACGTACTAATCGACAATCCACTCAAGAAGAAATTCATTGTGAAACATGCAATCATACTACCAAAAAAACATCGCCAAGTCAAATTTTGACTCCAATGCGAACTCACTTCTTCCAATGCAAATAATACTCCACCAATGGGCGCTCCAAACGCTCCACTGACACCACATGCCGCTCCCAAACTAATAAAATCACGTCTCTGTCTCGAATTCCTAAAATCCTCCATCATTGGCAATGCACATCCAATTGTCCGACTCCGAAATTCTCCGAGTCCACCGCCAATCAATGAACCAATGTGGATCATGGGGCCTTCGGGTCCAACGGGCAGACTGCTTGCCACAGATGCAATCACACCTACTACTTTGCCCAACAGTGTTGTCACATTGAAACACTTGGGTATGCGACTACCGTTCAAGTAGCCCTTGACTTCAGGTATGCCACTACCAATGGCATGAGGAGTCAAATAAATCAATAGTGTACTACTGAGCAGGATGAGAATGGTATTGTATGCAGTGTACACTGCGTAGCGTGAATGAATAGTTTTGAGAGATTGTTGGAAGACGAGTAGGAATTTGTATTCGAACAGTTTGTCAATCAGTGTGTGAACGAGGTAGGCAACGAGACCAGTGCACACACCAATGAGGAATGATGTGAGCCATTTTCGAACATTGTCCACGTGATGAGATCGATGTGATTTGTTTCTCATGGCGAGTCGGTGGGGAATGTTGTCTGGTACGACATAGTCTAATGATTCTACTACAATGGTTGTTGTTGTTGTTGGAGGTGTTGTTGTTGGGTGATGAGTGTTTTTTGATTCTTCATCATTGTTGTTGTTGTTGTTGTTGTTGTTGGTGGTGGATGATGATGATTTTTTTGTATTCTTGGTGTTGGAACCAAGAGCGGGAATTTTCATGCGGGCGTGTTTGCGCGCCAAAATATGAATGTAACGTTTTCGTTCGGCAGTGATTCGAATTTTTTCTTCTCTGTTCTCTGCTTCACTGTCTTCATCATCATCATCATCGATTGGATCCAAATGGTTATTCAGATTGTGATTCTTTTGTTTGTAATGATAATAATTTTCAATATAGAAATGATGATTGCTATTATTGTTGTTGTTGTTGTTGTTGTTGTTGTTGGATAAGAGTGGAATGATTGAAGTTTCATTTTCAATCTTTTCCCCACCATTTTCACCATTGATATCATGACTATGGTTGTTGTCAACAATGAGGTGTATCATGTCATCATCCTCATTATCATTGTTGTTGATGTTGATGTTGTTATTGTGAAGATCACTCATTGATGATGATAAGTTTGTTTGTCTTGTTTGTTGACTTGTTGTTGTTTGGTATTATTGTTGTTGTTGTTGTTGTTGAATGAATTCATTCGAACATTGACAAATAGATATCTTTTGATTTTTTTGCTTGTTCGGGAAGTGAAAATGCAAAATGAACGGAGTTTTTCTACCTGGACCTCAGACTTCCAATTGGGAGAAACGATCTGGGAATTTTCTTGTTGAGCTCTTATGTGTTTATGGTGAACAGTGCGCACTACGAAGCTCGAAATTGATGTTTGAGTCAACCACCAACCATTCGTGAATAGGCTCAAAGCGAGCTGGGTCTCAATATTTGAAACACCAAGTACATGTAGAAAAGAGAAACGCGAGTATGAAACATGAGCATGAGTTGAATCTCATTCACTGATCTTGATCTAGACTTTCACGAGTCCACAGCTCACAATTCGAGTTCAATACTCTTGTTTGACAAACCCAATACCAATCCAAATACTTGAGCGGTACACCACCAAGAGCAAGGTACTTTCTGTTGTAACAAGTCACAGAGTACTAATGTCCACCGTTGAATTCATCAACAACACTTCTTTCTTGCGATGTTTCTTATCACTCTTTTTCAACGAATGAGAATAAAACTTGCGAATCAAGTACCACAAACTCAATAGAATAGCTATACTACTAAGCACTAACCAACAAATTACCATCCACTGTCGAATATACATGATGAGCTCGTACTTGTCTCTATACCTAACAGCGTTGTTGTTCACAAGTGGTTGTTGACCTCTATCGAGTGAATTGACTTGATTTCCGAGTGTAGCTTGAATACTGGACGACATTGAGGTGAAGAAGAGTGAGCCCGGAATAATACCAAGGAGAGTGCGAATATAATGGAGTGATTTGGTTGGTGAAGAATTACAGTAAGGACGGTTTAAACTCGACTTCAGTGTCGGAAGTCATTGACGCCCGTTCGGGATGATGGGTGAAGACACTATCAGCCATGCGGTAGATCTTTATTAGGTAAATGACGATTCCGATTCCCAAAGTTGAATGTATGTACATTCCTGTGTCGATTAAATGATTCATTTTTCTGAAAAGAAAGGTCCATACAACTAACAGCCAAGTTAACAAGATACATTGTCTTTTCGACATGAACATCCATCCATCTTGGTATTGGTTCCCATGAACGAAATAGGAATCCGCTTTTGTATCATACATGTAAAAGTTGTCATCACCTTCTCTGATTGTCTTGAAAACCCTCCATCCTTTTGCTACAGCACTCTCTGAGTCATCAATGTAAGCATTATTGACCAACAGTACACAGCTTCATATTCTAGTATAGCTCGCTTTGACATCCTATTTTCGAAGTTGATGACGCAAACATCAAACGTACGAGACGGATATCTCTCTGTTTGAACACACACACTTCATACGGTACCAATGTCCACCGTTGAATTCATCCATAAAACCTCTCTCTTGCGACGCAGTTTCTGACCCTCTTTTGACCAATGAGAACAAAGCTTGCGAGTAAAGTACCACAAACTCAATAGAATAGCGAAACCACTGAATACTAACCAACATATAATCACCCATTGTTGAACATACATCATGAGCTCGTACTTGTCTCTATACTTGACAACGTTGTTGTTCACAAGTGGTTGTTGACCTCTATCGAGTGAATTGACTTGATTTCCACGTGTAGCTTGAATGTTGGACGACATGTGGTGATGGTGGTGGTGAAGAATAGGTAGGAATAGTACAAAGAAGAGTGTGAGGAAAGGAGTGATTTGGTTGGTGAAGAATTGAAGTCAGGGAAGAGTAGTAGTGATTATGTGATATGACATCGACCAACGTCGGGATGATGGTTGATAAAGTTGTTGCGCTATCCGACATGCGGACAAGGTGTTTATTTGGTAAGTAACGATTCCGATTCGGAATGGGAAGGTTGATTCCCTGGTCGATTATATGATTCTATCTTTCCAAAACGAAAGTTACGTACATTCCGGACCTACACTGTTGTTATTCTGGAAGTACAAACCTCCTGGTGTTCCTTTCCTTTGGCAAGTACCTTCCCAGTGCCCTTGAATTTGCAGCAACAAGCACACAGACACAAACAGCGCGCTTTAATAACATCGAAGTACTTGAAACACAATGCACAACTGACAACCAACACTAGTACCAACGTAAAAACGATCCATTTCGGTACTAGCCATCGATCTGCTTCTATGTAACGATGAGATTGCAAGCTGTTAATATACGATTCCATACTATGGCACGTTCCAGAATTGCAGTTTGGAACATGAAGGTACTTTGGTACTCCATTGTGCTTGTAACCAGAGAAGCTGGGAGGAACCGTAGTCACATCATCGGCTAGAACACATTCTTTGTTGTTCGCTTGGTCATAACTCGACTTGGCGCAGGAACTACCAGTGACAAAGCGAATATTCTTAGTAACTATTCGATTCATAACAGAACTATATGCCCTGGAACCAGTTCTAGGAGCAGCAAAAGTGATCAAATCCACTCTACTTCCTTCAATATCTAGATTATTGATGATATCAAAAGCACATAGATTGGCCACAGCTGCACCTTGGGAATGACCTGTGATCAAGTATTTAAAATCCTTGTGGTTTCTTTCAAATTCCTTTACGTAATCGTGAATTTGTGTCTGAAAGAACCGATACTTGGACAAGAACCCAGAATGAACCTTGAAACCATAGAACTCACCAGAGAAGATACCCTTCATGATGTTGGTCTTCACCATATCCATTTTGGTGTTGGTTCCCATGAACGAAATAGCAATCCGCTTTTGTTTATCATTCTTGTAAAAGTTCACTCTCTTGTCATCACCATCTCTGATTGTCTTGAAAAACTTCCATCCTGCTGCCACAGCACTCTCGTCATCAGCGTAAGCATTGTTGGACAAAATTGCAGCTTCATACTCTATTACAGAGACAGTCCCTCTCAAGAACTTTGCACCTCGTTCGTAGCAGTCAGATACACCCATAAGAGTTTTTCCATCTTTGTCTTGGAAGGAGATCTCTGGGCAAGATTTTTCTTGGGCATGAACCACAAGAGTCCAGATGAGAAAAAGAAACGTGACGATTAGAGCCTTTGGGTAGTGATTGAACATGGAAAGTATTGATTGAATTATTTGTGTTTGAAAATTGTTTGGCTGTTGGCTTCAAAAGTTGTCCCTCGAACGAAGGAAGGTTAACAGGTTGACTTCTGTTTACAACATGAAAAGTCCTTATTGTCCCGCAACCAATCACAAATCGTCGTACTCAAAGTATTTCGTCCGCCTGACTCAAACTCCGACCCTTCACAGAACTTGATCAGTAGAACAATTACAACAAGGAACCGAACTCGCCCAAAAAAAAGCAAACACAGTCAAAAACACAAAAAATCAAACAAACGACAAACGAACAACAAATAGAAAATGTCTTCCTCTGCTCTCTCACAATGGGAAATTGAAAACAACATTACTGAAAGTGATCAAATCTACAAGTATGATGCTGAGAAACAAAGTGCCATTCTCTCCAGTAGACCATGGTCTCAAGAGTATGTTTTTTCTACTATTATTATGATAATTATTCGAATACACTTTTATATACCTATTTTGATGACTGACACACAATCAACCAATCACCCAACAACAACCAAAAAAATCAATACAAAAAAACAAAATGGACTATTTTTTTTTTCTGCTCTATTTGAAAATCAATCTATCATCAGTCCACACTACTTTAAAAAAGTGAAAATGTCTGCTCTGGCTCTTCTGAAAATGACCATGCATGCCACCAAGGGTCAACCACTCGAAGTCATGGGCATGATGCAAGGCAAGATTGAAGGAGACACGTTTATTGTGTTGGACTCGTTTGCTCTACCAGTCGAAGGCACGGAAACTCGTGTCAATGCAGGTGCCGAAGCCATTGAATACATGGGTCAATACGTTGGTCTCAGTGAACAATGCGGTAGAAATGAAAATGTAGTCGGTTGGTATCACTCTCATCCTGGTTACGGTTGTTGGTTGAGTGGTATCGATGTCAACACACAACTCACCAATCAAAAGTATCAAGATCCATTCTTGGCCGTTGTGATTGATCCAGTGAGAACAGTGTCTGCTGGAAAAGTGGAAGTGGGTGCTTTTCGGACTTTTCCAGAAGGGTACAAGCAGACTCAATCATCTTCTTCTCAGTCTGTGAGCATGGACGGATATCAGTCGATACCAATGGACAAGATTGAAGATTTTGGTGTGTATCACGATCAGTACTATCCACTCGAGATTGAATTTTTCAAGTCATCGAGCGACACTAGTCTGTTGAACTTGTTGTGGAACAAGTATTGGATCAACATTTTGAGTAGTTCACCACTGGTGCGCAACCGTTTCTACACCAATCAACAAATTTCTGATTTGGCAAAGAAGATGGACAAGGCGGAGAGTGAGATTGGACGAGGTGGAGCCAATCGATTCAGTGTAGTGAGCAGCAGCAGCAGTGGTGGTGCAGCAGCCTTGTTGGCCAATGACAACAATTCAGCTGCCAGTAGCACATCTAGTGGTGGACAGTCCAGTGCCACCTCCAAGGTAACTACCAAGGAGACTGAATTGAGCAGAATTCACAAGGATTCAGTCAAGTTGACCATTGAGGTGTTGACTGGTGTGGTGACTCAAGTGACCAAGGATGCACTGTTCAATCAATCTGTTCAACAACAACAACAAGCAACTAGCAGTGGTGAAATGATGGATCAGAGTGCTTAAAGATGATGATGTTGAATCCCATTATTTGTAAACTAACAAACAACAAATCTTTACCGCACTCTTGTTCTCAACATGGAACAGTTCTTACAACAACGTCTCGTCGGCAGTCAGATGAAATCACAGAAAAAAAAAAACCAAGAACATTCAATGAAATCCTGGAAGCGCCGAAATTTGCATTTTCACACCAAAAAAAAAGCAACGCTCAAACCCAAAAAACACTCAGCCCACCATCATCACAACAATCATCATCAAAACGAACCAAAGCATAAAATGGGAAAAGTGAAAAAAGGATCCAAAAACTCTGCCACCATCAAAGAGTCCTCCAACCCAGTCGGCATCATGTCCCTCTCCGACGCCATTCAACAACAACAAAACTCTGTTTCCGCGCCCAAATTTACTCCGCCAGTCGTCAAATCCCTAGACTCTGTCAATGCAGGAGAGAGAGAACAAGCATGCATCAGTCTCTCATCCATTATTCTAGAAAATTTTGGTGAGCATGTGGGTGCATTGGTCGAACTCAAAGTGGTTCACAAACTGATTCAACTATTGTTGGATCCATTTCGACCCGTTCGGAGTGCAGCTGTCGGAGCTTTACGAAATTTTATTGTAGTTGGCGGAGAATCCATGTGTGAATTGTTGGTCAAGCAAGATGTGTTGATGACCATTTCTCATGCATTGGTTCAAGCCTTTCAAATCGTCATACAAAATCATAACAATACAATCATTGATACTCAACAACAACAACAACAACAACAAGTAGTAGTAGAAGAAGAAGAGGTCGTAGTTGAAAATATTGAAGATGAAATGGGAGAAGAATCGGATAGAAAAAACACGAGTAAGAAAAATAACAATCAACAGCAACAAAAAATGACAAGAGAAGATGAAAAACAAGAAGCTCTCTACACATTGTATCAAGTCATGATTGTTCTCAGTTTCTTGTGTGAAAACAGTGAACAAGCCACTCAAAAACTCACATCAACCACCTATTTGGAACAACCATTGTCACATTACATGATTCAATTGTTGAGAACAGAGGGTACGAGAGAGTATATGCCACTGGTGAAAACTACGATTCAGTGTTTGAATGTGATGACCGATGAGAATCCATTGTTTAACTCTCAGTTGGTTCATCAGTGTCATGCACTCCCACTGTTTGAATCGTTCATGTCGGTGAAACACATTGGAGAAAATTCAGAGTCGGAGAATAATCTGCATTTACGAGTGACGAGTGCGTCCATTTTGTTCAACATTTATCAGTCCATGGTGGTGAACAGTGACAATGATTCCAAGAGCAATTCTGTAGCTGCTGTGCAGTCTCTCGTCCAATGTGTTCACTCCATTTTTTCAAGTGTCATTCAAGAGAGTTTAACATTGCAACAGAATAACAACAATAACAACAACAACAACAACAATGCCATTCAATTGTTGATTCCATTGTTGCCATTGTGTGCCAAGAGAGAACAAGCAAGAAATCAATCCAATTCTGTTTCTGTTGCTGAAAACAATAGTGGTGGTGGTGGTGCAGCTGCAAGTGATATGATGGATGCAAATGATGCAACTGAATTGCAAAGTTTGTTGTCCATGGACGATGATTCAAAGAGAATGCTCAAGGATTATTTTGATGATGAGGACAATACGGCAATTAAGACACCTGAGGCCAAACAATGGAAAATGCTCATTCGCTCACAAAAGATGAGTTTTGAGATTTTGGCCAATATTGTCTCTGCATTCTCCATGTTGAATCATTCTGGTCATAATAACAATGGTGATGTAGACATGGACATGAATGATGAACAGGAGATGGGTGAGGATGGTCAAGATGCGACCACGAGCCCAGAATTGGCTCAATTTTTATTGCAGAGCAACGTGTTTCACATTGTTCTCGAAAAGTGCATTCAATTGTCCATGCAAGGTGATTTGGAGTCATCTCGTGCGTTCATTCAAGAAGAGTTGACTCAGATTAATGAAACGTTGTCTCGTGGAATGAACTGCTTGGCCAACATTTTGCTAGAGACTGATGCACAATTGTTGGCAAAGTTTGATGTGCTTAAACTGTGGAACTGGTCATTTGAATTGTGCAAGTTTAGTGCTCAATCAGTTGCTTCCCTGGTGCCACAATTGCAACAACAACAACAGAAACAAAAGAAATCTGCTGTTGAATCACAAGTGGACATGTTGTCTGATCGCATTGATGTGCTCACTGGTATCTTGTGGACCATTTTGAGATCACAAGTCTTGCAAAGTCAACAACAACAGTATTTGACAGTGTTGCAACAGTCGGCACCGTTGTTTGGTGAATTGAGTTCATTTACATTGAATGAACAAGTGAGAATGAATTCGGTTGGTATCCTGGGAGAGATTGGAAAGTTGTCTCACAGTCTCGACAGCAACAAACTGTTGGCTCAAGTGTTTAGTGCTAGATTGTCTGATGCATCATTGTCTGTTCTCAGTGAAACATTGAATGCCATTTTTGATGTCTATGGTGATGTTCATTATGACAAGGTGCTCGTAGAGAGTGGTTTGTTGAAGAGAATGCAAGTGTTGGTCTCTCTGATGCAACAAAGAATACAGCAAAACATGAAACAGGTGCCAAATGATGTCATTTTCCGGGCAAAGGAAGCTCGTCTCAATCTTCAAAGGTTTATAAAGTACAAGGCCAATCTGTAAAATGCATGGACTTCACATAATGTTATTGTAAAGTTTTTCGCAAAAAAACGCGCTGCTGTCATGATCTACGCTTGACATGTCCTGGTACATGCTCTTTTTCGAGTGACTTTTTCAACATCATTTTGATCCAGGTTTCGAGATCAATAATCAAACAAACAAACAAACAACAAACACTAACAATCCTCTAAATATATACAAGCCATTCATTGAAACTATGAACCAAACAAAGGACACTGAACTTGAGAAGTGTGTAAGACCAACCTGCAGCAACAAGGGATCCATTGGATATCGACTGAAGAAATCCAATTCCATCTTTGAGGGACTGTGTGTCACATGTGGAACAGATGAGTTTCGAGGAAAAGTGGGACATGCAAGCAGTTATGAATTCAAATGCTTGGGATGCCACGCTGATGCCTCATCTTTTGACAAGGCCAGGAACAAAGCAAATCCAACGCACAAAACAGACTGTCCCCTGAAAGGAAAGAGGGGAACGAAGAGATTCAACACGGACGTTCCCACTGGGGATGAGTGGCTGCCAAACAAGAGACCAAAAACTAAGAAGAAGAAGGGAGCAAGGCAATCTCGTACAACATCTGACGGGAGCGAGAATGTCGCTAGCACTAGCACCTCTGTTGTATTGACTCAAGGCAGCAGCAACTCAAATGATGGGATTTCATTTGTTGGTTTGGCCACGACTCATACTATGGTATCTCGTGTTCCACCAGAGCAAGTTGTTTCACCACAGGCAATCATGCATGGTCAGCTGCAATCTCCAGCACTACAAGAACTACTATCGCTTTCACCTCCACCATATGCAACACATGTGGTCGACAACGTGATGACACCCGATGATTATAATGGACCAAGCGGAGAATCCTCTGCCTCGTCATTCGTCAGTGGATCCTCCTCCACTGATTCGGATGAAATGTTAAAGTTGGAGGAATTGTTCTCCTCGGTTAGGGATGATATGGATTGGAATATGGATGATATTGACTCTTTTGATTCGTTGGACAGGAATTATAATCTGATGTTGGCCTTTTCGGCTCCTCGAAGCTCTGAACAACAGCAGCAGCAACTACAATTCCAACAACTGCAACAAATGGCATTGTATGCACAACAGCAACAAGTCATGTTGATGCAACAACATCTTATGGCCCTATTTTCATTTCTATTTCGTGCATCGCTTGGTTCAGAACCAGCCATTAACTCACATGTGAAGCGGCTCATGCACCCACAACACCCAACACAAGATTCCGTTTTCCATAATAGTGAGCCAACTAGGAATGCGACTTCACCAGCTCAGAGTACTACTCTTGATGTGTCAGAGTGCGAAAGGCCAACACCAAGCGCTTTTGAAGAGCTCCCTATTAACATTGAAGCAGAGAGCCTCTCGACATCACCTGAAATAACTGTTTCTCCTGCTGCATTCATTGATGAAACTAATGAATGCGCAGAGGACTCCTCTTCAGTGTCAAATTCTGAAGGAACCTTATCAAATAGAATTGATAGCCATTCATTCGGTGGAAACCGTGGAGTTGCAGTGTCACTGATGTTGAGCGACCCAACTCAATTAACAGGCCAAAACTGTAATATTTCTCTCAAAGGGGATGATAGGGAAGGTGAAGAACCTTGGGATTCATTTGATCTACTTGATGTTTAAAGCTAAAAGTCCTCGTCACAGAAGGCTAAGCTTGTTAATATCAGCGAGACCAATCAGAAGCGAATATGTTCTTGCATTTGTGGTACAGTCTTGACTACTCACAAATGCAAGAATGTAGATCGAATAAGTACTTTGCTGGGATGTCCAATTGTTCAAACCATTGGACTCCCCACGATGTTACTTGTTAATTCTGAATAAATTTCTTTTAAATTCCTCAACTCAAATGCAAGATTGGAAAACAATTCTCCGCTCAATTATCCGTCTCCTTCGTTCTTGCGTTGTAAAGCTCCTCCCTTCATTATTTCACCGGCTGGATGACTACTTCTCCGACCACATCATCACAAAAAACAGCAACTCTCTCACAGCAACAAAAACAAAACAACAAACTGTTAACCTCATCTTCTTATGACCACATCTACCAATAACTCTTCTTCTTTTGAGAAGAAAAAGTCCACACCAAAGACCATCAAGCCCTTCATGAGTCGAACTCACACTGCTACACGCAGTTTCACCTCCAAGTTTGCTTTCCGTTTTGGAACAAAGACATCTGGAGATTTGGCCTTCTTTCCCATGGTGACTCATGCTTCTGCTGGTCGTCGCAAAATCACTCACATGTTCTTCACGCTCGCTCCAGGTGTTCAATCCTCCAGCATCCAAGTTTTCATCTATCTCCTGAAACAAGAGAGTGATACGTGGGAGTATCTGCAAGAGTGTCCACTCATCCAAGTAACAAAAAACAAGAAGGAGAAGAATCGTTTTCAAATCGAGTTTGACTCGAGTTGTGTGGAAGAGGATAAGCCATGGTTCAGGCTGGATGTCAAGATTGATGAGGAGCAAGATTCAATCTACTACTTTGGTAAAGTGAATGGTAAAGGTCGACTCCCAAGATGCGAAGAGTACCTCACGACTCTACTCGGAAAAAGCATTGTGTTGGACGAGTCCTTGACAATGACCATGATCCATGAACAATTCTTGACCACCACACACAATCCTGACCCACTTGTTCCACCCAGGGAAGTCAAGAATTGTCAACAGCAGCCACCACCACCACCACAAGGACCACTTGCACCTCCACCTGCAATCCATGTTGTTAACAACATGATGACAGGATCACCCAATTGTTATTATCATGGACCCATGTGCTACCATCAACAACCAAGCCAACAACTATCATTTGCCCCTCTTGTCCATGGTCTTATGGGCCAGTCGTGGCCACTACCATTTTCATATGGTCCATCAGTTTGTTTTGCACCTCCAGCCATGAACTCACATGTGAATCAGTTCATGTACACTTCCACTTCGGACAACAACTTTGCCCTCATGAATTCCTCAAACGAACGTCAGTTCGCGAACCCAACACAATACTCTGACTTTTTCTCTCTGGATTCTTCAAGTGAGTCTTCGGTTTCTCCATCATCTCAGAGCACCACCCCTGATGTCTCAGACTGCTACAGTCCTACCCCATCAACTACTTCTGCAGAGGACTCTATTGAAACTGTGGAAGAGAATCTCTTGACATCGTCTGAAACAATTAGTTCCCTTGCTGCGTTATTCGATGAAACTAATGAGTCGGCAGAGGACTCCACAAACACTGAGGAGATTTTCACAGATTTAGATACACCAAAAATCTTTGGTGTTTCTACATTGACCTGTGACCCATTTGGATTTGATGAATCAATACGTCTCCCTAATATGAGTGACCAACCAACTGGCACAAAACGAAAACGTTGTTGCCTCGACGAGGAGGATGAAGAAGTGAATCCTTCTATAACCAAGTATTCCAGACGTATTGAAGAAGACATATTGGAATATCAATTTGATTTTTTTGGTTCTGAAGATTGTGAGGTCGAATTCCAATGAGCGAATTCGATCTGTAGGAATCTCCATGCTTACCAAGATCAGTATGATATACCCTTAGCCAGAATATCTCCAAGTATCATCACCAACGAGAACCATGGCATTCGTGCCTAGTAGGAGTTGCACCAATGCAACACAAGCATAGTAGGATAAGTACTATCGGGCCATCAAAAGTACTTATCCTACTAATGCTCGTATGTAATAAAATTTCGTTGGTTTATGATACATATGACTCGATGCAACACTGGGATCAAAACTGAAGAACACAAAAGAAAATTGCGAGTGGAACTTCGCGCAAAATTACAACCGTTTTATACATGTTGGATAATACAATAAGGTACAGGTTTTGTGATGCAATAGTCATCCTCAACCTCCTTAATCCAAATCATCATCCACAATGCTGCTGGGGCTGTTGTTGGAGGAGGGTCGAGGCGCAGCACCACCCAAACTGCCCAACAGAGCAGCCATAGGATTGCTATTGGCAGCAGCACCGCCGCTGTTGGAAGAACTACCACCGCCCATCAAAGAACCCAACATGGAATTCAACATTCCAGCCATTGAGTTATCAGCAACCTTAATACCAAACACATTGCTGGTCACATTCTTCAACAAGTCTTGAATCTTTGAATCTCTGCTCAATTCTTGTTCATAGCTCTTCATGGACTTGTTCAAAAGATCATAATTCTTCTTTTCAACAGCCAACAGCAAGAAACGATCAAATTGAATCAATGGTTTCTTCAAATCAGCACCCATTTCTTGCTTAAACAACTTGAGATAGGCATCAAACAATTGTTTGGCCTCCAAGTGACTGTTTGTGCCCAGAATGACTTGAAGCAAGCTTCTTGTCAACAACAAATCATCTTCATTCAACAGGAGAGTCTGAAGAGTTTTTTGTTGCTTCTCATCAGCATCATCACTTTCACTTGCAGGAGCTTGTTGAAGAGTGATCAATGCTTGTCTAGAGTCCAATGACCAATGAATGAGCATCTTGGCATATTCATTCATGTCATGAGATCGAATGAATTGAGTGTTGGCCTTCTTGAAGTCACCCAATTGTTCATACGTCTTTGCCAATGCCAAATGAAGAGATGGTTCACCTTGATCAGAAGCACTTGCACTCTCAGATTTCTTCTTCTTGGTAGATGTTGATTGATCACTCGCGGTATTTTCCGTAGTGTCCGTGGCGGCGCTCTTATTTTTGGCGGCAGAAAAAATAACTGCAGCTTTCAAGAATCGAACCTTGGACTCCAACTCACCGTTCTCCAACAGTCCACAATCATTGTACATTTTGACAATGTCACTCAAAATTTGCAAAACAGTCAACTGGAGAGTAGCACTGAATCGAACGACTTGATCCATCTTGAACTCATACTTTTCAAGCACGTCCTTGACTAGTGTGTAAGCAATCTCTGATGAGAGTGCCACTTTTTTGGATTGAAACATGGTTTTTATGCCCTTGATGGCCAATTGAATACTTGTGTCAAGTTTTCCATTCTTGGCATATCGCATAATGAGTACCTTGTACATTTGAGAAGCTTCATAGAACTTTCCTTCATTGATGTGACTGTTGATGTTTTCAAGAATTGAACTCATTGTTGTTCGTTTTGTTGGTTTGTTCGTTTGTTTGGTGTTCGAATTTGATTTTTTTTTTGTTCTTGCTTTGTTGTTTCTTCGATCGCGAGATTTGATTTTGTTGTGGATATCGGGGAAACGAGGTTCAAGTTTTGCTTGGTTGAAGGCTCTCGGAATCAAATAGGGAAAAAAGAGAATGCAGGAAAATCTCAAAAGTTCCATTGTGAATGGGTGACAATTGGGTAACAATGTCTCGACTGCTTTACTTCTTCTTCTTTTGTGACTTTTTCTTTGCAGTCTTGTTGGCGGATGGCGCTTGATCTTCATCAAAGTCCTCCAATGAAGCAAACGGATTGTTCTTATCGACAACTACATTGGATTTTCCTGTTGTCTTGGCTTGGTTCTGAGTCACAGTGGCACCACTGCCTTGATCACTCGACTTCTTCTTTTTCTTCTTCTTGTCTTGATCATCATTTGAGGATGTCTTGTCTGCCTGAACTTGTTGCTGTTGATCGTGGAAAGTGTGTCTGGCGACAATCAGTGATTCCACCTTGCGCAAATCTCTGTTTGGCATCGTTTCCAACAATAGGAAGAAAATGGATTCCTCATCATTGGCAAACATCTTGTAAAAGACACGATAATATTCATTTGCATGAATCAATCCCCTTTGAAAATCAGCACTCAATTTTCTAAACTTGACAAAGTCGTCGTTACTCACTTGAAACTTCATTTTTTCAACCAATTGAATCACCTTGTTTTTCATGTCATCACTGTTCTCATCACTACTACTTGCACTCTTTTCTTGTTGTGCTTGTTGTGGTTCAGTCAATGGCTTGTTCTTCTTCTCTTCTTTCAACACTGTTTTTTCTTCTCTTTTTTCTTCTTTTTCATTCTTTTCATTGGAAGCTTCAACTCGAGGAGACTGTTGCAATTTTTGCAACCTTTGTCTCTCTTTTTTCAACCTTTTCTTCTCTTGCAATTTCTCTTCCTTGGTCAATCCTCCATCTTCTTGTTGTTCTTGTTGAGCACTGTCAGATACAGACCGATCAGTAGAAAAATTGGATTCAATGTAATCCACAGCATCTTCAACAGAAGAGTTTGAAACTGCCAATAGAGCTGCCTCTGCTTGTTGCTTATTGAAACCCATGTGAACCAACTGTTGAGCCAATTTTTTGTTCACTTGTTGTTGTTGCTCTTCATTTTTTGATTTTTTGTTGCTTGAGCTGCTTGGAGCTGTTTTTTGTTGTTGTTGTTGAGAAGCAACATTTTTTGATGAAGAAGCACCAGAAGAAGCTGGAGTACCCGTTGGAAACTGTTTTCCTTGCACATAGCTCATGATCAACGCTTCCGTAGAGCCACCTTTTTTCCCGCCCAAATTTTTTCCCGCTATCGAAGAATCTCCGCTAATGAATTTTCCATGAAGGGCGCGAACAGCAGTCACAGCTTCCTCCACACTCTCAAATCTCACTGCACCACAATTGATGGTCACAATACGATCATTGTGAGGCAATGTCACAGTCGATTGGAAAGTCGAATATTGTTCAACAGCACCAAACACTTCAAAAAAGCTCTTAAAGTCATAACGATCCATGTGTGAGTCTGGCAAATTTTCAATGAGAATAGTTCTCGTTGGTTTCTGCAGATTCTTCATTTGTTGTGTCTGTTGATTTTGTATTGTTTTTTGTTTGGCGGCTTCTCGTTGAGGATCGGAGAATTTGATGCGATAGGTGAGGTCTTCATTGTTCTTGTTGTTGGTTGTTTTGCGTTTGTTGGTGGTGGTTGTCATGGTGATGTTGATGATTTGCTTTTTTGTATGTCCGTTTTTGATTTGCTTTTTTTTCGATGGTGATCAAAAATTTTTGTTTTTTTGTATTTATGGTTTTTCGTCGGCAAAATATGAGGTCGGAGTAGAATTCACCACAGTGGAGTGATGTTGGGTTTCCAACGAGGTGAACTTTGGTTTCTAAGATTCTCAGGGAGAGGGGTTAGGGTTGTTTCTTAGATTGTCATTCGAAAATATGTGTTCATGAAAGGCGCGGATTTTAAAGTTGTGTGAGAACTCAAAAACGAATCGAAACAGATGAAAAAACGTTCCCACAACATGTTGGATGACGCTGCTGAAACCAAGAATGCAATAGATGCAGTAAAGCTCAAGAGATGTAATGAAAGTGAAGATGATGAAATGTTTGAAATTTGTTCTGAACTCTGCAGAGACACCTGGTCAAAAATCATTGAATTTTGTAATACGTTAGAATGGTTGAAATTGAGTTACACTTGCAAAGGAATCAATCAATTTAAATTCAATCGACCCCTCATGTCCACCAAGAGGAGAAAACTAAAGAAAGCTTTGAATGCGAAGGAGATTGAACA
Source organism: Tetramitus jugosus (assembly GCA_937625935.1). Classification (NCBI taxonomy): domain Eukaryota; phylum Heterolobosea; class Eutetramitea; order Acrasida; family Vahlkampfiidae; genus Tetramitus; species Tetramitus jugosus. Next base: position 98,660 of record OW569394.1, on the reverse strand, counting down.
CTGGTTTCGATTGGCAAAAGGAACACTGTTCAATGTTGACTTGAACAATAATCCACATGTACTGGATGACCATTTTCAATTCTTGAAGGGTATTCATTCACTCGATATGAATAGTTGCAAGAAAATCACGGACAATGCTTTTCCTTATTTGATTGGAATTCATACAATTGATATAAGTTGTTGTAAGAGTGTCACGGACAATGCTTTTCTTTATTTGACTGGCATTCACTCGCTCAAGATGACTTATTGCACTCAAATCACAGATGATGCCTTTTGTCATTTGACTGGTATTCACAGTCTTGATATCAGTGATTGCGATCAAATCACAGATGAGGCCTTTTCTCATCTAACTGGCATTCACACTCTTGATATAACTTGTTGCACCCGGATATCAGACAAAGCATTTTGTCATTTAGCTGGTATTCACTCACTCGTTATGAATGGTTGCCATCAGATCACAGACGATGCATTTTCTCATTTGACGGGTATTCACACGCTTGATATAAGTTCCTGTGAGCAAATTACGGACAATGCATTTCGCCACTTAGCTGGCATTCATACACTCTATATGGATTATTGCAAACAAATCACAGACAAGGCATTCCCATATTTGAGGGGCATTCATTCACTTGGCATGATGTTTTGCAATCGAATCACAGATCGAGCGTTTTCTCATTTGGTTGGTATCGACACACTCATTATAACTGGTTGTAATCAAATTACAGACAATGCATTCTCCCATTTGACCGGTATTCGTGCGCTCAATATGAGTCATTGCATGAAAATCACAGACAAAGCATTTCTCCATCTGGCTGGCATTCACATTCTCAATATGAGTGGTTGCAGTCAAATCTCGGATCAGGCTTTTCCTCATTTAGCTGGTATTCACACGCTCATCATGAGTGGTTGCAATCAAGTAACAGATCAAGCCTTTTCTCATTTGTCTGGTGTTCGTGTTCTGCATATGGATGAGTGCCACCAAATTACAGACAATGCTTTTGCTCATTTGGTTGGTATTCACACACTGTATATGAATGGATGTCAGCAAGAATCGATCACTGAGAAGGCATTAGTTTATTTGGAGGGTATCCACACACTTTCTTGGTCTGATAACAACCGAGACAGTGCGTTCATCGAAAAGGTGATTCAACATTTCAAATCCAGTTCAACAACTCTACAATTCTGATTGGATTCATCTCCTGAAAATTCTGATATCTTCATCAACTTCCTCCTTGCAACATTAGTCACTGGATTCAGAGGAGGCGCTGAATACTACATTGGTACGTATGGACTGTTGAGTTTGGAGAATGTCTCATGGAGGCAAGGAACTTAACACATTCGGATTTACTTTCTGTCCAATAAAATCAATGTAATAAGGTCAAGTTCGAAGTTCTGTTGCTTCAATGTTTATTGTATCCTGAAAACCTGGCGTTTCATGTTATACCAAAGAAGATATGACAGTCATCATTAACAGAGCTACGATCATAATTCTCGCTGGTTTCAGAGCATGGAATGATGACACATTCTCTTTAGTGCTCACAGCAGCTATCTTGAGGAATGAAAAACTGTGAGATTCCTCATTGTTTTTCACCTCACCTCCTTGTAAGGATCTCCCATTTCTGAGTGGTACTCTTGAATTCACGATCGTGTTGACATGAAGAAAACATGTCCTTCTTTCCACATCAACTAACGCACTCACATCAAACGAGAAGACGGAACTCTTTTGTCCTGAGGAAATAATGGTGGTGGAAGTGCTTGAGTTAGGCACTCCCTTGTTCACCAGTTGGAACCACCTGGACATTGATTGAGAATCGTAAACGGTGCATCCAGGTCTATTCTGAGAAGGATTGAACTCTGGCATTCCCCCCAAGTACTCATTCTTCATACAACACACAAATGCATTCCGAACTTGAAGGAGTTGATCATTGGAGAGAATGGGAGGAGTCGAGCCTGGTTGAGAAATGATGGTCGTGGAGACAAACACTTGATCACCAGATGAAAACTCTCTCTTCTCAATTCCATTGATTCTGTTTGACAAGACAATATCTGTGCCATAGGAAATATTCAATGGAGGATTGGGTAGGATGATATCGTAAGCCACCTCGAATGGAATGGAATAATTTGAAGTAGAATGATGGTTGGTGATGGTGGCCATGAGAACGAATGAACCAGAGAATGAACTCAAAATGTCTTTCAAAATTAGTTTCACAGCATAAACCATGATTTTTGGAGAGGACAATGAAGATTGAGTGAAGCTCACATCACATTTCTCGGCTCCCAAAGAAGAATATTTCAAGTAAATATTGGACATAGTATACCCATCCATCAAGACACTCAACTCGGATCCAATAACAACTTGATCACTTCTCGGATATACGGATTGGACAGAGAACTTGATCAATTCTTGAACTTGGCTATTAGTAGTGTTGAAGACCGTGAATGTATGGCTGCTCAATTGTGCATACACCATTTGCGAGGCATGAAAGGAAACAATAGTTCTCTTCTCAGCATTCAGGTAGTGTATGTAAACTCCTCCCAAGATTTTGAGAATTTGGTCCTCACTCGAAGTAGTGAGATATTCTCTCTTGAGTTGAGGTGAGGTCCATGGAATCACAACTCTGTAGCTGTTGGTGCAGTTACTTGTGGCAATGAGCTCTCCAATAGAGGTTATGTTGTGAAGCCAGTCGGTTAACGAGCTCTCACCATTGAATGCCTCAAAGGTGATCAAATGATTCATGAAAGGTGATAATCTCTTGTTGGTCATTGAAATGAAGAACTGAAGAGAATTAGAGTTCCATTGTACCGATACAGAGGGTTGTGGAGCTCCAAATACTTCACCACTTGACCATCCTTCGCACTCATTTCCAACTGGTGGAGGGTCAAGAGGGGAAGTGTTGCAATCAGAAGTTGAAACATCTGAATGATCGCATCGACAAGAATCAGGAGCGATACATTGTCCATTTCCTGAACACACCATAGGATCTAGGGCTAATTTGCCAAAACAAATAGGAACTGAGCAATCGTTTCCGGAATATGATGGTAGACACGAACAGGTATCAGGCTGAAGACACAGACCATGAGAGGAGCATACATGAGAATCTGATGAATTGAGTCCAAAGCAGGTAGTTCTATCGCAATTCGTTCCTGTGTATCCACTCACACATTGACAATAATCTGGGAAAATACATGCTCCATGCCCGGAGCATATCAAAGATGAATTGGACAGATGTCCATTGCAGTTAACCAATTGACATTCGGAGCCGCCATATCCTTCTTGGCATGAACATTCATTTTCTTGTACACAAACACCATGACTTGAACAGACCAGAGATGAATTAGATACCCCAAAACAGTTGTGCGACCTACTTTCGTTGCACGCTTTGAACGATATAGAATTGTAGGAAGATGCCAAACCGTACGAGTCTACAGCAACGACGTTGATAATCATACATCTTGTTTGATGATCAACATGAAGGACATGATATAAGTTATCGACATCTGGAGAGTTAGTTGGAATCTCAGCAACTAATTGAGCTTTGCCATTTTGAATAGCGCAGGCAGTTTGCATATTAATTGAGTCTGGATCCTCATTAGCAATCATTTCTCTCTTGTACATGAAGTATCTGATTGGTTCTTGACCAGAAGCCCTTGGAATCTGAATTCTTTTGAGAGTGGGACTACTGACTAACTCATTAACCTCGATATTTGAATGAATGATAGGCCGACGATCTCCAAATGTAGTTGCATAAATTAAGAAAGAACTGTTAACAGTTGAAGCTTCTGTTCCAATGTAGTAGCCAGCATTCGTTTCAACAGTTGATGTTAACCTTTGTCTAAACCTTTCATCTCTGATTGATTTGAATTCTGAGTGATTCTCACCAGGTTTATGCTCTACAATTGAACCATACATCACTGGAGCAGCCACATCATCACATGATTCAAGTACAGAATACAACCGACTGTTGTTTGTTCCGGGAAAAAGGGAAATAGATGGAATCATGAAGAAGTGTCTCTGAGCAGATTTGGTTGTCACCATGTTTGGTTGCCCGGTCAAAGTAATTGGTTCAGTTTCATCATTGATAGAAATTTGGAATCTCACATCAGCATTGAAACTGGTCACAGTAATATAAACAGCAGAATTGCCGAAAGCACCAGTCAATTGTAACAGTAAATCATCAACTCCTTCTGCGGTCCACTTATGAGAAGTTGCATTTGGATTCGTGTTGGGATATTGATCAACATAAATAGCTACCATTGATGAGACAGAAGCGACTTGGTTCAAGTATACAGAATAGCCACTTGCAGTGTCAGAAAGTGAGTAAATGAATCTCGCAGATTCTCCCTTCTGAACAACACCGATCTTAGGTTCTGCCAACCTAAGGAGTCCTTGACTGTCTCTAAATGATGCATGAATATAATAATAAGATGTTTCGACACCGTACACAGCCAATGACCATCTTCCGTTGTTTGCTTCGGCAGCTTTGACGGAAATAAAGTTACCTGGCCAGGTGGTGTCCTTGTAAGATGACTGAGATCTGGAGGGATAAGTGCCATTGTCGTTGATGTGCAGCTCAGTATGACCATCAATGAGTGTGACTCCTATTACAACTGGATTCACATCATTTTGATAGATGGACGAGTCGTAATAACGATATCGACCCTTGAGAACATAATCCTTTAGAGAGTAACCATAGCTGCTCAAGGATTCAGAACTAGATGAGATACTCAAAGTGAATGTAGTGTTATCACGAAATCCATAGACACCAATATAATACCAACCCTTGGGAGCATATGGAATACTGAGGAAATCATTGCCAAAACTCATTGATCGCCAGTGGAAATTATCTCTATCCGGGTATACATTCTCCATCGATACATAAAGGTCAGGGTCGCTTCTTTCAGAGAGGCCTCTGAGATTCATTGATAATGAAGCTGAATTTGTCAAATAATACTTATAGAAAGTGTAGTTACCACGATTGAGAGAGCCAGTGAGTGAATCTCCATCCAAAATATCGATAGAGTTTACGACGAAAGCAGTGATGCTAAAGGAGGAATCTTTAAAGCCATAGACTGCAATGTATAATTGACCCGAGAACTCTGGCGATTGTCTCCCTGGATCATTCTTTGAGATAGTCAAAACATCTGAGGATCCGGCAGCAGAGGTCCAAATGTAGTTTTGTTTTGAGACGTTGGTTGTGGTTCCAACATACAAATCAGCATCGCCACCGTACGAGTGCATAGATATGACAACATCGTTATTTGGATCAACTCGAAATCGAAAATCTCTGTATAGACCTACTGTGATGTTATAAAAAGCTGGAACACCAGCATCCAGAACAATATATTGTTTCACCGGTGATGCAGTCAGACTGTAGCTAGAATCAGTGTTTGCCAACAGAGTGATGTACAACCAACCTGTAGCTGGCTCATCAATACGAATCACATTGGAATTCAATACATCAGAACCATGAAAATGAGCAGTCGAATCTGGAAACTCCTTGGTGTTTGATGCATAGAGTTGAAGCTTTCCACCTGTATTTCTTGGCGTAGCAGTAATCTCCAAATACTGGGCATGCTCACCAGGTTTCATGTCATAATACACCTTATAGTAAACAGACTTTCCAGCTGGAGCAACACCAGTCGCTGGGTTACCTCGAGTGATCATATCAGAAATATCAGACAATTCAACAGAAATCGAAATATCCACGTTGAAAATACTGTCATCATATATGGCGATGTAGTAATAACCATAGGATGTGTAGGTGATATCATTCTTGGTAATAGAAAGTTCTTCATCTCTGAATGGCGTCTGCCCCCTCCATTCACTGTTGTTGACAGAGGGTTTCTGATGAACAGAAGATACAAAGAGAGACGGATCACCAGAGTACGTCTTCTTTTTCACTTTAATCTTGAGATCAGTTTCATAGGTCAACTTGAACTTGAAGTATTTTGTAGAAGATGCTTGAATTGTTTCAAACGAGGGAACACCGATTGTCAACAATCCAGTTGTGTTTGCCTCCTTCACTTCAAGATTAAAATAGGAATTCGAGCCGAATCCATACACAGCAATAAAGTAAGTGGTTGGTTCACTCGCATTCACATCCAAATGTTCTGTACCAAGCCCACTCTTCTTCATCGTGTAATTGGTTCTGCTTGGGAATGGCACAAGAGAGCTGATGTAGAAGTCAGGATCACCATAAATAGCTGTAGCAGTAACGGTAAAAGAATTTCCAGATGACAAATACTTAAAGTAAGTGTATTGTCTCCAGCCGACATGAGCAGCCTGAGGTACACCATCTGTCACAGTAATGTGCATGTCAGTCTTGGCTGCAACGATACTGTACGAGGCCTTGTGTTGGCTTGCATGAACACCAATGTAGTATGGTCCTGTGGGAAGTGCACCAGACATGGTAGAATTCACTTCAATAAAATCTTGGCCAGCGCGGGAGTAACTTGAGAGACGATAACCACTTTCTGGTCCAGGAAATCTGTTGGAAACACTGAGGTACAAATCAGCATCACCACAGAAGGAAGTCAAGCAAATTATCAATCGAACATCATTGGACAACGGAGATTCCAGTTGAGGAATGGTAAAAAAGTGTGGTTGGTCAGGGGACAATTCACTCAATTTTGTTTCTCCCAATATGAGATTGCCTTGGTGTTGTGGAGAGCACAATGGCAGCAACAAGCACAATAGAAAGGCAACAGACAACAAATTCAGTGAAGGAGAGAACAATCTTGACTTGCACATGGTGGTATGAGAAAGAGTTTGTGTGGTGAGAAACTTCCCAAGATGTGCACTTTGCACGCGTAAAATTGTTGTTCTCCGATATGTTTTGACGAAAGGTACTTTTTTGTCGTTGTAAAATGACAGTACATGTCACCTTTCCATTTTGGTCCGAAAATGGTAACTCTTGTTGCTCGACTCATTTACTGCACAAGTCCTACTTGATCAATAGGCTAGCGTTTGATCAATTGTTTGATCAATTGGTTGATTTGAACGCCAGAACATTTAACATAAGAGGAACCGTATGAACTCATATCAACAATGTTATCGATCTGTTGTGTCTCTAATTCTCTTCGGTAAAAAAGGAGCCAGAAGATCGATACAAGAAGGAGAAACACTACAAAGGAATCGTCCCAGCAACTTTCATTTCCATCAAACATGAGTTGAGTGATTTAAATTGTTGAGTTTTTGTGACTCCGCTCAAGTAGTGAGAATAGGGTCCAGCTGGTAGCTTAATAGCTTAATCCCATTGATTCACTGTGAGGAAACGCAAATCGTGTTAAATCACGTTTATTTTAGGACAACACAACTGGAGAACCTCTATTGTTGTTGGCTCTCTTTTGCCTTGCGAGCTGTTGCCTTCTTCTTCTTGACTCCAACTGTTGTTGCAGTTGTTTTCTTGGTTGAAACTTTCTTGGTTTTGGATGTAGTAGAAGCAGCAACACCAGTCATGCAATTCTTGACACAAGTCTTCTTGTTGATCACAGCAGACAAACTGTCAGATGAAACAGAATTGACCACAGAAGATGAAGCACATGAAGACTCACAAAAATTCTTTCGAATGTTGAGAGCAATGGTGTTGCATTTGGAACTGACACCTCCCAATTTTCCAGGGCGGCAAAAATCAGTCGTAATTGGTTGGAACGGTTTGGCGCCAACATGGACAGAGGAGAAACAGATGATGGAGAGTACAACAAGCACAAAAAGGATGCACAAACTTCCTTGACGAGTAGCCATTTGATTCATCGAGAATGATCTATCTTTTTTTTGTTTTTCGATACTCTTCCCAAATTGGTGGAAGACATCACTTTGCCGTTGTCATTCAATTTTTCCGTTTTTAGTTCACAATTGTGGTTCCGAACAAATTTGTTGTGTTAACTTTTATTCTGATGATAGAATCTTCTCAATTTGCACCAAATTCTTTCAAATTATTGTAAGTATCAACAATGCTCTTTCTGATACTAGTGTACTTGAAGTTTGGAAGAACTGATGCCAACTTGTCGGTACTGAAGTATGCAGTCATGTTCTCCTTACCTACACGTTCGTCTCCATCAGTCTTCACTTGCTTGTCAGTAAATTCATTTGGTAGCTCTTCGACTACCATTTTGGCAATCTCCGATACAGTATAGCTTCCTTCAGAGCAAATGAAACGATTCATTGAACTCTTTGGCTCCTCTGCAAGCAAGATGTGAGCCAAAGCAACATCAGAAACATCTACGAATCCAAAGCCAAAGACTCCCACAGGCTCACCCTTCTTCACCTTCTTGACAATTGTTGCCAAATAGTCATTACTCGTGTTCACTGCTGTCTGTGCCTTGTTCAGAATGGGGCCGAGAATGAATGGTGGATTGACTGTTACGAGATCAAATCCAGGTTTCTTCTCTTGCACAAAATTCCAAGCTTCCTTCTCTGCAACAGTCTTACTGTACTGGTATGGATTATTGGTAGCAGATGAAGCAATGTTCCAGTCTGCTTCAGTAAAGACCTTGCCAGCCTTCACCATGGATGGATCATAGATGGCAGCAACACTCGAAGTCACTACGAGTCTCTTGACTCCAGCTTTAGCGCACGCACTGAGAACATTTCGAGTACCATTGAGCGCAGGGTCAACCAAATCACGTTGACCATCAAAATTGTCACCTTCGAAAAAGAAGGGTGAAGCAGTGTGAAAGACAATGGAGCACCCCTTGACTGCTTCATCAAATGATCCTTCATCATTCAAATTGGCTTCGAACAGAACCAAGGTACGATCACTAGCCTTGGGAAACTCCTTCAAAAATTGGTACTTGTCAGTGGCTTTCAAGGATCGAACAGTTCCATGAACTGTGTATCCACGCTCCAACAGTTGTTTAGTCAAGTGACTCGCGAGAAAACCGGTAGCTCCAGTAACACAGACAGTTGTTGTCGAACTCATTTTGTTTTGTTGTTGATTATATGTGTTGGTCATGCATGTGAAACAACATTCCTTTAAATGCAGCCGGGATTCTGCGCACAATTATCGAACATTAAAGCTGGTATTTTTAGGCTGATCGCTTCACGGACATTTGTGATACACGGACATCCGCTACTTACAACAAAAAAAACTCCTTTGAAGAGACGCAATGTTCACTCAACACACCAAAAAAAATTTAGACAATACTTGCAAGAGAAATTGGAGATATTGCAGTGTTTTTGGCGAGCGAGGAAGCGTCATTTATCAAGTCCAATCATTCTGGGCTAACTTCGAAACTCACAGAATTGTCAATATTCAAGAGATCTATTTTGCTAAGTACACTTGAAGAAATCATTTATTCTATTCATTCTTGTTCTTTACTGAGAATAGTAGAGGGGTAAAATTCTCAGAACTAGTAGCAAAAGTCATCAACACGCAATCATCAGAAGGCAATGGGCATGGTTGACTTGTGATTTGATCACCAGAGTCAATGTCGAACACAACGTTAAACACGGAGACCTTGCGCAACTGACGGACATACTTTTCTGTGAGCTTACTAACCGTAATTTTTACAAATGGCTGAGTCATGACATATACGCTCTCAGGATACTTGACAAGAGAACCATGTTCTGAATTGAAGAAGTAGTCTTGAGATAAGTTAGAATTTGGCTTATAGTCATCTCTCTCACGATAAGCGTTGATTGCACTTCTCGAGAACCAACTATTGTTCGGTTCGACCATTACTCTTCTTAAGTATTGTGCTCCGAATCGGACTTGGAACTGTGCATCAGAAACATTTTGATTGGCAGCATTGAAATCAAGTTCTGGACCTTTGACATCTGGTCCAGGTCGAATGATATCTGGATAGATGGATTCACCTGACTTGGAATGAACTTTGGTCTGAACTCCATTGATACCACTTGCAGAGAAATGCATGGACATGGTGGACTCATCACCATTATGTGCTCCTCTAACAACATCTTCCAGAGATACATGCTTGCTCCATGTTTTTCTCTTACTGCTATTTACTGCATTGTACTGCTTCTGTGCTTCGACAGCGATCTCCCATCCATTGTACAATTGAGATCGAACAGACTGTAACTTGCCCTGTAGCGCATACTTGTTCACCGTGTGCTTGTTCAGAGATAGGCACATCTGATTCCTGAATGATTCATAATCACCTGGAAACACGCGACCAACAGACTCATATCGATCGCTACACTTGTCCTCCTCCTGGGCAATCAACTCCTCGATCACTGAAATTTGTTGTCTAATGGGCAACACGAGCTCATGATTGGCAAAAACGTCACCTCCAAGTGTTAAGTTCAAAGGAACATTCAACCCGAACAGGAACTTGCGATACGATTCAGCAAATGTCTCTTCTTGGCCAACCTTGCTTGCCACAGTGTTCAAGAAGTAGTCATAGTCAAAATGTTTCTTGTTCTTGGTCGACATGTCAATTGCCTCTGGAAGCATAAGAGAGCAAGTCAATGCATCGCAGGCACCAGTGTGAGCAGACATGTACAACTTCTCAAAGAATTCCCAGATTTTCTCTTCAGTGACGGTGCGACTTTCTTGTTTCTCCTCAGGAGGTGTTTCTTCCTTTGGCTTGACGGGTTCCTTCTTCTCTTCATCTTGCTTCTTCTTGTTCTTGTCCTGCTTTTTGAACCACTTTTTCAAGAGATCAAGAATTGGACCAGAGCTCTCACCCAAGCTTTGAGCTGCACTTGCATTTACATCTTGTTGTTGGTTAACAGTTGACTTTCGAATTGTTTTCTTCTTCTTGGCTACAACTGTTTTCTTGGTTGAAGCTTTCTTTGATTTAGTCGCAGTAGGAACACCAGTCATGCAATTCTTGACACAAGTCTTCTTGTTGATCACAGCAGACAAGCTGTCAGATGAAACAGAGTTGACCACAGAAGATGAAGCACATGAAGACTCACAAAAATTCTTTCGAATGTTGAGAGCAATGGTGTTGCATTTGGAACTGACACCTCCCAATTTTCCAGGGCGGCAAAAATCAGTCGTAATTGGTTGGAACGGTTTGGCGCCAACATGGACACCGGAGAAACAGACGATGGAGAGTAAAGCAAGAACTCCAAAGATGCACAAGCTAGATATTTGATTTACCATGGTCTTCTTTCGTTTTTCGATACTCGTGTGTCCACCAGGTCAACGGCATCTAGTTTTGAGTCCTATCCCCTTGTTCATTTTTTCCGCAGTCGGAATTTTACACGTGACTTTACCAATGACCATGGAACACAAGGTTCCTAACATTCATTCCTCCCCACTCAACCACAGTGAGTCCATCTCGATTGAATGCAGTATCAAGAGGCTCGAGCTTGGTCGATGAAATCTCTGGAAGCTGTGCTGGTGGGTGATCGCAACCTGCGAAGAGCATGAACACTCGAAGGCAGTTTTGATAGGCTGGCTGAGTTGTGAGAGAGGCAGCGTCCGTGTAGGCCTTGTCAACGAATTGAATGTAGTTGAACTTGTGTTGATTCAAAACGGGCAACCAGTACGTAATAAAGTCTTGTATCTCGTGGTCAATCATTCCAAAAGCGAGAAGTGATTCTTCCAGATAAGATATCAGAGTATTGTCGGAAACAAGCGTGGCTGAATGCTTTGAAAATTGACAAAGAAGATAAGCTAGCCTTTGTTGCTGGATATCCCCTTCCCAGAATAAGTATCGGTACGAGCTATCATCCATTGTTATGTGTCCATTCTTCTGTGTGGTGATGTCCCAACTGACTGACTTGTTGGGATGTACTAATGAAGGTAGTGGATACAAGTGAGTAAGAACACCATCAAACACTAGGTTCACTCTCACTGAAGCACGATCTACTTCCGAGTAGACGTAGATGACAGGTTTGTGACACTTTCCTCCTCTTGCAATAGTCACGACATTGGATCTAGTAGTTGTTGGTACTTCGAGCTCTCGCTGAGCAAAATCTTCTCTTGTTAACATGTGATCCGTGCTAAGATCAAATGGGGTTTTGATAGAATAGCTGAGCAAATGTTGCACACCATCAGATTCGCTCGCTAATTCTCTGTTGACGTCATTGGAGATACAAGCCAAGTAATCGCTCACTATTGTTTCGTCAGATTTAATCTTCAATGCCTGAGCAGAATCTAAATTGTCATTTTTGTGTTAGTAACTAGTTAACTCACGTCAAACCAATGTATATACCTACCTTCTCTCGATAATAAGTTAAGAAGTAACAAGTCAATATAAAGAGACAAGTACTCGCTGTTCTGATAGTGACTCAATAGAATAATTTGCTCGATTGTTTGTGTTGATCCTCTGGGAATTCCGTTGAATGAATCTATTGAAAACAAGTGGTAATTTCATGGACCAAAACAAAAGACAAATTGATTCTTTCTTACCTAATGAGCTCAAATTGGCTAAAATATTGGCACAACAATGCACCAGTTCATACGAGAAGGAGTTCTTGTCAAATTTCTTCTTTGATTTCGGGATATGGAGCGAAAGACTCTCTCTTCCGATACAATCACTGATACTCTTGAGAACAACTCTAAATTCGTCATTACACTGGTACAAATCTAAGAAAACGTTCTGTCAGCAAAGACAAAATCCATTAACAAAGGTTAAGGTAAAATACGAACCATTTGATGATAATCTGGCAATAATTCTGAGGCAACTGAGCTGATGTTGCTTGGTGACTTCAAACTTGTAAGTGTCTTCGTTCGACACTTCTGTCAAGTAAGTAAGGACAATTCTATCGACACGATGATGGAACAGAGTTAAATGAGAATCAGGGAAACTCGCAAGAGTTGCAAGTAGATTCGATAACAAAACAATAAACGGATCAAGCTGCTCCTCCACAAGTGTGATACCAACATTGTAAATACTCAACAATTCACTCCAGTTCAAATATTTGAGAATTTCCTCTCTGTACTTATCCACAGTGGCCAATATGCACAATCTGCTCATTACCATTTGCATATTGTATGAAGCCTTTGTCAGTCTAAACATATCATCCATATCTGTTTTCAAATCCTCCACTTTATATTGAAACAAGTCATAAGTCTTCAACAGCTTCCAAAAATCTCTCGAATCAATCTTAAAGTACTCAAAATACAGCTCGTACTTTTCTGACAATTCTTCATTGGTCTCCTCCAAATACTTTTTAATCTTGTCTCTCTGTGTAACCTCTCGTCTAAGTTCAATATTTCTCATTTTTCGTTCATTGTTCTTTTCTTCCCATTTTTCAAAAGTGAACTCAAAATTGTCAATGGATGAAGCGATCGCAGAACCATCTGCTGCTGCATTCATCTCAACAATAGATCCATCTTCGTTTGAGGTTCCCATCTTGTTCCTGAACTTTGCTCTTCCCGATTTCTTCTTTTCTCCATTCTGCTGTGCTTGTACCTTGGGTGTCATAGCTCTGACACGACCTGAACGTCTCATGTTTGTGTAGTGCTACTTGTTCTGTTTGAGATTTGGTTTCTGGGACCAGAAGCGCGATGTCTGACAAGGTCAGAACTTTGTTCCAACTCCAAATTGAATCTTCAATCTCGGTGTTCGGAATTTTTAAAATCAGCTCTGACCGATTTACAGAAACTTTTCATGGGATCTGATAACGTTCCTTCTCAATCAACCTTCTTGTTTTCTAAGAGTTTCAAGATAACCACATCGTAAAGGTTGTTGGCCTTTTTTTGTTGGGTGAACTCAACATGTTTCCGAAAAACTTTTTGTTGTCCGCCATGAAATCGACCTTAAGATTGAACTCTTCCAAATTCAAGAAAGATACGTCATTGATGATACACCATATCGTCCTTTGAGTTAAAAGCACTTTCAACTTTTAAGTAGAAAGAAATATTAGAATCATCGAAACAATCAAACTTAAAGCTTGATGAAGGTGTTTTATTCTAAAATCATTTCTCCGTTTTACCCCGAAAAACATTCGACAACATTCAACGGCGAAATGAGCACACGAACAACAAGATCAGGAACAAGAGGCCAACCCAACAACAATCACAATTTATTGTCTGTGGGCAGCACAAATACACCCATCACACCATTAACTGCCACTGATGATGAAGCTCAAAGTGGAAACTCCGACGATGATTTGGCGCCAGAAAATGGCGGGCGGTCAACTCGAAGTGGCGCCAATTCAACATCTACTCCGACTGGCTTCGCGCCACCAGGATCAGGCATCAATCCAAATTCGTTTGCTTACTTTAAGCAAAATTGGATACAGAGAAACAAGCACACACCAGTGCGATTCTGGGCCAAGGTGAACACTACATCGACACATCAAGCTTTTCAAGCCAATCGTTGGGTTCCTTACTCTGAACAAGAACAAGAGCTATTGAGACAAAAGAAATGGGAAGAGACATTGGAAGCTGAGCAAAAGGTGAAAATGAGTGCTCAATTTCAGTCAAGTCAAACCATGGAAGATGAATCTCAAGAAGAAGAAGAGGAATCACAAGAGACCTCCTCTCAGCAGCAGCAACAACCAACGTCTGATGAAGGACAGTCAATCGTAGCTACTACTACTACAACAGAGCCACAAAAACAAGAAGAAGAACAAGTGCAAGCTTTAGAAGAAGCAGAGCCAAAACAAGAAGAAGAAATTTCCTTGTTGTCGTCTGAGATGGATGTTGGTGGTGAGATGGCAGCACAAATGATGATGGACACTGAAGTGGATTTGTTGTGTGATCCTTCCAGTGAAACTTCGTCATTAATGATTGACTAATTTGTATTTAATAAATAAACTGATTGTATTAAAGAGCTCTTTGTTTGCCAAAGGGTCCGTAGTGTGATAAACGAACAAAAAGCCAGAAACGGTATATGACCTTTGTACCAAAGATGAAAAAGGAATGTGTCAGCGGACTATTGATAGTCGGGAGCGTATTTACGAATTGGGACTAGAAAAACTCTCCTGAAGAAACTGTTTCAAGCCTCCTGCTCTTTTGTTGGGACATTTAGATGTCTCTGATGTATTATTGAAGAGCTCATGGCTTCTTTTGGACCTTTTGAACCACTGATAAAACAGCAGAGTTTTCTTTTCGCTATTTCTTCTCTGATCAAACAACACAACTCCAACTTGAGATAAAAGAACTATGAAACAAGTATTAATTGCCCTTATTACACTGGTTATTGCTTCCTATTGTATGGGACAGTGTCCAACCACCTTTGTACCTCCTCCTTGCTCAACCACCATAAACTGGGTCGAAAGATCAACCGGAGGATTCGAAAGTGTCTTCCCAGCCGGTACCAATGATACTTGTGGAAACTTGGGCGACATCTATAATTATAGAGACGATTTGTTTAATGCTGATTTGACAAGACTCATTGGTTACACACAGGGACAATGTTTCGTCGTTAAGATTGATCCTGACACCTGCGCAACCACATACGAGTGCAACTATGGTCTCTATCTCAATGATGGTGTCAGTTCCATTCAGTTACAAGGAGAATATGTTGACCTTCTGACTGAGTCAAGTATCACGACTAATGCCATCATTGGAGGCACTGGAAGGTTTGTTGCTGCCACTGGAGCTGCAGATCAGGTCGTTGTACCTGGTGATGACTACCTCTACCGATACGCCATTCATTTGTACACTGAACAACTGGAACCACACGAAGACAGCAGTGAGTAATGTTCAAACAATGTAAACAAATAAATTTGATAAATCTCATTTTACAAAAGAAAAAATCAAGGTGATTTTCCTCTCATTCATATACTTTCACGGTTCTCTATCAAACTCATCATTTGTAGTTCGATGAACGACCAGAGAATCCCAAGTTGAAAAGCGAATAGGTCAGCGGACTATTGATTGTTGGGAGCAACAAAAAACGATCTTGACCAGAAAGACTCCTTGAATTTGACCTATTCATACCTCCTTCTCTTTCATTGGGACATAAAACTATCTCTTCTATGCCTAAATTCACCCCGTGGGCCAACTATTAAAAAGGCCTAGTCGCTGTTTCTTTGCTTCTACAATTACACCAAACAAGAAGACTCCAACTAATACCAAAGAACTATGAAACAAGTATTTATTGCACTTATTGTACTCTGTGTTGCCTCTATTTGTATGGGGCACTGCCCAACCACCTTTGTGCCCCTCCATGTTCAACCACCACCATAAGCTCGGTCGAAAAATCAGGAGGACTCAGCAACTATTTCCTAGCAGGTACCAATGATACTTGTGGAAACCTGGGTGACTTCTATAACTATAGAAATGATTTGTTTAATGCTGATTTGACAAGCCTGATTGGTCACACCCAAGGACAGTGCATCGCTGTTGAGATAGATCCTGACACCTGCGCAGCCTCATTCCAGTGCAACTATAGTTTCTATCTCAATGATGGTGTGAGTTCCATTCAATTGCAAGGAGAACAATTGGATCTTCTGACTGAACCAAGTAACAACACGAATGCAATCATTGGAGGAACCGGAAGGTTTACTGCTGCCACTGGAGCTGTAGATGTGGTCACTATACCGGGTGAAGTATATACTTTTACATATGCCCTTCATTTGTACACTGAATTCCTGGAATAGTTACATCGGAAGTATTGAACATAAAAATGTAAAGAAGTAAACAACCTCATTCACTTGTTTTGAGAGAAGAAACGAGTAAATGAACTTTTCTATCTCATGTTGCTTCGAAGTTTATTTCAATTGGTTCCTGTTGTTGTTGTGTATTCCGCCTTTCGATGGGATCTGTTGCCAGAAATTTCTCGATGCCTAGGTTGCTGGAGTCTTTGGTGCCTCACTAGTCTTATCGATAGTTGTTGGTGTCAGTGTGTATACAAGTAATTTGGGTTAGCACACCTTTTCTTCGAACCAAGCTTCTCCATCTTTCTTCTTTTCTGAGTCAGGACATTTTATGATTATTCTCATCCCCAGCCACGCAGTACATGCACCTGTGATTTCTCCAATCCGGTTCTTTACCAGCAAATGTTAACCTGTCCAGAGGGCCCAATTTGTACTCCGTTTTTTCGATGTGTAGCTTGCACAACATCTTGAATGGGATACGAGAAACCAGAGGATGCCGATATTTTACTTCCTCAAACTTAACTTGGTATCTTTGAGTGTGAACTTAGCATTCTCTTTGCCACCTTCAACTCTGACAATCCATCAATGAAGATCTTCTCTTTCTCAGCAGCTTCCCTCAACTTAAATACAAGACGGCAATCTTCTAGAGCTAGAATCTATCTCTGAATGTGATAACAGGACAAATTGTAGTTGCAATTCTGATCATCTGAGGAGCAATAGGCCCTCCCTTCTTATAAACCCGCTCGACCTCCGCTTTCTCCATTTAAGAAGGGCACAAAAAGGATTTGGTTGCAGGAACCGATCAGAACAGAAAACGTGGAAATAGATTCGAGCCTTGATTTACTTTTGTGAATTGGTTTTTTCTGTCAGTGGATGAAAGGTATCTCATAACAAAGTCCAGAGAGTATTTAGAGAGTAATACCGAAAAGAGGCGACCGAAAAAGCAGTTTTCAACTTTGCCTACCAGTTCGACCGGGGACTATCGATTGACGGGAGCGCAAAAACGATCTTGGACCAGAAAGACTCCTTGAATTTGACCTATCCATACCTCCCTCTCTTTCATTGGGACACAAAGCTATCTCCGAAGGGTGATTGTTTGGTTTCTTTTGGACTTCGACCATTTAACTTTTAAAAAGTCAGAGCTCATTTTTTCTTATCTTCTGCAATTACACCAAACAAGACAACTCCTTCCAACTAATACCAAAGAACTATGAAACAAGTATTTATTGCACTTATTGTACTCTGTGTTGCCTCCATTTGTATGGCACAGTGTCCAACCACCTTTGTGCCCCCTCCATGTTCAACCACTATCCACTGGGTCGAAAAATCAGGAGGATTCAGCAGCAGTTTCCCAGCCGGTACCAATGATACTTGTGGAAACCTGGGTGACTTCTATAACTATAGAGATGATTTGTTCAATGCTGATTTGACAGAACTTATTGGTTACACCCAAGGACAGTGCATCGTTGTTAGGATCGATCCTGACACTTGCGCGTCTACATACCAGTGCAACTATAGTTTCTATCTCAATGATGGTGTGAGTTCCATTCAATTGCAAGGAGAACAATTGGATCTTCTGACTGAACCAAGTAACAACACGAATGCAATCATTGGAGGAACCGGAAGGTTTACTGCTGCCACTGGAGCTGTCGATTTGGTCACTATTCCAGGTGATGTATACATCTTTACATATGCCATTCATTTGTACACTGAATTCCTGGAATAGTTACAAACGAAGTATTGAAGATAATGTAAATAGTAAACATGTACATATTATTATGTAAACAATCTCATTCATTTGTTTTGACGCTTTTGAGAAGAGACAAGTCAAACAGCTGACTATCTCCTGTTTCTTCGATGTTTATTATGCTGTTGCTGTTGGTTATTATAATTAGTTCCGGTATTGTTGTTGTTATTGGTGTTCATGTTGCCGTTATTGTTGTTGTGTTTCGCCTTTTGATTGGATGATCTGTTGCGATCATTGGAGTTCATATGACGATATCCATCATTGTCGCTGCTGTGACTATAGTTCATCTCTTGAGGTGTGTGAGGAGAAGGCAACTGTGATGGACTAGGATGAGGAAAGTAATCACGAGGAGACTGCTGTTCATCCATCCGATAGCGCTTGTTGTTTCTTCTGCCACCGCTCTGAGAGGAAGCACTGCCTGGTGTCATAGGAGAGCGTTGTGTCTGACTATCGGGCGTATCATCCGAATACTGAGAGTTTTGATCTCTTCTTCTCTTCTTTCTGCCTGATCCGTTGGTGTCAGGTGTGTCGAATCGATCGTCGCCTCCTCTGTATCGATCATCACGCTCATCAGATGGACCACGGTTGCTATAGTAGCGATCATCACGCGTGTTCGAACCAG
Source organism: Tetramitus jugosus (assembly GCA_937625935.1). NCBI lineage: Eukaryota > Heterolobosea > Eutetramitea > Acrasida > Vahlkampfiidae > Tetramitus > Tetramitus jugosus. The sequence goes on along the minus strand of OW569394.1, from coordinate 79,823 downwards.
GGTATCGATTCTCTTCAACTGATCTATTGTGAACAGGTGAGTGTCTTCTGTTTTGATTGGCATTATCTCTGACAGCATGAGGAGGTGGAGATGGTCTGTATGGTGGTGAAGATGCAGAGGATGGAATCGATGGTTTTGAACCAGGAGTTCGAGGCTCGTGTTCTCTTGGTGGAGATGGTGGTCGAACGCTTGTGTATGATTTCTCAGGTGGTGATGCCTTGGTTGTTGGAGTCTTTGGGGCCTCAATTGTCTTGTCGATAGCTGTTGTTGGTGTGTCAGGCTGTGGTGGAGGCGGTGGAGGTGGAGGTGCAGCAGACAATGGTTTTGGAGCAGGTGATAATGGCTCGGATGCTGAGTTCTTCACCAAGGTGCTTTCCTTGGCAACAAGGACGACTGGAGGAGGTGGTGGTGGAGGCGCTTGTAGTGTTCGATCCGAAACTTGTTCAGGTTGCGAGGAAGAGTCTGTTGTTGATTGTTCTGCAACACATGGAGCAATATCTTGAGCAAGAGTACTTGCTGCGTTCAATTCAGGAACAGATTCCGCTGGAGTTTGTTCCTGTGGCTCAACAGGAGGAGGATTGATTGGTGCTGGAGGATTGTGATACTCGTACACAACTTGTTGAATCCGGTTAGTAAACATAGATTCCTCCTCTGATGCATTGTCTGCAGGTACCGCATCAGACATGTTGCTCAACGCGTCCATACTCTTCCGAGACAGCAGTCTCATGGCCTTCCAACCATAAATCTTGCGATAGGACACTGGCATATCTCCACGTTCAACCTCTCTAGTAATTACATCTTTGACATACGTGTCATAATTTGGTTGCAACAAGAGTCCATTCTCCGTATCTTCCAAAATCTTTTCAACATCAGATTCCTTGTTGTTCAACATCATTCTCATCTTACCTCTGACGCGATCGATGCTTCGTTGAGAGGCATAACTCTTTTGTGCCGTAGTACTTGATTGCAATCGATGAATCTTCTTGTCAAATGATCGCACAATCTTATTGCACTTATTCACCCATTTCCAATTGGCAAAATTGGCCTCACGATCCAAAATTATGAACAAATTTCGAGCAAATATCGGATTGTCCATCTTTAGTAGTCTAGTGCATGTTTCTACTGCTTTCTTCAATCGATTCGTCGCATCATAGGTCAATGTAAGTGAAATCTTTGATTTTGATTTTGTAGAATCGAGTGCGAACGTGTTGGCCAACAAGACCGAGCCAAGTGCCATCAAGATTTGCACCAAAATTTGACGCCTAAACTTCTCATCATCCAATTGCAATTCGAACAAATTCTTGCTCGTCAAATATTTACAAACGAAAAAGTCATTCGCAGCGGAAACGGCAGCAGAGGCTTCATCATCATCATCACCAATGTTATTGTCTTCCTCTCGATCAACACCTTCATCAACATTCAATCTCTTGTTCTCGCTCGTAACGTTCGTATCACTCACAGCATTCGTCGCTAGTCTTCGATTGTTCTTATTCGTTTGTCTCTCTTCGAAATGATTCAAAATTTGCGTCAAAATCAAATAAAATCGATCAAATTCTTTCCGATCTTCAGTCTTGATATCACAAATGCGCTGCCTAGGATTCTGTAACCAACTTTGAACACTCCAAAAATTGGTGTAAAACAAGATTGCATCTCCCTTGTTCTCAGCTTCATCCTCATGTGGTGGTGTTTGATGAGATGAAAAATTGACCAAACCATGCAAATTCACAGCACTTCTCTCATCCAACGAACAACAAAAGGCCATAAACTGGAGAACGAGACCTCTCAGTTTGTTATTGTGCGTTTTCGATGTCTGTTCCAAAATCTTGTTTAAGCTTGCGACAATCGAAAGCACCTTTTTCTTGGTTTCCGCATGTGTATCCTGAAATTTTTCACTGAGATAGCGCAAAAGCGCCTCATCTTTTTGCACAAAGGAAAATAGCTCCGTGAGCTGAGGTATCGTACTAGAGTCCAACACATCAGTCAATAAACTGAGTGTCAACAGATGATATTGGTCCTTTCTGTTTTCGTTTTGTGAAAAAACGAGCCGTGTGTTGGTCAAAAAGTGGAAGATGCCATGGTGCATGAGAAGATTGGATCTATGCTCTTGATTCGTTGCCTTAAAAATACATGTAGACTATTGGGGTTGGGATAACGGTGGATAATAGTCACCAGTGTATGAAAAAATGGTTTCTCAGTTAGCTCTCACATGTCCATGCCGTAAACAAGAATTTTTGGCGCCACAAGGAGGAAAATAATTTTTGGCGCCAAAATAAAAAGCAAACCGTACAAATTGTTCAAACAATGAGCCCTTGAAAACATCAGTCAATAAATCGTCCCACAAGTCTCTCAATACACGATTTCGTTCATCGTTTTGTATGCGTGATACGAGTTGATCCCATTGTGTACCAATCAGACTCAAAAGTTCATCGTTTGGCTCGATAAAGCAGTATTGTTTGATAAAGCTTTTGAGTTCAATCTCCACACATTCATAAAAACTCGTCATGTCTCAGTTTCAGGTCCAGTAGTAATAATAATTTATGTCAAAATCGATTTTGATGAAATAGAAGAGATTTTTGATCGAATAGTTTTGTGCGAGCGCGGTTTGAACTTTTTTCATTGAACCTTCTCCCAAAAATTTAATTGTAAAGTTGGAACATGTTTTTATTTTTATCTTCATTCTTGGGTCGCAACCAAGATCAAAAATCATAGAAGCTTGCTCAACAACAAGAGAAAAGGCAAATTTGACAAAGCAACAACAAAACCTCTCTGTACACCATCATCTTCTCTTTATCCATACATTTCGTAATTTCTTTGACAAAAACCATATATCATATCAACAACAACAATGTCAAACAACAATAACGAAGAAACAAAACCAACAACAACAGCAACAAACGAACAAACGCTGCTCGCTGAAAATCCAGATGAAGACAAACCAGTGAATCCACTTGATCTGGAAGACATTGCCCTATTGAAACGATTTGGACAGGGACCATACAGCAACAAGATTAAATCCGCCGAAGACGACATTAAAAAAATTGCACAATCGGTCAATGAGATGACAGGTATCAAGGAGTCGGACACTGGTCTTGCACCACCTAGCATGTGGGACCTTCAAGGTGATAAATTGATGCTCCAACAAGAATTGCCACTACAAGTTGCTCGCTGTACAAAGATTATTCAACCAACTGGTGATGATGATGAAGTGAAGCATTTGATCAATGTGAGACAGATTGCAAAGTTTGTGGTCGGTCTGGGTGAGAGTGTCGCACCGACTGATATCGAAGAAGGCATGCGTGTCGGTGTCGATCGTACAAAGTATCAAATCAAGATTCCACTGCCACCAAAGATTGATCCCACTGTGACAATGATGACCGTGGAAGAGAAGCCAGATGTGACCTATGCTGATGTGGGTGGATCAAAGGAACAAATTGACAAGATTCGTGAAGTCGTTGAATTGCCACTGTTGCATCCAGAGAGATTTATCAACTTGGGTATCGATCCACCAAAGGGTGTTTTGCTGTACGGTCCACCAGGAACAGGAAAGGTTTGTATACACACATTGAATCGCAATATCTTGTTGTTGTTGTCTTGACATACATGTACTAACTCTCTCCCATTTGTTTGTATTACGCACAAAAAGACCCTGTTAGCCAGAGCTGTTGCGAATCGAACAGACGCCACCTTTATTCGTGTCATTGGTTCCGAATTGGTTCAAAAGTATGTGGGTGAGGGAGCAAGAATGGTGCGTGAATTGTTCCAAATGGCGCGTCAGCGCAAAGCCTGTATTATTTTCTTTGATGAAGTCGATGCGATTGGTGGTACGAGATTTGATGACGGTGCCGGTGGTGACAATGAAGTACAGAGAACCATGTTGGAAATTGTGAATCAATTGGACGGTTTTGAAGCCAGAGGTAACATCAAGGTGCTCATGGCCACCAACAGACCAGATATTTTGGATCCTGCTTTGATGCGTCCAGGTAGATTGGACAGAAAGATTGAATTCGGATTGCCTGATCAAGAAGCTCGTGCCAACATTTTCAAGATTCATTCCAGGAGTATGAACTGTGAGAGAGATATTCGTTTTGAGTTGTTGGCCAGATTGTGCCCTAACTGTACGGGTGCTGAAATTCGAAGTGTCTGTACAGAAGCTGGCATGTTTGCCATTCGTGCAAGACGTAAGACTGTGAGCGAGAAGGATATGCTCGATGCCATTAACAAGGTCATTAAGGGATACCAAAAGTTCTCTGCCACTCCAACATACATGGTGTACAATTAAATACAAAACAATAACATCTCAATTTTTCATGGATCTCATTTCTGTCGAAAGCAAAAAAAAAACCAAACCTGAGAATCGGATCACCTGGTGCTTTGGCGCCAAAATGAAAACTACACAAAAATCTATCCAATCCCACCTTTGCAGCGCGAACAGAACAGCTGACATTTTGAGAGAACAATACATTCAATAATCAAACCATCAAACATCTTCCTCCACCTCTTCCAAACAAATTGACTCCATCTCTCAGTCCCATCATCCCCAACATGGTATGCAACAGTTTTCTTTAGCTTTCTCATTTTTCTAATCATAAGCTAACTAACAACCAACATTTTTTTTGAATTTCCTTCTCACTTGGCAGTCCTCATCACCATCATCTGTCGAACAACAAGAGAAAGAAGTGACAGACATTTCCACAACAACATTCACCAACGATAACAACATTAGTGATATTGACACAACAAGTTCAACAACTACCACCACTTCTTCCACTACTGATATCAATGACAACAACAACAACAACAACCTTGAAAGTGAACATGAATTTTGTCAACAAGAAGAACCATCATCATCAATAACAACAATTGCAGAAGAACAAGAAGAAGAAGAAGAAACAACAACAACATCAATATCATCACTATCATCATCATCATCATCATGTGAAGAAGATGAAGACATGATGATTACTACAGCAGCTGCTGATATGATCATTTCACCTTATCCCTCATTTGAAACCACTCAACAACAACAACAACAATTATTATTATTATTTGATAGTAAAATGGAAGAATTACCCAAAGTGAATCATGATCATACTCTACCTACCACTACTACTACTACTTCTCTCAACAATGACAAAAATGACGAGAAAAAATTGGACAATACAACGACCATGAACACAACAACAACAACACCACAACCATTATTATCACCCTCATCATCACCATGTTCCAAACAACAACATGACAATAATAACAATAATAACAATAATAATAACAATCGTAAATACATGTATAGTGAAGAAGATTTGATCAAAGCAAGACAAGAAGGCATGACTCAAAGTTCCAAAGAACTAGAAATTGTCATTACAGAAATTGACACACTTGAACAATTGTTGGCAGAGGAAAGACGCGAGAGGCAATCTCTTGAGAGTACGGTGAAGCGGTACAAGCTCGAACTGGAGAGTGTGTTGGCCATGGACGAACAAACAACCAATCACTATCAAACACTCAAAGTACAGTACACGCAGGCACTCATTGATTTGTCAAAGTTGGAAACGGCACATCAAGCAATGCAATCCAAGCATGTGGAACAAACGAGTTGCGTGCAGCAGTTGACATTGTCGGAGAACCAGTTGAAACTCAAGGTTCAAACGCTCAGTAGTCAGGTAGAGTCGGAGCGGGAAAAATCGGAGAAATTGATGACACAGTGGGGACAGCAGAAGCAACAGTTGCTGAGGAATGCGTTGGAGAAGGATCGAAGGATTGCTGAACTCACAGAGAGTAAAGTAAGAGCAGAGAGTGACCTGTGTGCGGTCCTTGATCAGATGAAGCTGTTGAAGAAGCAGTGTGAGACGCTAGAGAAGAAGAATGAGTTGTTGGATGAGGAATTGTGCACGATTATACAAAAAAAGTCAGAGCTCGAGTCCATTACCAAGGCACAGGTCGCTACAGTGAATCGGTCGAGTGATGAAGTGCGGACACTCAAGGAGAAGAATGAGGAACTGCAACAGAGCTTACACAAGTTTTATGAGGAGAATCAATCGCTGAAGGCACGGCTGTATGACAAGGACTCTGAAATTGGCAAGTTACAGTCTCAGTTGAGGCATGTGGGCACAGAAACGACGATTGATCAAGCGTCACCATCAATCTCGAACAGCAAGGACCGAGTGATCGAGTTGGAAAAAGAGTTGGAACGTGTCAGAGGGAACCTCGAAGCCAAAGAGAAAGAAAACAGAGAACTGATGCAGATTTGTGACCAGTTGCTTCGAAAGATTGAGACTCCTGCTGTCGACTGTACAAGGGCAAGTCAATAATCAGTGCTTAATATTTTCGTGAAGTAAACAGCAACAAGCAAATGAAACTTTTATGTACCCAAGGAACCCACCACAATGAGTTGAAAAGACTAGATCTGCTTGGTGGCAATTGTCGGCACATGGTGTGAGGAAGAGGTGATCCCAATTGCTTTGGCACCATTTCATCCTCAGACAAGACCTTCTCTTTGATAGTTCGATAAATGTAAGCAAGACCTGACCTGCCAACCTGTGGTCTATCAGGTTTAAAAAGTCTGAACCGAAAATGCTTCCTGTGAAGCCACCCCACTCATAGAGAACATCATGTTCTTGGTAAATGCCTTTTCCGAGAACATGAAGAACAGAATCCAAGAGAGTTGTAAATCTTTGACCATCCATAATGACTGAGCTGTCGACGTTTAGTCGAGCTCGTTTCTCACCAATAATCAAGTAGACTTGTTCGTATGTCATTCATTCAAGTTATTGTGCTTGTTCTATCTCGCCGGAGTTTCCTTGAAGTTGTTTGTTGAACCAACAACAGAAAGATTAACAATCGAAAAATGATAATTCCGACATCTGGCGAGAGAATTGAGCCAACAAGAGTGGTCCTTAGCTGCAGCCGAGAAGGTGATATTGTTTAGGTACCATTGGACACGAGATCGGTTGGGAGGAGGGAGACTCGTTGTTCGTCCTGTTTGAAATTCCTAATAAGAACCGAATCTTTGTCCAGTTTACAACGTGTTATCTTGTCTTCAGGAGTTTTGTTGTCTAAATACGACATTTGGCCCAAAAAAAACTAAACCCCAACGTACTGGCCATCTGGTTTCCTTCTTCTTTTTTTATGTGAACGAAGTTTCTTCGATCTTCGCACGACCAATCAATTCTCAATCAAAATTTTGGTCGATGACTTTTCTCACCTTTTCTGATCATTCTCAATGACTCTTTTTCATACTATGCGATCATGGCATTCCTCGACCACAGAACCTCTGGACAACGACAACCATTCAGTATCAGCTGACACAACGGCGGCGGTGACAGGAAACAGTCAACCGCCGCCGACTTTACAATCAACAAACAACATTGCTCTTCCAATGGAAACGTGGACACCCAATGATGAGCCCAAACGGAAAAGAATATTTTCTCATTATCGGTCCAAAAGCGGTCAACAACAAAGAACGAGCACAAAGAGCCACAATGTGTGTGTTCGTGTGTTGAGACTCACTTGGAGCTTTAGTGTCATTTTTCTCTTGTTGATTCTAACGAGTTTAGTTGTCGTTAGTATCGCCTTGTGGTTGTTCAATCATTTTAAAATGCGATCCGGGGTGAACGATTTGGCCAAACAGGACAGAGAACTCTTACTGTTGACTGTATACGACTCAGTGAAGACTTACACAGAACGTGCAACTGAACTCGTTCGTTCCTTGGTGGAGGAGATTCAATGGGCGGATCGAGTGGGTCTCAATGCCAGTAATCCCCTCATTCCAAAAAGTCGGTTTACCGTTCTCTCACTCATGTTGAGTCAACTGGAATTCTCAATTTTGTCGGCATTTTGGTTTGGAACTGAGGAGAATTTTTTTACAGGACTTTCAAAGGCGATTCCTTTCAATACGACTCAAACGTCATTACCAACAACTTTCAAACAATTTTCCTTTCAGAGAGCGGAAGGAAATGGGGCTTTAATTCATTACAGGATGAATGATGCTGTTGATATTGCACCAAAGGCATTCACTACCATGTATAATTATTATCCTACAGTGCGGCCGTGGTATGTGCCTGTGAAGGAGTCGAAGGAAACTCGATGGAGCCCGCTTCTCCTCACAAGAACAATACCTCAGATTTTGGCCGTAGCAGTAGCATCTCCCTTTTTTCACTTTGACACAGGAGAGTTTCTGGGCGTGCTTGGCGGTTCGCTCAACGTCATCTCAATTTCCAACTACTTGAAAACGTTACCCAGTTTTGACACATCCAGAGTTTTCATTGTTGATGAACAGTTGAATTTAATTGCTTCGGATACGGGTACTTTGGCAGGGGAGGACCCCACTGATCCTACCGTACCAGCTATTCTCAATGCCAAGAACAGTTCCGATTATGTGATACGCGAAACGGCAGTCCTAGTGGAGAAGGAGTTTGGTGTTCCGTTGATACTAAGAAACGATACCTTTCTTGAGATTCAATTTACTGACTCACACGGTACAGTAAGAATTGCCACCATGCTCGCACTGAGAGATTCATTTGGTCTCAATTGGAATTTCATTAATGTGTTTAGTGAGGAAACCATTTTGAGTTCAGTGTTCACTGCCACGAGGACATCCATTATCGTGACATGCTGCTTAGTGGTTGCGGCAATCGTCGTAGCCTTCATTGTAAGTGTGCTCATCACAGTTCCATTGTATCATTTGTCGAGAGAGGTTTCGAGCATTAAGCAAATGAATTTTCAAGCTAGTGATCGCAAGATTCGGTCACTAGGATTCTTCGAGATTTCTACCATGTCTAACTCTCTCAATCAACTGAAGAATGGACTTCGATGTTTTGATGTGTTTGTGCCATCTGAGGTCGTCAAGGTTCTCGTGCGAAACAGCACAAGTGTTCATCTAGGAGTTGTGAAACGGAGAATGTCCATTGGTTTCGCTGACATGACCTTCAATTTCAATTGCACTGTGAATCCAAGTTTGATAGTTGAAGTGTTGCAGACCATGTTCACCGAGTTGTCACAAATAGTGTCTGATCAAGGTGGAGTGGTTGACAAGTACATATCTGAGTGTGTAATGTTTTTGTTTAATGCTCCTTTAACAGTGGATGATCATGAGTTGCGAGCTGTACGTACGGCCCAGAAAATTGTAGAGAAAATTGATGAAATGAATATTCACAAGTTACGAGATTTATCGGATCATTATCCCGCAGTGTCTATCCGGATAGGAATCAATTCTGATGAGTGTCTTGTGGGTAATGTTGGGAGTAAGACTAGGTTTAACTACACAGCACTAGGTGACGCAGTCAATGTTGCAAGTCGATTAATATCGTTAAACTCGCGTTATGGAACACAAGTTATCCTGGGACCGAAAACCAGAAATGCCGTTTTTCACTTTTATGTGTGCAGATGGTTATCCTGTTTATGTGTGAAGGGAAAAACAGAACCGCGTAAGTATTTTCAATCTTCTGAATCATGATTAGTTTGTTGACTAACGAATGTAATTGTAAAGTAAATATATATGAATTGAAAATGGAAAGAGAAAAAGCGAGCGAATCAAGTCTCCAAAAGGAAAGTATGTTCGAGCAAGTGAGAATTGCTCTGGAGAATGACAACCCAACTCTTGCTTCCAACCTTGTAGATGAACTTCTTCGAGATTATCCGAATGACAAGGCTTTGTTAGAACTCCGTAATCGCTTGAACGATCTACCTCATTTTTGTAAAAACTTAGAACTCGGCGAGAAATAAAGAAATTCAAGTTATCTTGGATTGAGGTTTTTATTCGAGTCTCGAGAGCAGTTTCTACAGGTTGTCTCTTGAAACATCACGGCAACAATCAGAGTAAAACTGACCTGGATGATGTCTGGAGATCGTATCACGTTTGTTCCATCGAAACAAGGTGATGAAGTACTATTGGTACAGTAATTTTCAATGGTGCTATCATCTAAATAAAAGACAGCCGGATCATTTTTGACCTTTGTGCGTACTCAAACAATTTTCAATCAAGTGGTAGTTGTCTTGACACTTGCTGGTGTAATCGGTGCAGAGCATGGCATTGATTGCTTTCTTGCATTCAGTAGTAGCCATCGTTGTGTTGTACTTGATTTCGTACTCTCTTTCAGTGGTTTGGTCATTGGAGAGTTGAGCCGATATCTTAGAAAGCTAACTGAAGGATAGGAAGCAGAGTAAATAGTAACTGTTTCCATTGAAATATTCACTGCAGAATAGAGTGTTAGGTGGATATTATGTACCAAGCGGGTTCCTTCGCTGTTTTGGGCAATCTTGAAAAAAGAGACAATGAGGCAAGCAGTAAAGGTGAGTTTCTCAAGATTGAACAGTTTTTCTGATAGAGAAGCTGAGGTGTTTCGAGAATTTTACACGACTGGGTTGTCATGGCCGTCCAAGCACTTTCCTCAATCGGAGTGCGACCAAGTGGTTGTTAACAACAGTTCCTCGGTGGGTTTGTTCGAGCAGTCTAGTTGTCACTCATCACAGTCTGACATATGGGCAATTTTCTTTTTATTCACCTCCTTCAAATGTCGGTGTGTTAAAACATGATGGCAGCAATTAAAGCTACAACCAGCAGAGTGAAACTGGCATTCATTGTGCTCGAAGCACCAACGACCTTTTCTCCATCGAAGCATCGTGATGTTGTAATCTTGTTACAATAGTTTCCAATATTGTTCACATCGTAGTCAAAGAAGACTGCAGGATCACAAACAGCTTTGGCATTTGTGCAAACGCTTTGGCATGGCTCAATCAAGAAGTAGTTATCTTGGCACTTGTTGGTATAAAATGAACAGAGCATGGACTTGAGTGCCGTTTTGCATTCTGCGCTAGCAAGGGTCGTGTTGTGTCTGTTGTTGTATTCTCTCTCAGCAGCTTGGTCATTGGAGAGTTGAGCCGAAGGAGAGTACGACATACTGTAAACAGTGTAACTGTTGTTTGAGAAGATTTCACCACAGAATGGAGTACTGGACGGTTCATATTTCATGCAATAGATTGGGACCGCTGTTTGTGCAGCTGTTCTCGAGCATAGGGCAGCAACTAGGCAAGCAAAGACTGAAAAGATGAGCAGAGACTTGTTCATTCTAATATGGAATAGCGTAGAGTTTTAAGTTATGACTTGGTTTTGAGGGGGAGGAGAGCTCTTCAGCACCACCAAAAAACCTCTTTTCTCTTTTATTATTGTGTGGAATCTGATGTGCACTTGAGGGCAGCACTTCGAACTCAAAGATCCCTTCACATATCATTTTGCAACTCAGTGTCATGTCATGTTTCCCACAGTACAAGACGCTTTTACCTTTAGAGGAGATTGCACCTCATACTGTCATTGCACTTGTCAACTCTTCGGGATTCCATGCGCACACCTTATTCGTGCGAATGGAACAACGAGACAGAACATTGTAAAAACCCAAAACTGCGCTTTGGAACCGGGGTAATGAGTTCATCGGAGAAACAACCTTCCAAAACGCAAAAATTGGAACATAACTCCGGAATTGCAAAAAAAAAACAAAAAAACAATCATATTGAAAAGAAAAACATGAACGGCGCTGGTGATACCATGAGTATGATGGATCCTGACCTATACACCGATACTACTATTGGAGGTGGTACAGGAGTTGATTATGAAGCTTTGAAGACTCTTCCTGGTTTGAGAGCAGTTGAAAATTGGACCATTGATGCAGATGAAGGCGTAAGTATATTTATACTCCTACTTATCACTACACTCTCAATGTTTTTTATTGACGTTTATGTTGATTTTTTCTGTATTTTTTTGGCGCCAAAAAAATAGCTATTGGAGTTTTTGAGAGGATTCTCCGATCGCATGTTCAATCGAATGAAAGAAGTACAGGAGCAAGTGGATGACCTAGTGAGTGAGACCAAATCATCCGAAGCTCAACTCTTTAACACATTTAACGAATTTATCATGCTTTCCAACACTCAATTTGTTGAAAATCGCATCTATGATGAAGATTGGAATGAAAACATGAACAAGAATCAATCCAATCACAACAATAACACTAGTAACACTAGTAGTAAGTTATCAAGTGAAGAACAAGCTTCAGCCAACTTTGCTACAGCCATCAAATATGGTCTCAAAGCGCTAGAGAGTTGTTCAGTTCCATTGGACGATGATCATGACATGTATCACAACAATAGTGGAAATTATATGAATGGTGGTGGTGGTGGTGGTGGTGATGGTGATTTGTTGATGGATGGAGAGTTGGATGCCGATGTCATGAATCAAGAACAAGTTCAACAAATGCAAAAACAAAAGGCTGAATTGGACAAGATTCAATTAGATGTCATTTACAAGGAACAAACTGCGTTTTTAAAGGAGAGAACATTGCCGTTCATTATTGGAACAAGTGAATTTTTTGATGATGATATGGTGGGTCTCAATCCAGATGATGATGATGAACATGTTGATGCAGATGGTGTGTCATCTTCTCATCAACAAGATGCCTATGATCAGCAACAACAGTATGGTAGTAGCAGTGGTGGTGCTCCACCTCCACCTCCTCCACCAGGTCCATTTTCATCCAGTAGTGGTGCTCCTCCACCGCCTCCACCTCCACCAATGGACGGTTTGTTTGCGAGTCAACAATCAACTTCTCAGCATCAACCATTCAAACTGGATTCAACCAGTAATTTGTTTGGTAATCATGGTGCTGGTGATGATTCAGAGGACGAAGATGGAGGGTTGTTTGGTTCGAGTGGCAACAGTAGTGGTGCTGCTATGGCTTCCTCAAGCAGCAACAACAATAGTAATTCATTGTTTGGTTCAGTGGATCCAACTGCTCAACAACATCAGAGCTCATCAGGCAGAGGTCTCTTTGAAGAAGATGTGCTAGGTGGTGATGCAACAACAAACATGAATGAAGAAGCATCTGGAGAAGCCAAGGAACAGCAACCATTGGACATTCGTGCGCAACTTGCAATGGCCATGGCCAACAAATTCCAAAAACCAACTGGTGGAGATTCCAAGCCAAAGAAGCAACCACAACAACAAGCTTCCAGTGCATCATTGTCAGTGTTTGGAGCAGAGGAGGAAGAGGGAGATTTGTTTGGTGGTGAAGCAGACGCATTTGGCTCTTCATCGAACCTCTTTGGTTCCTCTGACGCAACTGCAAAGAAGGCAACAACAGCGAAGCCATCAACTCACGCCAAACCCGCAAGCACATCAAGCTTTGCGTTCGACTTTGGTGATGATGACGAAGGAGATAGTATGTTTGGCGGTGGCAATGATCTGGATTTCTCCAAGCCAAAAACAACGAGCCAAAAACCAGCAGAGAAACCTGCAGCTGCAAAGAAGACTAGTCTCTTTGGATTCGGAGAAGATGATGACGATGATGATTTCGATAGCATCTTGAGCAGTAAACCAAAGAAGGAGACGAAGCCTGCTGCAGCAGCAGAAACAACCACTGCTGTCAAGTCCCAAGCTCCAGCACCATCTGCTGCTTCTACTACCAAGAAGAGTAGTCTCTTTGGATTTGATGAAGATGAGGATGACGATGTAGATAATTTCTTGTCTGCAAGCGTCAAGAAGACTTCAGAGCCAGCCAAGCCTGCTCAAGAAGTCAAGGCTTCACCGCAACCTGTTGCTGCAACAAAGAAGGTTTCGAGCGGTCTGTTTGGCTTCGATGACGATGAGGATGATGATATTGATTTCATTGCACCTAAGAAGCCAGCTGAGAAGTCTTCTGCTCCATCGCAAGCCACATCATCAGCCAAATCATCGAGCCCTGCAGTCGCACCTGCAAAGAAAGCCACTAGCTCTCTGTTCCAGGAAGATGAGGACGACGACTTTAACTTTGTCGGCAACAATGTACCAAAGAAGGCAACCCCTGCAAGCTCAATGAAGCACCAGGCAGCCAAAACGATGGCTCTGTGGGACGAAGAACAATCAGAAGAGCCTATCACGAAGACTACAAAGGTAGAAGAGACCAAAGTGGAAACTAAAGTAGAACCAAAGAAGGTCGAAATCAAGGCCGAGGAACCAAAGGAAAAGACCGTTGAGAAGACCAACAACACAACAGAGGAAGCTTCACCAAGCAAGAAGGATTTTGCTGCTTCGATCATGAAGGGTCTAAGTATGAATCTCGGTGGCGGTCCTCCAAAGACTCTATCCAGAATCAGAAGTGAGAGCAGCGCAGCTGCAGCTTCTGCTCCAGAAGTTGTTTCTGAAGCTCCAACAGAGCCGGCAGTAAGAAAGGAGGAACCCGAACCAGTCAAGGCACAAAAGGTAGAGCAGAAGGTTGTCGTTGAACAACCAAAGGAAAAACCTGTTGTTGTGTCTAAGCCGAAGATTACCTCTTCGCTGTTTGATGATGATGACGACGATGATTTCCTTGCAATCAAGTCGACAAAGAAGGAAGAAGGCAAGCCAGTTGTTTCACAACCCATCACACCTGTTACTCCCGTTGCCACTGCTTCTACCGCTGCATCATCTGGCCTCAAGATTCCTATTGGTGGTGTCAGTATGTTTGGTGCACCAATGCCTGCTTCCTTTGTCAAACCATCATCGAAGATTGCCGAAGATGTTGATGAGGAAGCAAAGAAGAAGGACGGAGTTACCAACTATGCTCGTGATGGTGGAAGTGGTCAAACTTTGACTCACATGTCCCTTGGTCGACCAAAGAGATCAAAGAGAAAGCCTTCATCGAAGAGTGTGAGTACTACTTCTTTGCCGCCTGTAGAGACAACAAAGGCTGTTGAACAACCAAAACCAGTCGTTGCCGCAGCTACGGTCACACCAGTCTTATCTCCTCCAAAGGCATCCGAGCAAACAAAGAGCTCTCTCTTTGGTGATGATGACGATGATTTTGACTTTGTGCCAACGAAGAAACCTACACCTGCAACTATTGTGCCTACTCAGTCACCACAGCCAAAGACTTCTACGACTCCTGCTACGACAACACCTAAAGCGAACGCTCTCTTTGCTGATTCTGACAGCGACAATGAATCACCACTGCTGGTTTCGTCAAACAAGAAGACCGCAACACCTACTGCTGTTGTAGTTGAGGCACCAAAGTCAGAGCCAATTGAGACCCCTGTGCAAGAACCTGTCAAGGTGTCAACACCAGCTGTTGCTGATCAGCCAACAATCCAAGAACAACCAAAGAAGGAAGAAGTTGTGCAAAAAGCAACTAATGATGATCTTTTGTTGGCAACCAAGCCAACCAAGCAGAATTCACTCAGTCAAAAGAAGAAGGCAGAAGCTGAACAGAAGAAGAAGTCTGCCTCTGCTCTCTTCCAAGATGATGATGATGTCATGGGATCTCTCACCACCACAAGCAAGCCAGCTGCGTCAAAGAAGACAAGCACAAAATCAAAGGATATTATGGATGATCTCTTGTCAAAGCCTGCTGAGACCAAGAAGACCACTACCACAACAAAGAAGCTTTCAAGCATTGATGCTGACTTGTTTGGTACGGCAACTCGCACAACATCAACAACAAAGAAAGCATCATCATCCTCTGCTTCTGCAAAGAAGAGTACAACTTCGATCGATGATTTGTTGTCTGCTCCAGCCCCAACAAAGAAATCAACAACCACAGCAAAGAAATCAACAGGTTTGTTTGGAAACGATGATGACATTTTTGCCTCCACAACAACCAAGAAGCCTACCTCAACAACCACCAAGAAACCAGCAGCTAAAAAAGTCGACACCAGCGATTTGTTTGACTTCTAGAAATACAGCGAGGAGCTTTGACATCATTTATGTGTTTCTTCTTCTTATCACTTCCAAACTGTATTTTGGATTGTTCCACAACAAGACATGACTGTAATTGTAACTGTAAAAATACCAGCGGCCATGATTGCACAGAGAACATCCTAAATAGGATGTTCACCGGGTGTCGGATATCAGTATAAGGAGCGATTTTGATTGAGTGAACTACTATTACTGGTGCGGCAAGCATACCATTGACGACTCTGTACAGACTCGGAAAAAGACGTCGTAGTACTGGAGTACCCGCTTACCCAACTGCCGGTGTAATCATTTATAGTGTTATCTAACAACGAGGAGCAACCGTACAGCTGCTCACGTAATCTCAAAATGACTTATTGCTTTCGAACGGATTGTTGGGGCACAAAACACAATCAAGTCATCTGTATACTACTACAAATAATGAAGCCCAAAGAAGGGGTACGCGAGAAACTCATAACAGCAAGGACGGTTGTGTTGTTGCTATTTCTTCTCTTATTGTGGGGAGGTACAAAAGGTATGTTGATTTTGATTGATGTATGATGAACTAGAAGATGGTGCTTATTCATTCTTTCAGAAGTGAGTTCAGCTACATTGTGCTCTGGTATCGACGCTACTGATGCTTCTGTATGTTCATCTCGTGGCATTTGTATCGCAAATGATACTTGCTTTTGTCATGATAACTATGAGCTTCCAGATTGTGCTCAAAGAACCCGAGGTCTGGTATTTTCAGCTGGTGATAATTCGTTTTTACAGCTAGGAGACTTAACACCACAGTCGAATAGTTTGACGAAAATTAGAGTTGGTGATTACTTGGGTTTGATGCATGTGGAGGCTGTTTCAGCAGGTGACAGGTTCTCTTTGGCTCTCAACACTAAAGGCGAAGTCTTTGCATGGGGAAAGAACAATTATGCTCAATTGGGATTGGGTTTTTCTTCGACTTATGAAAGGATTCCCTCTATATTGAGAGGTGATTTGCAAGGGAAGAGAATTGTGTCTATTGCAGCTTGTTTTTATCATGGGTTAGCTGCAGATTCAGATGGCAATGTGTATTCTTGGGGAACCAATATAGACACGACAGTGGACCCAAATGCCGGAGGATGGTTAGGTCGCCTATTAACCACAGCAAACTCATTAGTCCCCGTTAAGGTAGCTGGACCAGCCGCATTCCAAAAGGTTGTCAAAGTTGCATGTGGAAAATATCATTCAGCTGCTATAACTTCTTCTAAAACAATGTTTGTTTGGGGGGCTAATATGCATGGTCAGCTTGGTAATGGTAAGGCAATTGGCTCGGCTGTTCCAATACCAACAAGCATCAGCGAGTCAGATGAGAACGGAGAGGTCATACGATGGATTGACATTGCACCAGGAGAGAAACATAATATCGTTTTGGATAGTAAGGGTTGTGTTTACGCATGGGGTACTTCAGACAGAGGTCAGGTGGGTGTCGGCGATGGTGGGGTGTTCGCTGTTCCTTTTTTTGTCGCACAAAGTGATGTGGTTATTTCCATAGCAGCTTTAAAAAGCTCCTCATTTGCCGTTCTGAAAAGTGGTATTGTTATGTCTTGGGGCGACAATACACTCGGTCAGCTAGGAAATACTGCAATTTCCTCTCTTTCTATGGTTCCTGTCGAAGCGACAATAGCTACAGGAAAGGTGATCCAGACTATCTATTCTAGTTTTTTGGCAGAGAGTGTTCAGGTGGTTGAACAAAACAACCAAGTTTGGGGTTGGGGACAAGATCTTACAGGCCAGTTTGGCATTGGTGTCACAGGAACTCACACTGTGATGCAAAATATTACATCTCCCGTTGTTTGGGGTACTATTACGCAAACAGGAGTCGGTTTTAATCATAATCTGTATCTTGTTGATTCGATCATTTGCTTTGCAATTTTCATGTCTGATCCTCTCGTGTGTTCTGGTCACGGAAACTGTACTGGTAATGATATCTGTTCCTGCAATGACGGATTTACGGGTAGTGATTGCAGTTTGCCTTTCTGCTATGGAATAGAATCATCCAATCCAACCACATGTTCTGGTCACGGGCAATGCTTGACTATTGATACTTGCTTGTGTGATCAAGGGTATTCAGGTCTGACTTGCGATGCAAAGGATGAAGGACTTCTCTATGGTGCAGGAGATAATAGTATGGGGCAACTTGCAGATAATCTAGGTAAAACTGGAGTGAAAAGAATGATTCCTGTCCCTTCTTTGTCTTTTTCCGGCCAATCTGTTCACTTTGTCGTATCTGGAACATCATTTTCATTAGTATTGCTGTCCACTGGTACCTTGTACGGAGTCGGAGCAAACAGCAGAGGGCAATTGGGAGATGGTACTCTCATTGATAAGCAGAGTCCAGTTTTGATTTCTGGACCGTTTGGAAATGTGAGATCGATGTGTGCAGGATATGCATATTCCATGGTTGTTGATGACACGGGGGCTGTCTGGTCGTTTGGTGATAATTCTAACGGTCAACTGGGAACAGGCAACACTACTCATTTCTCGTCACCTTTTAGAATAGAAGGAGTTCTCTCGGGCGAAAATGTCACGTCGGTCGCTTGCGGTTATTTTCACGCCATGGCATTGCTGAGAAATGGAACACTGTTAGCTTGGGGCTATAATGGTCAGGGCCAGCTGGGTGATGGAACAACCAATGCAAGATACCTTCCCCAGACAATTTTGTTGACAGGAATGGTTTACAAGAGAAAGGTGGCAGCGATCGCAGCAGGAGTTTATTTTTCAATGGCCATCGCAGACGATGGGACATTGTATCGTTGGGGACATAATGGCAATGGTCAACTGGGAGATGGCTCTTACACTGATAGATGGAAGGCCATTCCTATGACCACTTCTCCGTTAGCAGGCAAAAAGGTGACAGAAATTTCGGGATCTGCTCAATCCTCCTATGTCATTGCAGATGGCATACTGTATGGTGCCGGTAGAAATGTGGAGGGACAATTGGGAATTAATTCGGCTGCGGTGTCGTACGCTCTCAATTATCAATCAGTTGCAGCGCCACTGGCCGATAAAACTTCTCGCAGACTATCTAATGTCATATGCCCTGCAGCAGCCACTTCGATGGGTGTCATTTCCCAGTCCACAGCATACGTATGGGGTAGTAATTCGAATGGCCAACTCGGAGATGGAACGCTAGCACAGCAAATTCGACCCATTAAGTATAACTTATTCTTTCCTGATCGTCAGGTCGTAGGCTTGTCGGTCGGTTGTTATCACACCCTTGTTATTTACAACAATTCACTCTCATGTTTCGGGGTGTTGGCTGATGATCCTTCAGTTTGTTCCTATCACGGAAATTGTATGAGCTTTGATCAGTGTTCATGTGAAAGTGGAGTCACCGGTTTGAATTGTGACTCATTTCACTGTCATGGTGTGCTGAACAACGCATCTAATGTGTGTTCTGGACGAGGAGCTTGTACAGGGGTAGATTTATGCTTATGCGATATGGGTTATTCTGGTTCGAATTGTGAGAATGTTGTGAGTGGTATAGGCTATGGAATCGGACGTCACGAGTATGGTCAGCTAGCGAGTGAGGATGTTCCCTCAATTGGATATGCGAGCGAAGCTGTGTTGCTTCAAGGGCTGTTAACTAAACAAGTGTTGAAGAGAGTGGATGCCGGAGACGTCTTCTCAGTTGCCCTCACTCAAGATGGAAAAGTGTACACTTGGGGGTATAATGCGAAAGGACAAGTTGGAGATGGGTCAACAACGAACAGAATTAAACCTATCAACGTATTGAATAATGTTCTGGATTGTTGTGCTGGTTATGACAGAGTCATGGCCATTATACAAGATGGTACTGTGAGAGGTTGGGGCTACTATGTCACAGGAACATCTGCAGTCGGTACTACGCCTTCAGTTGTGTCTGGATTTGCACAGGGGGAAGTTCCTAAATCTCTCGTGTGTGGAACCTACTTTACTTTGTTTTTGACCAATGTCGGTTCGGTTTACTCTGTTGGTCATGGAACGTTCGGCCAGTTGGGTACTGCAATAGTGGCTGATGTTTTTTCAGTACAGAAGGTATTAGGATTGACCAATATCGCAAAGGTGGCTGCTGGATATGGACACGCACTTGCGTTGGGTGATTCTGGGCAAGTATATTCTTGGGGACTGAATAACGTAGGTCAACTGGGTGACATGACTCTTACAAGCAAATCAGTTCCTACTTTACTGGCGCGAGGTCTTCCAAATCAGATTACGCATATCGCTGCAAGTATGTACAGCTCTTTTGCAGTCTCCAAAAATGGAGAAGTTTACTCTTGGGGTAGCAACGCAGATGGATTGTTGGGAGATTCCTCGTTGGCTGTGGGAGCAGTCCGAATGGTACCCAAGTTAGTTAAGAACCTTGAAGGTGTTTTCGTGAAAGAAATATTCACGAGCAGATCGACAAACTGGGTTACTGCATTGTCAGATACAGGTGTCGGATATTCTTGGGGCATAAATAGTTATTCACAATTGGGCGACGAGACTATCACTACAAGATTACAGCCCGTACCCCAAAAAGTGAACAAACATTTTCCAACCACTTTTTTGGTTGGTGTAGGTGCTGGAGCGACACATTCACTCTTGTTGCTAAACGGTACGCGATGTTTTGGTGTTTTGGCCGATGATCCACTAGTTTGCACCTGGAGAGGAACATGCACAGCAAATGATGTTTGTACTTGTGATGCCGGATACTTTGGTGCCGAGTGTGAACTAACAACATGTTTCGGGGTCAATTCAAGCGATCCCAGTGTTTGCTCCGCAAAAGGACATTGTATTGCTCTCAATACTTGTGTTTGCACGAACGGTGTGTATTCAGGAGAGAAGTGTGAGAATCGAGTGTTCGGATACGCTTTTACAGCTGGTGTAAATAGTTATGGTTCTTTGGGTGATGGGTTATTGGCTACTCGTGCTCTCCTGGGAATTACTTCTGTTCCCCTTTCGACAGACACCTACGTACAATACATTTCAAGTGGCTATCATTTTTCGTTGGCCATTGCTCTGGATGGTAAGCTCTATTCATGGGGTTGGAATCCTTATTATAATTTAGGAAACGGGAACAATCAACAGGAAGCGAGACCTGTACTTGTGAATGCTCCTGCAGGAACAACCTTCATCTCAGCCTCAGCAGCTCAGTATCATGCCGCAGCAGTTTCAACCGATGGAAAAGTGTATTCATGGGGTGCTGATACTCTCAACGGAGCATCTACCTCCACTTACACAAGGTGCAATACTAAAACTTGCTATACCTACACGTGGTTTTGTGGAGAACTTCAGTGTTGTCCCTCGTCATATACTACGTGCTCCCCTCCAACGATCGTTGGATACTTAGGTCAAGGATCAAATGTGTACTTGCGCACCACACCTAGAGAGGTTACCGGAATGACAGGTACTGCCGTGTCTGTTGCATGTGGAAAATATCATTGCTTGGTTTTGATGGAGAGTGGTGAGTTATGGGCATGGGGTGATAACGAATTTGGTCAACTGGGAAATGGTAATTATGGTTCCGGTGTTCGAGCGTTCCTTCCTGTGCGAGTTGCACATTCTTTGGCAACTGGAGGTACCCTGAGTGATGCGAAAATCATTTCGATCACTGCTGGACCATTTCACAGTATGGCACTCAGTGATAAGGGAGAGGTATTTGTTTGGGGAAGTAACAGTAGAGGTCAAATAGGTGACGGTCTCTCAAGAAATCCAAATCTGAGTCGATTTCCAAAGTTGCTATCCAAAGGTCCAATGTATAGAGTGCCATTTAAAGCGATATCAGCAAGCATGGAATCATCCTACGCGATGAGTGCCGAAGGAAGGGTTTTCTCCTGGGGAGACAATAACAATTATGAGTTGGGTATTGGTTCAACCATCAGCCAAACATTGACTCCTGTTGATCTAAATTTAACATCGATCGCAACCTTGTCTGCGAGTACTTTTGGAGAATATGCAATTGTGGGAGACAATAATGGAGATGGATACGGATGGGGCTTGGGAAATGTTTATCAATTACTAAATGGTGGGACTGGCAAAGTTATTAGTCCACAACCTACAAGAAAGCTGTATGTGAATCCAGTTACTCAAACATACACAAACAGATCAATCGTTGCTATCTCTTCTGGATTACAGCACTCAATCGTATTGCTCAATGGAACCTATTGTTTTGGTTTGTTTTCAGATGATCCCTATGTATGTTCCTGGCGGGGTGAGTGTATTGCTACTGACACTTGCGTGTGCCAAGAAGGTTACTATGGAATCGATTGTAGCTCCACATCGTGTTTTGGAACGAATTCAACTGATCCTTCAGTGTGTTCCGGAAATGGAGTGTGCGTTTCGTTTAATGCATGTTCATGTGAATCCGGATTCACAGGTGATGACTGCAGCGGTTGGCTGTATGGAGAAACATTTACGATTGGAAGTAATACCCTCGGTCAACTGGGGGACGATTACTACCTCGATCGATCTGATTTTACTCGCACATCTTTTCCACTGTCTTATGGAGAACACGTGATGCATGTTGACTCGGGTATCGACTTTACTCTCGCAATATCAAGAAAAAACAAGTTATATTCTTGGGGAAAGAGGTTGTACAACATTTTAGCGAATGGAACCACTCTATATTCTATTAGACCAGCGAACATTCTACCAGAATATTCGATCATTAGTGCTTGTGCAGGGCAGCAACATGCTGTTGCTGTTACCTCCGATGGCAAAGTGTTTTCATGGGGATTCAACACGCAAAATGCTCGTATCTCGTGTAACTACGATGTCAATCTGTTTTGTACAGAAACTACATGTCCTTGTTTGGTACCAACAAATGGTAACCCAAGCGACTACTATCCACCTATTGTTGGTGTGTTGGGTCTGTCAGGAACGTTCTACTATAGTACAATACCCAGACAAATATCTACTCTTGAGAATTTATCAATTGTAGCTGTCAGTTGCGGTGTTTCCCACACAATTGCTCGCTCTTCAACTGGTAGACTTTACTCTTGGGGTATTGGAGGAAGTGGACAGCTTGGTTTGGGTGATGGGGGTAATAGATGGACTCCGATTCAAGTCGGATCGAGCACTCCTAGGAAGGGTGTTTTATCATCGATTAACATTGTCCAAGCTGCTACGGGTGACGCTCACAGTATTGCTCTGGGAAGCAGAGGAGAGGTTTACACCTGGGGCGCCAACAACTTGGGTCAGTTAGGACAAAGCTCCTTGGTAAGCAGTGTGCATCCTCTACAGGTCATCACTACTCTGTTGGGACTTCCTGTGATTCAAGTAGCTGCAGGAGCTTATTCTTCATATGCTCTAACAGCAAATGGAGAATTATATTCTTGGGGTGCTAATTCAGTTGGACAATTGGGTGTCAATAACACTCTTTCGTATCTAACTTATCCTGTTCTTGTGTCTTCGTTGAGTGGAATCAAAATTGTTTCCGTGAGCGCCAGTTTCTATACTGTGGTAGCCACAGCTTCAGACGGTACAGCCTATTCGTGGGGACTAAACACAAATTCACAAGGAGCAGATGGAAGTATTGTGTCTAAGCTGGTGCCAACACCTGTGGTGAATCCTTTTGCCTCAAAGAAAATTGTTGGAGCAGCCACAGGAAACATTTTTAGTGTTTTTCTGTTCAATACAACCTATTGTTTCGATTATCCGATGGATGATACCATGGCTTGTTCGACACGAGGTAATTGTACTGATACTGATACTTGCAACTGTGATGAGAACTATTTTGGACCGGCTTGTGAGTTCACTACATGCTTCCAATTGAACAACACTCAACCAGAGGTATGCTCTGGCCATGGAACATGCATTGCCTATGATACTTGCAAATGCGATGCTGGATATGCAGGAAATTTCTGCGAACTTAATGTATTTGGTGCTGTTCTGTCCGTCGGTAGAAATAACATGGGTCAGCTGGGAAATGGCAAACTGACATCCACTTCAGAATGGATTAAACCTTATGATTCATTAAGTAGAAGAAAAATTCAACAAATTTCTTCAGGTCCTGATGTGTCTTTAGCAATTACAACACTCGGAGAACTATTTGTATGGGGAAGTGGTGCCTTTTATCGATTGGGAACAGGATCAGCAAACAATAGATTGTATCCAAGCCATCTACTACCAACAAAGAAAGTATTGAGTGTGTGTAGTGGTTCCTATCACACTGTGGCAGTTCTAAATACTGGTGAAGTCTACTCATGGGGAGTCAACACGATGAACGGAGCAACTAATGGAGTACTATCAGGACAACTAGGAATTGGGAATTCTCTATTGAGTGTGGGAGCTAGTAGTGTTTCTGGTATCAGCGGAACTCCTGTGCAAGCAGCTTGTGGTCATGTCCATACATTAATATTAACAAGAGAAGGATATGTTTTTGGATTTGGTGATGATTACGCGTATGGAGCTGTTGGTTATGGACAGAATCGGATAGAAACAGTGCCGAGGAGAGTTGGTGATCTGAGTCCTATCAAAGGTGTTCTTTCTCATGTCAACGTGATAGCAATAGCCGCGGGTCAACATCATAGCATGGCATTGAGCAGTCGAGGGGAGGTGTACACCTGGGGAAGCAACAGCAATGGCCAATTGGGCGATGATACTCTTGTTCGTAACAGACATCCTCGTCAGATCAAGGATACTCTGTTGAGAACACATATTGTCAACATTGCAGCAGGTGCTTATTCGTCCTATGCCATCTCTGCTGACGGTACTCTGTTTGCTTGGGGTAGCAATGATGTTGGTCAACTAGGTACCAACAACACTATTCAGTACACTCTTCCAACACCAGTCCATTTGATAGAAAATGCATCGACAATAACAGCAGGAACATGGAACCGATATGCGATTGTTACATTGAAGAATGGGTCTGCTTTTGGTTTTGGAGAAAACACTGCTTACCAGCTAGGAGATGGTACTAACGATGCAACAATTGCTCCTTCTCTAGTTCTTAGTCCGTTTAATTCTAACTTCATTGTAGGAGCCGAGGCTTCTTCTTTGCATTCACTATTGTTGGTTAATGGGACATTCTGTTTTGGAGTACTGTCTGAATATGATGATGTTTGTTCTTCAAGAGGTGCTTGTGTTGCATCTGACAAATGTTCATGTTCATCTGGCTATTTAGGAGATGATTGTAGTATTAGTGTTTGTTTCGGTCTAAATCAAACCGATCCAGGAGTTTGCTCAGGTCATGGTGTTTGTGTTGATCTCAACTCATGTGCGTGCCACCACTATTACACAGGCAGTGAATGCGATATTCCAGTGTACGGACTTCTATATTCTGTTGGAAAGAATAACTGGGGCCAGCTTGGTGATGATCTTGATGATCCCGTCCGACTAACCCCCACTCAAACGATATACCCTTTGGCGTATGGGAAGTATGTTAAATATTCATCCTCAGGAGCCTTCAACTCGTTTGCCTTGTCCGTTGAAGGAGAGTTGTATTCCTGGGGAAGAGGAAGTTTTACAGCATCTAGTGGACTGCTCGGAGATGGAACACTCACCCAAAGAAATAGACCTGTGAGAATTATGAGCACCTTGCCCCCAGTGATTCACACATGTGCAGGATCAACATTTGCACTGGCTCTGACAGAAGGAAATGCAATCTATCTTTGGGGAAGCAACAGCAATGTTCCTGTTGTATTGGCAGCTCCAGCAGATAACTATGGTGGAGGACAAGTTGTTGAATTGGCTTGTGGAACTCAACATGCTCTGTTCAGAACATCGAATGGTCGAGTGTATGGTTGGGGAACAAACACAAACAACCAACTAGGTGATAGGTATTTGTATGGCTCACCTCTCACACTTATTACTGCACAACAAAGATCTTCTCTCTTCGGCGAAGCACTTGGTACCAACTCGATGATTATAGCAAGTGCTGCGGGTGACAGCTTTTCAATGGTCCTGACCGAACTCGGTCAAGTGTACATCTGGGGTGATAACTCGCAAGGCCAAGTGGGGGATGGTACAACATTCTCGACCACTCACGCAAAACGAGTGGGTGGTAGTCTATTGAACTTGACGGTAAAGAAAATTGCAGCTGGAAAACAAGCAGCATATGCCATCACCGAAGATGGGTCGTTGTATGCTTGGGGTGATAATTCATTCGGCCAACTCGGAATTAACTCAACGATTCTATGGTCAACCACTCCTGTGAAAGTGATTGGACTTTATAATGTCACAGTGTTGTCTGCAAGTATTTGGTCGGATGTTGTTCAAGTGACAACGGATGATGGCCTCAGTTATGCTTGGGGAAATAACGCTCAACAGCACCTATCTTTGGTGACAAGCACTTCTCCGATACGATATCCTGTCCCTACATCAGTTCGTCCAGGTCAAGTCAGCAGGGTTGTTGATGTTTCTGCTGGTGTGAGTCACTCCTTGCTTGTCTACAATGGCTCATATTGCTTCGGAATACTGTCTGATGATGAAAATGTTTGCTCAATGAGAGGTTCATGTGTTGGTCCAAATCTCTGCTCTTGTGATGATGGTTATTTGGGTGAAGATTGCAGTATCAATGTCTGTTTTGGCAAGAATTCAACAGATTCGCTCGTTTGTTCTCAACACGGACATTGTGTTGCCCTTGATTCATGTGCATGCGAATTATTCTACTCTGGCCAACACTGTGAGGTATTGTCTTATGGTCTCTTGTACTCGGTGGGTATGAACAATTTTGGCCAGCTAGGTGACAGTACTGACGAACCGTCTCGTGTCGTTCCACCAACACAAACAGCATATCCATTAACACATGGAATACATATTAAGCATATCGCGACAGGAGCTGAGAATTCTTTGGCCTTGACTATTGACGGCGAGTTGTATTCCTGGGGACGAGGAAGTTTTACAGCATCTAGTGGACTGCTCGGAGATGGAACACTCACCCAAAGAAATAGACCTGTGAGAATTATGAGCACCTTGCCCCCAGTGATTCATACATGCGCAGGATCAACATTTGCACTGGCTCTGACAGAAGGAAATATAATCTATCGTTGGGGAAGCAACAGCAATGTTCCTGTTGAATTGCCCGCTCCAGCGGATAACTATGGTGGAGGACAAGTTGTTGAATTGGCTTGTGGAACTCAACATGCTTTGCTCAGAGTGTCAAACGGTACTGTCTATGGCTGGGGAAGCAATAGTGCGAATCAACTGGGTGAAATAGCTGTGTATGGTGGTGCGTCAAGCATCATACGTAGAATCCAAGGCGATCCAGGCAAAGGAGAATTATTAGGATTCGAAAATGTAATCTCGATTGCAGCTGGTGATCGCTACTCAATGGCACTGACTGATCGAGGTGTTGTGTATGTCTGGGGTGATAACTCAAAAGGACAAGTCGCTGATGGAACCAAAATCAGCACTGATACTTTCCATGCAAGACGTGTGTTGGGATCACTCAAAGGATTGGGAGTCAAGAAAATTGCAGCTGGAAAGCAAACAGCATATGCCATCACCGAAGATGGATCGTTGTATGCTTGGGGTGATAATTCATTCGGCCAACTCGGAATTAACTCAACAATTACCATGGCTACTGCTCCTGTCAGAGTAACCGATATTCAAAATATTACGGTGTTGTCTGCAAGTATTTGGTCAGATGTTGTTCAAGTGACAACGGATGATGGACTTAGTTTCGCTTGGGGAAACAATACTAACAAGCATTTAGCACTAATTACAACTCAAAGTATCATTCCTTATCCTCTTGAGACATTCAGATTTGAAAACCAAACAAGATATATTGTCAATTTCGCTTCTGGTAGTGGACACTCCTTGTTTATTTATCATGGAGCTTACTGTTTCGGAATACTGTCTGATGACGAAAATGTTTGCTCAATGAGAGGTTCATGTGTTGGTCCAAATCTTTGTTCATGTGATGATGGTTATTTGGGTGAAGATTGCAGTATCAATGTCTGTTTTGGACACAACCAAAGTAGCTTGCCTGTTTGTTCCCACCGTGGATATTGTGTCGCACTTGATACTTGCGCATGTGATCCCTACTACAGTGGATCACAATGCGAACACTCGGTTTATGGCCTAACATTCGCAATGGGTACCAACTCGTTTGGCCAACTGGGTGATGATCATTCTAGTAATAGATTATCGCCAGTTCAAGCATGGTATCCTCTGTCAAATGGAAAATATGTGAAAAGGTTATCGGCCAGCTCTTACAATTCCTTCGCTCTTACAGTTGAAGGAGAGTTGTATTCATGGGGACACGGTAAATCTGTGAGCGCGTTTCGCGGCCTTCTTGGTGACGGATCACTTGTCCAACGAAGCATTCCTGCAAGGATTATGAGCACGTTACCTCCAGTCGTTCATACATGTTCAGGTTCAACATTTGCACTGGCTCTGACAGAAGGAAATGCAATCTATCTTTGGGGAAGCAACAGCAATGTTCCTGTTGTATTGCCCGCTCCAGCAGATAACTATGGTGGAGGACAAGTTGTTGAATTGGCTTGTGGAACTCAACATGCTTTGCTCAGAGTGTCAAACGGTACAGTTTATGGCTGGGGAAGCAACAACGTTAATCAACTGGGAGATAAGTTAGTTTACGGTACGACATTAACTAAGATCGTGCAAATTCAAGCGGATCCCAACAAGGGAGAATTTCTTAGTTTTGAAAATGTGATTTCGATTGCAGCTGGTGAAGGATACTCAATGGCACTTACTGATCGAGGTGCTGTCTATGTTTGGGGTGATAACTCCAAAGGTCAGGCTGGTGATGGAACGACAAGTAGTACAGATAAGTTTGCTGCTCGACGAGTAACTGGCATACTCAAACACTATTCGGTAAAGAGCATTGCTGCTGGCAAACAAACCGCTTATGCAATCACAGAAGATGGGCTTTTGTATGCTTGGGGTGATAACACATTCGGTCAGCTAGGAATCAACTCAACAATACTCTCATTTTCGACTACGCCTGTGAGAGTAATTGAAATTCACAACATCACCGGGGTATCAGCAAGTGCATACTTGGACACAGTTCAAGTTTCAACACCTTACGGTGCGTATGCGTGGGGTAACAACATTCATCAACATTTAGGATTGAATACATCGAGCACACTCATCCGATATCCCCATTTGATGGCTTCATTCGAAGGTCAATCCAGATCCATCGTGGGTTTTGCCGGCGGACTAGCCCACTCCTTGGTTCTTTACAACAATACTTATTGCTTTGGTGTACTCGCTGATGATGATAACGTTTGTTCTGGTCGAGGTCGGTGCATAGCTACCGATTCATGTCAATGTGACGATGGCTACGTGTCTCAAGATTGTAGCATCAATATTTGTTTTGGACTCAAATCGACCAGTAGTAACGTTTGTAATGGAAAAGGCTCATGTATTGCTTGGGACTCATGTTCTTGTCATTGGGAGCATACAGGCTCGCAGTGTGAGATGCCTGTCTATGGATTGTTGTATACTTCAGGAAACAACGGTTGGGGACAATTAGGTGATGATTATTATAAGAATCGCTTAGAACCTGTGCAGACTTCATATCCACTCACGCATGGAAATTATATCAAGCATATCTCTTCAGGCTATGACAACTCTTTAGCTTTGACAATAGATGGAGAGTTGTACTCCTGGGGAAAAGGAAATATAAGCTTGCTTGGAGATGGAACAACAGCACACACGAATCGTCCACGCCGAATATTGAGTACCACTCGCATCGTCCACTCTTGTGTTAGCACTTCTTATGCGACCGCAGTTTCAGACAAGAACGAGATTTTCATCTGGGGAAGTGGTAATCCTCTTCCAGTGCTTCTTCCTGCTCCGTCAGATAATTTCAATGGAGGAAAAGTTGTGGAATTAGTTTGTGGTGGGCAACACACTCTTGTCAGAACATCTAACGGCAGCGTCTATGGCTGGGGACAAAATAACTATAAGCAATTGGGAGCAAATACCGCCTTGTCTGCTCCGAAACTACTTCAATCTGATGCTACCCAAGGAGAATTATTAGGATTCGAAAATGTAATCTCGATTGCAGCTGGTGATCGCTACTCAATGGCACTGACTGATCGAGGTGTTGTGTATGTCTGGGGTGATAACTCAAAAGGACAAGTCGCTGATGGAACCAAAATCAGCACTGATACTTTCCATGCAAGACGTGTGTTGGGATCACTCAAAGGATTGGGAGTCAAGAAAATTGCAGCTGGAAAGCAAACAGCATATGCCATCACCGAAGATGGATCGTTGTATGCTTGGGGTGATAATTCATTCGGCCAACTCGGAATTAACTCAACGATTCCATGGTCAACCACTCCTGTGAAAGTGATTGGACTTTATAATGTCACAGTGTTGTCTGCAAGTATTTGGTCAGATGTTGTTCAAGTGACAACGGATGATGGTATAAGCTATGCTTGGGGAAACAACAATAACAAGCACTTAGCGCTGGATGATCCACTTTCGATCATCCCGTACCCGTCTGAAACCTATCGAATGCCTTATCAAAGTAGTCATATCGTATCTTTTGCAACAGGATTTTCTCACTCATTAATGGTGTATAATGGTACTTTCTGTGATGGTGTATTGGCAGATGATCCAACAGTTTGTTCATTCAGAGGTATCTGCATAGCTCACGATTTCTGTCTTTGTATTGATGATTATAGTGGCTCAAATTGCTCAATTGCAAGTTGTTATGGACTTCCTGCCGATAATCCTCGTGTATGTTCTGGTAATGGAATGTGCTTGTATACTGATACATGCATCTGCGATTCGGGTTATACGGGTTCAATGTGTAATGGCACCGATCTTCAATTTTTATATGCTTCTGGCGATGATACCAGCTCTCAATTGGGAGATGGATTCTTTATTTCTCAAAGTTATCCAAGACAATCAAGTTTAATCAGTGGTCGAACAGTAAATTATGTCACAGCAGGAGGAGGAAGCTCTTTTGTGGTGAGTTTGAAAGAAGGAGTGCTAACTTTTGGAAATAATGACCAAGGTCAACTCGGTGACAACACTACCTATACCAGATACTATCCAGTAGAGCTATTTCAAGGGCGATCGATCATTCGACTTGTTGCTTGCGTTCACTTCACCTTAGCTGTTGACTCGAACCACAATATATACTCCTGGGGAAATAACACTCACGGTCAATTGGGTACTGGATCAACAGAATCATCATGGATTCCAGTTAATATTACTGAAAAATTTGGTCCCGAAATCATTGTGGATATAGCATGTGGATACACCCACTCGCTCGCTATATCGTCATCAGGAAGAGTTTTCGCATGGGGTAGTAATTCATTTGGCGAGTTAGGCTCCGGTACAAGTGGAGGTATTGTTCCTATTCCTACGTTAGTGGGAGGAATATTGAATATCAAAAATATTGTAATGGTATCAGCGGGCAACTACCATACTCTTGCCCTGAATGCGGATGGGTCTGTTTACTCATGGGGTAGAAACAACAAGGGTCAATTGGGAGATGGTACAATCTTCAGCAGGAGTTTGCCATACAAAGTTGAATCCCAAAATCTTTTTGGTACTGAACCGGTCCTATCGATTGCTGCTGGAATCGAGAGTTCTTATGCTCTCTTGAGAAATGGCTCTCTGTTTTCGTGGGGCGCTAATCTGCCCAACGCTCAACTAGGAGAATGGGATACTCTTGTCAACTATCGATCTCTTCCTCAGATTGTATTATTGAATGTTGATCATCCAATAACATCCATTTCGGTAGGAAAGAACTCTAACTTTGTTATTGCTCTTGCATCAAACGGAACAGCCTATGGTTGGGGTGAAAATTCCTATGGCCAATTGGGAGACTACACATTTACAAGCCGTAACTACTCTATGGCTGTAGGTAACACAAAACCTGAAAGACATATCACGAGCGTTTCTTCTGGAACTACTCATTCCCTGTTTTTGTACTCTGGAATATCGTGTTTTGGAATTGTGTTTGATGATCCAACGGTATGTTCTTGGAGAGGTAATTGTACAGCTTTGGACCATTGTGAATGCCCTCCTGCTTACGGAGGAAAGGATTGTAGTATTGCTCAATGTCATGGTGTTGCTGCAACATCACTCGATGTATGCTCTGGTGGGGGTAGGTGCGTTTCTCTCGACACGTGTGTTTGTTTCCAGGGCTTTTCAGGCGTAAACTGTGAAGTGGAATCTTATGGCTACCTGTACTCGTCTGGAGAAGACTCCTTTGCTCAATTAGGTAGTAGAGGAATTGAGTTCAGACCAACAGTCGAAAGAGCCACTCTCATTTCTTCAGCAGTGAATTTAATCACTCCCGGATACGAGTACTCTCTCATTAAGACCGCGAGCGGACGTGTTTTCTCTTGGGGTCATAACTCGCATGGTCAATTGGGAGACGGATCAACTCTCTCCAAAGGAATCAATCAACATATCCTATCTGACTCAGACATTGTCGGTTTGTGTGGCGGAGTGGAACATGCCATGGCATTAGACCGGAATGGAACTGTCTTTGCATGGGGCTCAAATGAATTTGGCCAAATAGGAATCAATTCACCAATCTCGTTGCAGCTAACACC
Source organism: Tetramitus jugosus (assembly GCA_937625935.1). Taxonomy (NCBI): domain Eukaryota; phylum Heterolobosea; class Eutetramitea; order Acrasida; family Vahlkampfiidae; genus Tetramitus; species Tetramitus jugosus. The sequence continues at coordinate 47,663 of OW569394.1, read as the reverse complement.
CACTCGAGTTACAGGCGATTTGTTGTACGAAGATATTGTCGCTATCGCATGTGGAGGTTATCACAGCATGGCACTCTCCTTCAATGGGTCTGTTTACACGTGGGGGTATAATCTTCATGGCGAATTAGGAGACAACTCTTTCATTCTCAAGTACACTCCTAGAAAAGTGGGAGCATTGTTGGCAAACAAAAGAATTGTCCAAATTACAGCCGGAAAATATCATTCTTTGGCATTAGGATCTGATGGAACAGTTTATAGTTGGGGAATGAATGACAGAGGCCAGCTTGGAGATAGCACAAACAACAACAAGTTCTTACCAGTCCAAGTTCCGGGTTTGTTGTACGGAAAACCCGTATCGCAAATCACTGCTGGAGCCTCCTTTTCGATGGTCATCGCATTTGACAATTCAATTTATGCTTGGGGCGCGAACAACGTTGGTCAACTGGGTGATAAAACAACAATAGATAGGAAAAATCCTGTATTGGTAACAATTTTACCAAGTGATGTGAATATACAGTCTATTAGTGCTGGTGATCAATTCGTTCATGCCCTCTCCGATAACCAAACCATATTCTCCTGGGCAGACAACTTTTTTGGTCAGTTAGGAAATGGATATTTCAATGAGACAAGAACTGATCACGTTGTTCAAGTCCAGAAACAATTTCCAAACATTTATCCCACTGCTGCTGTCTCTGGTGATCATTTCTCTTTGTATCTCTTCAATGGTACTGTATGTTTCGGCATATTTGCTGACGATCCAACTGTATGTTCTACCAAAGGTAATTGCACCGCCCACGATCATTGCGAGTGTGCTCCAGAGTACAATGCGCCAGACTGCAGCTTATTCTATTGCTTCGGTTATCCGCCTAATGATACTCGAGTTTGTTCTGGCCGAGGAGCGTGCCTAGCAGCCGATTCGTGTGTTTGTCGTTCCGGATATATTGGAGATGATTGTAGTCAAGTAGTAAATGGATATGCCTTCAGCTTGGGTAAAGGAGCGTTGGGCCAACTCGGAAACGGTTATAATTTGCCTCAGACATATCCAGTGGCTGTTGGAGGCGAACTATTTGGCAAGGTTGTTTCTCATATCTCTTCTGGTAAGGATTATTCCATTGCAATTACTGAAACGGGTGAGGTGTTTGGGTGGGGTCTGAACGATAGAGGCCAATTGGGAGACGGAACAACTATAACAAGATTATTACCTAGAGCACCTTTGGGTCTGAGTGGCGTTAAGGCAGTCACAGGATGTAATGGTGTCGCTCATACTGTCATTGTGGATTCTAACGGACAAGTTTATACTTGGGGGTACAACTATCGAGGCCAGCTAGGCAACAGTGACTCAACATTTGCTGACAAACATGAGCCAGTTCTCATATCGGGAGCTCTTCAGGGTAAAAAAGTGGTTCAAGCAGTGTGTGGAGAAGCTCACACGACAGTTCTTATCGACGATGGAACCATATTTGCTTGGGGGCAAAATAATGCTGGTCAATTAGGAAATGGTGATAATCAGCTCTCATCCACACCCTTGCAAGTGGGAGTTGGTGTAATAGATCAAATTGTAATTTCGAAACTGGCTTCTGGATGGAATCACGTAATTGGCATTGGTCCTTATGGAGTTTTGTATGTATGGGGCTCAAATTCCTATAGTCAGTTGGGAGACGGTGTAGTGTTCAACAGATACTCACCCACTCCTCTCTTGAACTCTCAATTCAAGGGTAAGACACCCATTTCTATTGGTGGCTCCGAGGAGAACACCTATGTGATCTTTGCTGATGCAACAATATTTGCTTGGGGAGGGGCATCACGAGGGCAAATAGGAGACAATCAAACTGATATCCAGCGTAGAAGATATCCTGTACAACTCTATGACGAGAGAATACAAGATTCAAAATCAATATTTGCTGGACGAAACTATGTGTTTGTCCTAAAATCAAATGGATCATCTCTTTCTTGGGGTATCAACAATGTTGGTCAGTTGGGAAATGGTGGAATTTCAAGTATGGAAGCGCTCCCAGTACCAGTAGTGAACAAGTATTCTCATCGATTTATTAATCACATTGCTCCTTCATTCGAACATACTATATTTTTGTACAACGGTACGACATGCTACGGATTTTTAGCAGATGATGAGAATTCCTGTTCTGGAAGAGGACAATGTGTGAGTGATGATAACTGTGTGTGTAGAGATCAATTCTTGTTGAGTGACTGTAGTGGAGTGTCTTGTAATGGTATCCTCAACACTGATCCAGCAGTTTGCTCGGGTCATGGTGTTTGTATTCCAAATAACACTTGTGTTTGTCATCCGAACCACAAGGGAAGCAGCTGTGATGGAGTTACAATGGGCTTTCTTTTTGGAACTGGAAAAGGATCCAAAGGTGAATTAGTTCGAGGAACCACACAGAGTACAAACAAAATTATCAAATCGACTAGCCTGAATACCATTCCTGTTCAATATGTTGGTGCAGGTCAAGAATTCTCGATCATTCTTCGTGGTGATGGTCGAATGTATTCCGTAGGAGAAAACTCTCTAGGACAATTAGGAGACAACACACTGATCAGTAAGACGAACTTGGTGTTGACTGAGTTCTCCAAGAAGAACCTTATTGCATCCAACATTGCAGTAGGATACTCTTCGGTCATTGTAACAACTCCTGAAGGTTCATTGTACAGCTGGGGTAATAACCAACAAGGCCAGCTCGGAATAGGACAACAAATCAGTTCATCACAAACTCCAGTTTTAGTAGTACCCCTCAATTCGACAAAGATGTCTTTTGTTTCATGCGGTAGAGTCCACTGTTTGGGCCTAAGTGCCAGTGGTTCAGTCTACTCGTGGGGGCAAAACGGACTGGGGCAACTGGGTGATGGAACACAAGATTCAATCAAGTCAGGTGGTCTTCCAATTCGTGTACTAAGTATATTTGGCATTAAAAATGCTGCGACAGTGTTTGCTGGTGCTTATCATTCACTGGCAACTACAGTCGATGGTTCTTTATATGGTTGGGGTGATGACGCAAGGTGTCAACTGGGACAAGGGCATTCCTCAGTAAAATCCTTGGTACCCGTTAAAGTAGCAGGATTAGAATCTGAAATTGTTGTTCAAGTGTCTGGTGGTGAATATTTCAGCTGTGCCCTCACTCTGAAAAGACAAGTTTGGTGCTGGGGAGCCAACAGTCTGGGTCAATTAGGTATTAACTCCACTATTGATCGGTGCCTACCAACAAGATTGGAAGCACTCTTGGGTTACAATATTGTGAGTATTAGCTCGAGTGGAAATGGCACTTCATTTGCACTGACTGACGATGGCGAAGTGGTTGCTTGGGGTACAAACTCATTTGGTCAATTGGGAGACTTTTCCAATGTTGATCGAGTGTTACCTGCCATTGTCGGTAGTGAGTTCACCATGCGATATGCAGAATCCTTCTCAACTGGATTGTCTCATTCAATGTTGCTGTATAATGGAGTGACTTGCTTCAACATGTTACCTGATGATACTGATGTTTGTTCTGGAAATGGATCGTGTATCACCAGAGACACCTGTGTGTGTAAATCTGGCTTCTCAGGAAACAATTGCGAATTCACATCTTGTTTTGGTTATAACATGACTGACACTCCAAATGTGTGTACTGGTCGTGGAGAATGCAAATACCTGAACACATGTATTTGTGATCCTGATAAATGGTCAGGAGACAGATGTCAGTTTATTAATTGCTTTGGATACTTGTCTAATAATCCACTTGCTTGCTCTGCTCGTGGAGAATGCATAGGTCCAGGAAATTGTAATTGTACAACAGGATACAATGGTGATAGATGTCAATACACAATATGTCATGGTAGAAATACCAATGATCCATTAGTGTGTAGTGGAAAAGGTTATTGTGTTGAGCCAGAGAATTGTGTATGTAGTTCTCAACCCATCCCTGGCTACACTGGAGGTAACTGCAGTTATCCCGTGTGTTACAGTAGATACTTTGATAGAATCACTGGTATTGAAACGATTTATCAAGCACCTGGTACTTCTATTGATCTTGTTCTATCAACAAGCTTGGATTGCTCTGGCCACGGTTCTTGCTTATCACCCAACAAATGCAATTGCTCAGTTGGATATACCGATGTGTATTGCAGCACTCCAATATGTTTCGGATTGAATGCTACTAATCCTGCATCATGCAACTTTGGTAAAAATGGAACGTGTGTTGCTCCCAATAATTGCACTTGCTTGACAAAGTTTGATGCCAAAGGTGATTGTGTTCCATTGACTTGTCACGGCAAAAACTTGACGACTGTCCCACCATCATGTAACTCTCATTTAGGACAAGGCAACTGTATTAATGTTGACTTTTGTGTTTGTACTCGCGGTTATGGTGGTTTGGAATGTGAACAAAATGTTTGTAATGGAATCCTTGAGAAGAATGAAACTTTTGTTTGTCATGGACGAGGAATGTGTCAACGACCGGATCAGTGTATCTGTAAATCAGGTTTTAATGGTACTGATTGTCAGTATATTGATTGTTATGGAAAACTAGATGTTGATGTTTCAGTATGTTCAGGACATGGTGTTTGTAGTTCTCCTCATGAATGTGTTTGTGATGTTGGTTATGCTGGAAAGCAGTGTCAGCACGCAATATGTTACAGTAAACTGTCAAACGACACTCTAAATGTTTGCTCTGACCACGGAGATTGCGTCGCTCCGGACACATGTAAATGTGACTATGGATACTCTGGGTTGGAATGTTTTTACCCAAGTTGCTTCGAAGTGAACACAACAGATCCTGAAGTGTGTGCTACTCATGGTGATTGTTACAAACCTGATAAATGTAATTGTACTAATGGATGGGTGAGTCGAGATTGTAGTATTCCTTTGTGTTATGGTATTTGGGGTACCAATCGATCAGTATGTTCCCGGTATGGATTTTGTTACGAACCTGATGTTTGTTTATGTAGCGAGGGTAGAACAGGTGACAATTGTGAGTTGAACTTTTGCTATGGCTACAATGAAACAGATTCGTTAGTTTGTAATCAACATGGACGATGTGTGGCACCTCATAAGTGCAACTGTACATGGAATGAATGGACCGGGACAGAGTGCAACATACCAGTCTGTTTCGGAATAGCTGGAAACAACTATCGTGCTGTGTGCTCTGGTCGAGGAAACTGTATGTACACTGATACATGTCAGTGTGATCAGGGTCGAACTGGACCAGCGTGTGAGTTGAACATTTGTTATGATAGAAATGAGTCTGATCCTATTGTTTGTAGTGGACATGGAGTTTGTTACTCTGTGGACAAATGTAACTGTTCATATGGATGGGAAGGAAAAGATTGTTCTATTCCAATATGTTACGGAGTTGCTGCTTACTTCCCACATGTCTGCTCTAGTGTTGGTACGTGTGTGTATGCCGATACATGCAATTGTAGTCGAACATTTGGAAAAACGGGATATGAATGTCAACTATCTATGTGTTTTGGAATTAACGAAACCGATCCTAATGTTTGCTCCTCAAATGGAACATGTATTGGTGTGGACACTTGCAGTTGTATAGAAGGCCGAACTGGTGATAGATGTGAACTTAATATTTGTTATTCGCGTAATGAATCTGATCCGTTGGTGTGTGGTAGTCATGGAAAGTGTGTAGCTCCAAACAAGTGTGTTTGTAGAGAAGAGACTGGATACACAGGACCTAACTGTGATATTCCTATTTGCTATGGAAAACTCGCAACTGATGTGAATGTTTGTTCAATGAATGGTACTTGTGTTTCTCCTGATTCATGTGACTGTCGATCGGGCCGCATTGGTGTGCAATGTGAAATTAATGTGTGCTTTGGTTTGAATGAAACCAATCCAACAGTTTGTTCAGGTAACGGGGCTTGTGTATTACCAGATGAATGTAAATGTTCGAACGAGTTTACTGGTGAGAATTGTGAAATCCCAATATGTTTTGGTATTGCTGGAAACAACAGGAGCGTATGTAATGGATTTGGTGGCTGTGTTACTCCCGATTCATGCTCCTGTTTCAGTGGCAAAACAGGGAGCCAATGTGAGTTAAATATTTGTTTTGGCATCAGTCAAGATGCTCAGGGAGTATGTTACGGTAATGGAAATTGTACTGCTCCCGATGTATGCTCTTGTACGAACCAGTACACTGGAAGTAATTGCTCTGTTCCAATCTGTTTTGATATCCCTGCTTCAGATCCTTCAGTTTGCAGTGGAGCTGGTTCTTGTGTAGAACCGAATATGTGTGATTGTTCCTCAGGTTATGTGGGTGATGAGTGTCATGTTATTCGGTGCTACGGATCTCTCTCAAATGAATCCAATGTTTGTTCTGGACATGGTTTATGTGAAAAGCCCAACTATTGTAACTGCCTGAAAGGTTATGTGGCTGATGGATGTAATATTCCAGTATGCTATGGTAAGTTAGGAAACCAGACCAATGTTTGTAGTGGTCGAGGGGAGTGTGTTGCTCCAGATAGATGCATATGTCAACCACGCTTTTCTGGATCCGATTGTGAGATAGTGAGAAGCCAATGTGAATCGAGTGGTGAATTTTTACTGGTCGCTATTCCATATGGAATCAATCAGAATATATCTCTGGTTGATATGAACTGTGGTAAATCAGTGTACAGCTTCGTGTCAGTGAACGCTTCCCACACTCTATACAGTGAATACTCAAAACAGTTCTATCTGTTAAGAGAAGAAGGGTTGTATTCTGTAGATTCTCAATCTTTGAAGCTTATGAGACCTGCGCCTGCACAAAGTATCCCACGATTGAGTTCCTCTGCAGTATTTGTTCGCCAAAACTCTTTGATTGTGGTTTCCTTTATGGGAGGTATTAGAGTTAGTCACCTAAGTTTAACAAGCAAGGATGGTGATAGAGTACATGCTATTACTGAGTATTATCCTCTAGTGGAAGAAAACGATAACCGATTCGTTACTATTGACCCAACGACTGATGATCTGTACATGTTTGCTCGAAGAAGAACGAGTGGCGTTGTTGTTGTCCTCCATCTTTCTCGATCTGGAGAACTTTCTGAACATGTTGCTTTAGAATCCTTCCCTTCAGTTCAAGATGTGCAAGCAATTTTACACGTGGATGGAGATGTTCATATCATGCGTAGAAACTATTTATCAAGAGTTCATGAGAATCAACTCATACTTGTTTCTGATATTTATGGGGGATTCTTTGCTGGTGTGAAGTTGGAGTCAAGTTCCTACATCTATCTCAATGACAAACTCAAGAGACTCATCACTATTATTCCTCGAAACAAACCTGTCAATATTTCACCTGCAAATTATCCTCGAGAACTGAGAAGCAAAGAGTTTTCAATTGTAGGTAAATGGGAACCAAGAGTTGAATTAATTTCTCCATCTGGTGTTCCATCAGACTCTTTGAATTCTTGGATTCGGTTGAATGGACAACATTTGACAATGGATGGTAAATCTAGAATCCGACTAGAAGATCCCAATGCGAGAGTCAATGTGACCACTCAACTTGTCAAATGTAGCTCTGTGGGCTTAGCTGGTGATGCATGCTTCAAACCATCATTCATGTGGCCGTCTGATAAGGCAAGCATTGAGTTCACTAGAATAATGATTTACTCCGTAGCAGACTCAACTCCCGTTCCCCAAACAGGCATGTCACTCGTGTACTTCCAACCATTGATTCAGAGAATAACACCTACGACTGCCAAGCACGGTGATATCATTACTGTTCATGGCTCATGGTTCTCCACGGAAAAGAATATCACTTGCACATTCCGATTGAAGGAAATCAATGGAGAAGTTGCAATAGAAGTTCCTTCGACCAGTGTTTCTGTTCGATATGTAACATGCGAAGTGCCTCATTTCGAAGGCGCTAACAACCATGTTGTACAACTGACTGTCTCAATGTTAAACAGAGACTTCTCGCCAAGAGAAACGACCGCATTCTTCTATTATCTTGACACCAGTTTATTGTCATTCTATGATTCATTTGACAAAGATACGATGCTGGATAGCTTTGAACCAACCGCATCGAACGCTATATCCACGGAATGGATATCCTTCGATGAAACGTCGAGTCGTTCCATTACCAAAATAATATCACATCTCTCTGATTCGTATCCAAGGTCCATACTAAAGTCGAAGGAAGCTCTCGTCGATCAAGTTGACCAACAACTCTCAGTAGAGTTTGTGATTGATCCTGGACAAGTTGGTAATCTCATTGAGCTTTCATACATTTCAGAAAACGATGAAACATACAATGCACGTGCAATTCTCAGTGTTGATTCCACAGGTTCCAAGACGATATCCGCGACTTATCAACTGGGACCTCTCGAGCATAAAATCAGTGAAACATGTTCCAATTTTTCACTGGGAGTGCCTCACAGTCTTACTCTTAAACTTGTAAGACCCGAGATTGAAATGATCAATACGAACGTAACCTTGTTCAACCATTGGTTGTCCTTACAGAATATTTCGACCAACAGTTCGGATCCAATTCCTGATGAACCTTGGCGGATCGATGTGACATTGAAGCAAGGATACTCAAATGTTTGTACATTGTCATTCCTGACTGAAAGAAACCAAATTTATGCATTCAAGCAAATGTTATCAACTGGACATGTTGCACTTGGACAAAGCCTCACACAACAAAAATCAAGACACGTACAAGCTTCGTTAGATACAACAATGCTCTCAGTGCTCATTGATCGACTCTGGGTCACTTGCCAATTCGCAACATGTAACATGACGGAAATTCCAAAGAAATTTTTGGAAGTGGCGCCCGCGGCAAACATCAAACAGTTTGCCAAGGGAGTCGTAGTCGCTGTTTCCTCCATTGCCGGTTCCCTCTTTTTCCTCCTATTCTTAGCACTGTTCTTCTTTGTCGCTATCGTTTTGATTTGGCGACTGTTGAACATGAGAAGAAAGAAGCAAAAACAAGCCAAACTAGACGCATGGAAATTTGAGTTTGTTCTGGACAAGAATGTCTCTTCATTAGAAGATGAACAATTTTCAAGCTTTGCAAGAAGAATGTACAAGGTCAAGAATGAAGATGATAACAAACTAAGGTCCATGATGTTATCAAAGAGGTTATCACCAAGAATTGATATTGAAATGACAGATATGACGTCAGCTAATGACAATGACTCATCAAACAGTGAAGCTGAACTGATTGGAAGTCCTTCAACACCGACTCGCTTTGAAAGAAGAGAAAGAACGGCATGGAACAGCAGAATTTCTTAAAAGCTCAGAAGAAAAAAATAAATTTTTTGATGTTGTTGTTTCACATGTTGAGTTGTTGGTGTTGTTTTTGGAGTTGGGTTTTGGAGAATGGGGTGAAGGGATGCAGCCAATGGCGAGCGTTCGAAGTGTGTTTATTGTAACAACTTTCGATAATCGGAGATTATGAAAAATAGTCAGTAATTTCGTTGAAGAAAATGTTTTTCCGATGTGCAGTACCCTTATTTCTTGGTTTGTTCGTATGGCCATAAATTAGTGCTTCACTCAACGCTGTCTGTAACATGGGATCAACTGCATCAAAATCTACCTCTTCAGCTCCACCTGCTGGTGAAGACAAACAACTTCCTTACTATCCAGACTTGGAAACAAGGGCCGCGGACATTCACTCGGTTCACTCTGTCAAAGCTCCAAGCGGATCGGCAACAAGTGTCACAACACAGCCAGTACCAACAGTAGAGCAATTGATTGATCAATTGGGAGAACCAACTACCTCAAGAAATGCAGGTGAGAGGTTCTTTGCAAATTCACTTGAAGAGGATCAATTCATTATGGCATTTGTTAGTCAACGCAGAGATTTCCAGAGATATCATTGGTCTTCAGGAGTCCAACCACCCAGGTACTATGTGACTGCGTATTATTCGAATCATTTCAAGAAGATTGTTCGAATTTTCAAGGGTCTTAACTGATGCGACTGCAGACTACGAAGGAGAGTTTCGATTCAACTCTACTTTCACTATGAGTAAAGGTGTGACATTCGAACATTCTGCCCTACTTAAGAAGGAGTTGGATCTTTATTAGTCAATCACAATGACATCTTCTTCTTTCTTCACTGGTTGTGCAGGAGTTGTATCAGATTGAAGAATCGCTGTTCGAATATCTTGCAATTGTTTAAGCTCGCTCACGTCCTTCTTTCTGGAATCAACTGATTCTCGATAACTATTCCATTCTTTGCTCATTTTAAGTGTGTGAGGAGTTCCTACTCGAAGCGTTTCAAATTTAATATCCTTTGTGTGTGACCTCACCAAACGCTCAACATGTGTTCTCTCGGATTGATTGGCTCTGACTGAGAACTCTCTCAGACTTGGGTTGTTCAGAAAGGCTTTTACCTTTGTGCAGCTTGCACAACGAGGGTCATGACAGTTGTATCCAGTTACTTTTAGATTCCAATCCGTAGGAGGACGAATAGCTTCCCTAATATCATTGTTGATGCGTGTGATACATGTGTCCAGAGCAATGTAGAATGGATGCGAGGTGCCAAGCGCTTTGAAATAAGGGATTCCGATGGATGTTACTAATTTCTTCACAAGTGGGGACACAAAAGCCACCGACTTGTACCGTTCAGTGTTCTGGAGTATATACGTAACTATGGTGGATATTTTGTCTTGCATGTTCAATCTGTACAGATAAACCAATAGCTTTCCAATGGTTTCGTGGTCAGAGGAGCTAGAGTAGTAATACGAGCTGCTCACTCTCGAACAATATTGAGTCCAAATGCTATCGACAAGATTATTACACATGAAATAGTCGCTTGGTTGTATAGTTGAACCTATGGTTGTCGGTGCAAGTTCTCCAATAAATTTGACTCCATTCTCCATTCCATCATATCCCTCAGTGGCAAGTCTCCGAATGTATTGCGCGACATACTCTTGCATAGTATTCCAACCGAATACAGTTATTAAGCTCTTAATTGCGCGACCAACTCCCGAAGAATACGTGGATGATTTCTTGACCAACACCTCATTACAGAAACGAATAGCCAATTGAGTGTCTCGTAGCTGGTTAATATTTTCAATCATGGGGACAATTATTCCATTGTAATCCCACTTTGTGATTAACCTGTTTGCGAATTGTATCATCTGATCTCGATCCACTACATCTGAAATCATTGAACCAAGCTTCTGGACTGCAAGATTTGTTCCCATATCGAGCCAAAGATTGTTTGATCTTTCAACTGGCCAAAAGACGATAACCGCTGTTTGATACCATCTCTCTAACGTGGCTCCTTCGTTTCCTGTGGCTTCTTCGAATTCTTCCTTGTTCATCTCCAGATCTTCATATCTGTCGAATGGAAAAACTTGTTCATCTGGATCGATAGAGTATTTGGGAAGGCTTGCCATTCTATTATCAGGAGTCATCCAGTTACTGAGTTCTACCGATGTTTCAGCATCGTCCACAAATTCGCGATGATAGTCAGCAGCACCTATCTCAACTTTAGTTAGAATTGCTAGATAAACATTAAATTTGCCTTCCGTGTTCGCCTTGTTCAATAATTGAAGAATGGCTGCATCCAAGCCCTTCATATTCGAAAAGGTTAAACCTGACTTTGAGTATTTGTGTTCCAGTATATAGATGAGGTTGGATGGTGCAACAGGCTTGTCGATCCATTCTCTATGTAATCTCATTAGATTATTATAGATTACACTTTGATCATGAACTCTTGGAGCTTCACCAGGTCCACGATACACAAGATTATAAATCAAACACAATCTATATCCACTGGTCACCGTTTGGATCTGATGTTCACAATCGGCATAAAATGCAGCAAAGTATGGAGTAAAGGCAGCATCTTTGGCAAAATCAAACGTATGTTCACTTCTTCTATGTCTGACAGTGATCTGACCTCCTTCATACAGCGATGGAAGTTGAATAATCAACGTACCAAACATTCCATCTTCCTTCTCTGTATCTCTATGAAATTTGAAATGACCTCCCTTCTCATACAGCAACAGCTTGTACAGACTGCATCCGATTTGAAGATTTGTAATGCCCAATCCTGGCCTCACACCTGTATCAAGCAATTGTTTGACATGATTATTCCACTTTGTGTTATTAATCTTGAATTGAGAGGGATCCAATTGCCAAGAGTTACGAACATTGTCATCAAACAGCGTTTCTTCTCGACGACCAAAGGGCGATTTCGATGCCACAGCAATAATCTCCTTGGCTTGAGATTCAACAAGAGGTAAACCAATCATGGACGGAATACCATTTACAGTAATGGCCGGAACAGCAAAATCAGAAGACAATACGGAGCCAACTGCAAAATCACCTGGTCTCGCAACATTTGTAAACAAACTTTCAAATCGATCAACAATTCTTTCTTCTTCTTCTCCTTCATCTTCACTATCCACTTCTTCATCTTCATCTTCATCTTCCTCATCTTCCTCTACTCTTCTTGTTTGATCTTGTTGTTCCTGTTGTGCTTGTGCAGCAATGGGTACTGTCAGGTTTACAGCAGAAGCTGAAGAGGACGAACTGGGTGCCACATTTACCTCTTCTTGAACTGCATTTTCAACATGTGTGCTCTGGGGAGCAATGGACACTTCCTGAAATGGCAAATTTTGCACTTCTTGTTGGGCATCGATTGCCGGGTCAGTTTCAACAATCTTATCTGGTTGTTCTTGAGCAGGGATATCCTCCATTGTGACCAACGTGCGCAAAAACTTTTCAGCTTTGTTTTTCTTCTTTTCGGTATGGTATCTATTTTGGGAGTGGCGGAGTTATGGCGGATCAGAAAAATTCGTTACAGATCCAGTGGCGCATACTTATGTACGGCGGCGTCTTCTCTTTGCGATTGGTTCATCTTCTTCGCTATCGTCTGAGATGGTGATTGATGAGGTAGTATCTCTTTTTCTCTTGGATGTCTTACTTTGAGTATTCATTCGTCTCATGATGCTTCTCTTTATGCTTGCACTTGCAATGTCCAAGGGTGAATGGCCTTCCTTGTCTGTGATGGTAATGTCAGCTCCGTATCGCACAAGAGTCGGTATCATGCTATGAATATCTATATTGGTGACGATGTGGTGCAGACAAGTTTGACCCAATTGATTTCGATGATTGACAAAGCTCGAAACCTTCTCACTGTCATCCAGAGAGTCAAGGTATTGGAGTATTAGGTTTAGAATTTCGTGACAAGATTCATACTCACTCCTTGGAAACAATTCACCTGTCAATAGATGTAGTAAAGTTTCCCCTGTTTGAACATCTACGGACAGAATCACATCTGAAAATTTAGAATGGTGCATAAAGTGTTTGAAGAACCAACCAAGAGTATTCGAAAATGCATTCACAAGTAACAATTTGAATGTGCTCATATTCTCATTCTCTTCTTGGCTGGGTTCAGCAGGTGTGGCACAAAGGATATCAATCCAAGAGCCTTCTGCTGCTGATTCTTCTCTCAAGCATTCCAACCAATCAACAACTTTAAGGTCATGAGTTCTATTCAGCTTTTGATTGCAGAGATGATATCGAATGATTGATTGCATTCGAGATTTAGATGAGGGTAAAATACCGTGTTGTATCATACAGTTCAAAGCAAAATTATACTGATTGTGGTCCATTGCTACCTCAACAGGATTATCCAATAATTCTGCGTTTGAATGGACATACGGCCACAAAATACTGAACACTTCGAATTGTCCCTCGATGCATGAGAGAGTGACAGAGTTGCTAGGTCTTCTTTCGTTCACATCGTCATTCTCAAGAGGTTTACTGATCAGGTCGCATAGTTCTTTCTTTGAGTAGTGCTTTTTCCAGTACTTGAGCACTGATTGACACATACTGAAGTTGTTTCTGGCAGTTATTTGCAACAAATTGGATTTGTGAACATCTGAATTGTCATAAGCCATAGCGTCAGTCGTGTGACTCAAAATTTTGTCAAATAGCACATGACTACCGGTCTTACTCAGCGCAACAAATACAGCAGGTAACTGGGCTACTTGCTTATCTGGAAGAACAATCGGTTTGTTGGCTAGCTCACTCATATCGATGGCTAAATCACTCAATAGGAAATGACCGTGAGAGGAGCTGAGTAGTATCTCAAGAGGACTAGGAGTAGTTTGATCCACGCCCCCATCGACATGTTCTCTCTCATTGAACATCTCAGGATGGTATTTGATGCACAACTTGGCGCAACGAAGTGCGATAGGATAGTTTCCTTCACATAACACCTTCTGCTTTCTGTTCATGCTAGATAGTTTTTCAACTATGTTTGTCAATAGGGGGATTGTAAAGTGCAGAGCATTGACTCCATTTCTTTTTCTATCTTTCAAAAGCTCTGCAATGTTGTCATCTGATAATTTTTCAATGATAGCCTTAGTTAATGGATAGTTCTCTTGCTCTAGGGCTTTCATGATAACGGATGTGCCTTCATTATTCAAACAATCTACTTGCGCCCCTGCATTGATCAATTGATTCACTCTCTTCTCGAATCGAGCCGCTGAGAGTGTGTAAAGAAATCGAAAGGGTGGAGTTTGATTCTTGCAAGAGAATAGCACATTCTCTCCATGGGTGTTAAGTGCATTTGCATCAACTCCCTTCTTTAGAAGAAAATCAATGGAAGAGTCTTGATAGAAGCTGTTCTTCACTGCTGCGTGTAGTAGTGTTCCACATGATGTTTCATATTCCTTGAAGATACATTCTTTTCCCTGCTTCAAAACAGATAACTTATCTATGGATTCCAAAAATTGACCGGGAGATGAATGACTACCATGCATGTAGGTTGATGCTGAGTCCAGGAACACCATTTCGAGAGGAGTTTGATTATGAGCATTCTTTACAAAGAGATCATCCATTGATCCATTGGCAAGGAAGAACTTCAAGTAGTTGGTGTCCAATAGTTGACAGGATAGATGCAAGTAGTTATCGCCTTGAGAACTCAAATTTGATAATGATGCTCCTCTTCTAACAAGGTACTGAAAGTTAACAAGATTCTCCTGTGGGTTGGCAAAGCAGTACTTGATCATCAAATGCAACATAGGTAACTGCTTTTGATCACAACGAATGATTCCTGAAGAATCCCCTAGAAGGACCAGATCTGGTTTCTTCATCAATATATATTCAACTAGTTTGGAGCGAATTTCAGTGTCTGGAAGCGAATATGCTTCTAACAAATAATTTCTGGCACTGTCAACCGCTAGTAGTGCTCCATACTGTGTGACAACAGTTTTAATAGCTTTAAGAGCATCTTCGCTTCTGCAATTTTGAATGAGGGATGTAAGAACAGTCATTCCTGCATCTGGTATCCCGCAATAAGGATAGGCATGATTAACATCTAAAACTAGTTCTGGATATTTCATTCTCTCAATGTCTGTTAACACAGAGAGTAGATGGGATGTTGCGCGAGGATGTTGCATGATCACAGATAAATCAGGAGGTGTTCGGGGATGCAGTTGCCAATCTCTTCCAGCCATGCTTCGATCGATGACTGATTTAAAATGGGGATATTCACTAACAGCTGCATCCACAATGGCATCTATAACATCGTCCCTCTGCATTTCGAGATCGTATTGAGCAAGATAAGACAACACAATACCCTCCCTTTCAGTCATATATCTGATATAGTCAGCGTACGAAACACTTGGTAGATCTGTGTGTGAAGATATGACATTACAGTCGAGTGATTCTAGAATGATCAGAGATGGTATGACCTGGCGCAGTTCCTTGATCACTCTGCGACAATCCACAGAGTAGTTTCTCTCGAAAAAGCAATGATTCAGATGTAATTCGTTGATGTTTGCCTCGATCATTCTACCAGTATTCCCAGATTGTTTCACCCCTGAAATGTTTCTTCCTCGATCCGTCAATGACTGGAGCACAATGAAAGTGTCTTCAACATATTCTAGTTTAATGCCAATCAAATGCAAAGATTTCAGCCATGAAGGCAGGTGAGCAACCAAATCACAAAGACTTTCCGCAAATAAGTTTGCTGTTGCGCCACCCCAGTAGTTATATGATCGAGCACCGATAATATCCAATCTCTCAAGTTTTGTCAGTCTTGGTAGCATTGTTTTCAAACAATCAAACATCTCAAGCGAGCTATAAGTTGAAAATGCTAATCGCAAGTGTCTGACATTATGAAAAACATGGGACAAAAAGTGATAGATTGGAACACGATTGTACCTTTGTGTCCCAACACCTGGTTCAGTCAAAGTCGAAATGTCAAAGTATTTGCCTGTCATATCAATTGGCTTATATCTGACAATCTTAACATTGTTACCTTCTTTGCCATCCATCTGCGCATCATCTCCGCTAGTGTGTTGTTGTGGAACAACATAAAACTTTGGTTTGCCATCGTTCACAAGATCCAAGTAATGAACTTGACCATAAATTTTCTCCTCAAACTCATACAACCATTGTGAACAAACAGATCGAATGACAAAGTAGTAAGGAAATGCAGGTATAAACTCAATAATTGCCCCAAAAATGTGCCTCGGTATCAATTGGTTACAAAGTGAAAAAACCAAGTTCTTTGTCTCGTTCTTTTTCACTATTTCTCTTCCATTGCCCTGTGACAAATTCATCACATGGAAGTGAAGAATCATCTTGGTGTTGTTGCATCTCCTCCGATCGTCCTGTTATGGTTTCGTCTGTGACAAAAGTTCCTTGGTTCTGAGAACTAGATCGATCGAAAAGTTTCCAGTAAGACAAGGAAAGTTTTTTGGCGGGAATGGGAATTGTGACAAACTACAAAAAACTAGGTGCTCCGGAATGATCAGTCGAAGAGTGTGCGGGATGAGTGAGGTTGACCTTTGACCATTTGTCGACCATTTATTATGAGTCGTGAGGTGAATGATGGATTAGATTTCTCTCATCGCTTCAAGGTTTTCTGTGAATGTGTGGCTGTTTTGAGCAGCCATCTGAGAGACCGCCTTCGTGTTACCTTTTCTTCTGATGAGAAGCAACACAACAACGGCAAGAACTGCAATAGAAATGAGGACACCTATGACGAACAGGGGTACAATTACGGCAGCAGCAATCCAACCCTTTGACGCTGGAGAAACAGGTATTGTGGCTAGATCACAAGAAGCTTGTTCACAGCCAGTTGAAGCACTACTGAGGAAAATATTAATTTCTTGAGAGACAAGTAGCTTTCTTGTTGATGCACCATAGCCCACACTTTGTCCTATCAACAAGTCATAAGAATCTGCAATGTAGGGGTTGAGGATGGACAGTTGCAGTGAAGAAACTATCGTAGCCTCGCACACAACAGCGGAATCAAGCACCACTCGGGTCTGAAATGTCCACTTGCCTTGAGAAGTTTCTGGAGTAATAACCTTCGTTTGCAAGGAATACAAAGTACCAATTTCCATCGAGCAAGGGGAGGATGTAGTTTCTGTGTGAGTGCCAAACTTGTACATGAGGCCTAGAGTCTTAGAACCTAAAGCGTCTTGCATGATTAAAGCCATGAGATAATTCTCTCCGTGACGTAGTTCTTGTTCAATCAGGTTGGCAGAAACGTTGGTTGCGGAAGGAATTAAGAAATCAAAGGAAATTGTATTTCCATACAACTGGCGCTTGTTCTTGAATTGCACAGTTGTTCTTTCCTTCTTTGTTGGATCGAGCTTCGATCCGTATCTTAACATTGTTCTGTTCGCATATTTCTCCACGTACACAATTTCGAGAATACTTGGGCGAGATGCACCTCCACTGGATGCTGGAGTTTCTAGAAGTCGGCTAATCGCTTCAAGTGAGTCGAATTCATTCACAGTGTGTTCGGGAGTAAAGATTGTGATAAACGCATTGGATTGATAATCTAATCCCTCTGCCGAAATGGTTACTCTCAACTTGCCACTAAAGGAGTCAAGTTTAGGTAATGGACAACTAACTTGAGTGTCAAACACAACAGTACCAACAGTTTCCGCTGACCCTGTACTACCAAGTGTGAACTTACATTTGACGTTAGAAGTGAGTGGAGCATAAACGACTCGAACATTCACAATACCGGATACTGTTTGTGGAGCAGTTGTTAAAGAGATTTCATTCACTTGATTCTTGTAGAACATAATTGAGAAATCATCTGACAATTTCACGGGTTTGTAACCAGAAACAGGAGCTACAGACAACGTCGTGTTTGAAATCAAGATATCACCCCAGTTTTGTATGCCAGTCTCAACACAAGAATCTGCTTGAACATTCAAACCCACACAAGATTTGAGCGGCAAACTGAATGAGAATTCAGTGTTCTTTCTTGCTCTCACAGTCAAGGTGGACTTTGTTCCAAATACAAGATTGGCTCCAGTTAGACCAATCACAGCGTTATGAGTTGTTAATGCAACATTCGTTGAGAGGGCAGAAATTTCTGGCTTCCATCCGCCAAGGAAGATGAAATTCGTACTGTAGTTAGGCAGTTTCCTTTCATAATCTATGGAACCATCGTCCTTTTTCAATACTGTGATGTGCTTGTCTCTGATTAAATAGATTTTGTTGGACGCTTCAATCTTTGAAGTAATTGGAGCAGTGGTCGTCAGGTTGTTAACATGATACAAACTACCAGAAATGATCGAATATAGAGTTGATTTCCTGATGATGGTAGGTAGTCCGTTGATAATTAGTAGAGACTCGACGTCCAATGCACTGAATGTGAAAATGGGAGCATACGTGGTAAGTAATGCATCCACACTCAATACTGCGTGTCCTTGCGAATTCTGAGCGATGCAGAACAAAATATCATTACTCAGAGCCATAAATTGGGAACTATTGAATACAGATGATACTGAGTACCCTGTCAAGGAAAGTGATGTCCTCTGTTTGGTGGTCAAATCAATTTTGGTGATAGTTGGTACTCCGTTGAATGTGGCAAAGGCATAGAGAGCAGATTCTGATGCTTGAACACCGATGAGAGCACTTGACGTTATGGAAATTGACAAGTCTGTTGAAGAAAGTGTAGATGTACTAGTGAATGGTACAACATGAATCGAATCCAACTTGAAAAGATAGAGGGCATTTCCATTGAAAACAACATGTTGAGGGGTAGCCAGTTGTACGGTCGGAATGGAAGCTAAAACTGTCTCACAAGATGAATCAGAGAGCACCACTGATTGAGCATTAGAACTAGACAACAAAGCAAGTGTATAGTCTCCAGAGCAGGTGTCCACAGTTTCACAATTATAGCCAGAGAATCCAGAGTCGCAAGTACAGTTGTTGTATGAGCCACAATGGCCTCTACCATTACAGACCTCAGAATCTGTCGGCAGAAAGAAGGAACAAGTGAAGGTGTGACATTGGTTACCACTGTAACCTTCTGGACAGATACAGGTGTCCGGTTTAGAGCAAGTACCATGTCCAGAACATACATTCACCGAATCACCAGGAACAGAGTAACAGATTGGAACTGAACAATCTTTCGTGTATCCATCGTTCGCGCAGACGCAATGATTTGGACCGATGCAGATACCTTTACCACTGCACACTCTAGAGTCAGAAGAAGTAAAGCCATAACAAGTGGGCAATGAGCAATTACCAATACTTTCATCACATCCACATTGACCAAAATCAACACATTCGCCAAAACCATTGCAAGTATCTTCAGAATCCATGTACACACAGACACAATCATTGACAGAACAATCAGCACCCGAATATCCTTCATTGCAATCACAATGATTTGGACCAGTACATGCACCACGACCATTCGAACATACTCTTGAATCATTTGCAGGAATAGAAAAACATTCGATATCGGAACAATCTGTGCCATAATATCCAGAGAGACACAAACATTGATTGACATCGACACAAACACCATGTTGAGAGCAAACGAAGCTGTTTTGAGCTGAAATGCCGTGACAAGTCTTGATGGAACAATCCGGACCAGTGTAGCCTGCATTACAATTACAGGTGTCTTTGTTAGAACATGACCCGTGTCCATTGCAAACACCTGGTTCAGTATAAAAGAAACCAAAACAATATGGCATTGTACACATTTCACCAGTGTAACCTTCATAACACTGACAGACATTTGGTGCAATGCATTGCCCATTTCCGTAGCACGCGGACACATTTCGGGAATCAACTGAGAAACAGATGGGGTATGAACACTCAGCTCCAAGATATTCATCACTGCATTTACACTTATCGATACCTATACAAGAACCGTTGGCACCACATGAAAGAGGATTATTGGATGGAATACCGAAGCATGTTACGAGAGAACAATCAGGCCCATCATAACCAGGATCACAATCACAATAATTGGGAATTAAACAAGCACCATTTCCACTGCATACACTTGTATCACTACCCAAAATTCCATGGCAGATGGGAGTCTGACAATCAACATCTCCGTAGCCCTCGGTGCAATTACAAGCACCTGTCACATTGCCATCAATCTTTTGAGAACAATTAGTCCCAGTGTATCCAAAATGGCACAAACATGTATCAGGAGAATCACAGACACCGTGTCCACTACAAACTTGTTTCTCATTGCTTGGTAAAGCGAAACAGACTGGTAATGAACAATCATTTTCTCCATATCCCTCAGTACAGTTACAAGTGTTGTATGACACGCAAGTACCCCTAGTAGAGCATACAGAAGGACAGTTACTCTGCACACCCGAGCAAGTAGTCAATTCACACTCTTGACCATAATAGTGCTCATTACAGATACATATGTCCGTTCCAATGCAAACTCCGTTACCGTTGCAAACAAATTCAGTATCATATTCACTGATTCTATAACATTCAAAATATTCTCTCATATAAAAGGTGAATGAATAGTTGTACTTGTTGTCCTCATAGCCGGAGTGAAAAAATGCAGACTCTCCATCTGAGAAGCCAACTAGATAATACAACTCCGTAAAGGTTCCTTCTTGGAATGTCATCAAGCAACCGATTTCATATGTGAAGACAGACACAGTACCGGGTTGTTGTGGTAAGGAATTAACAGATTGAAATCTCTGGAATGAACAAAACTCTGAATCAACACCCAAAAAGAGTATATCCTCTCCAAAAACATTCTCAAGTGTGCTATCGGCAGCTGAATTTCCACCAAAGTAAATTTGATTCGCTCGAACATGAGCATCGGTATTGTTAAGCCTAACGAGATAGGGGGCTGTCATATTACCAGGTGCAGCATACGACTTTGGATAATAATCAAAAATGGTCCAACCTCCACCCAACAAAGTCATGTCACACTTGACAATGGCAGGTGTCACTCCATCGGCGTAGATCGTGTAATTTCCTGAAACAGCACCCATGTTTTGCTTGAGAATTTGCCTGCAATCTCTTGGACGTGCCAGAGTTGCGGTGGCATGAACAACATCGTGCAGTCCACACAAGAGAATGAGGGCCACAACGGCAAATGTCACAACTAACCCCTTCATGTTGTTAAATGCTGTCGTTTTGTTACTTTTCCTGGGAGACCTATCAATTTGCAAAGAAGACGTGGGCCCACCCGGAAAAATAGTTACTTGCTAAGATAAATAATGCAACTGGTGTTTGTGTGAAAAAAAATTTTGAACTATGACGCAGCTGCGTCACCCAAATGGGGTAATAATTGTCCCCTCCCGCTTTGATGCAAACTAAAACGACAAGCATGAGAGAGAGTTCATTGAAAGTTTGACCAACAGTCTCTATTTCTTCTTGCAAGAACAACAGCAGCATCCTTTCTTGGGAGGAGTGGGAGGAGAAGCTCCTCCAAGACATGCATATCCACTCTTCAGGCTGAATGAGTAGATACTACCGTAGGGACCATCCTGCATCTCCGTTACAGTTGCATCCACAATTGTGGTGTTCACTTTGCAAGAAATTTTCATTTCAGCACCGCGGTGAAATGGGCCATCAACTGTACCCATTTTGATCAAGATTCCACCTGAGGCATTAGCAGGATCCATCAGCTCAATGGTCGGAGATGAAGTCATGGCGATTCCATAACAATGTTGCTTGTCATCCGACAGTTGGTATCCCGAGTATTCACGATCTGAAGGGCAGGAGGCAGCAGCAGGTGGAGGAATTGAAGAGCAAGGGTTAATGTAATACACGTACTCACCGCCCCGGACAGTGTCTGGATGATTTCTGGTGAGCAGATAATAAAATAATAGAGTTAGTAAATGGTCATAAAAATGAATGAAAATCGAAGGAACGAACCAACAAGATGCAATTGACACTTACGAGGGAAATAGGCCATTCAAATCAGCAGTGTATTGCTTGTCTTTGACATTGAATGTTTTGATGCATCCTTTCTTGGGAGGAGGAACACTTCCAAGACATGCATATCCACTCTTCACGTTAAATACATAAATACTGGTGTAGAGATCATCCTTCCTTTCTTTGACAGTTGCATCCACAATTGTGGTGTTCACTTTGCAATAAATTTTCATTTCAGCACCACGGTTGTATGTTCCATCAACAGTGTTCATCTTGATCAAGAGACCACCTGAAGCATCATCAGGATCAATCAACTCCATGCTCTTTACAGTCGGAGAAATACCCTGAGCGATTGGGAAACAGTTATGTAGGTCCCTCGAAAGTTGGTATCCTAAGAAAGTACCACCAGGGCAGGAGGAAGCAGGCTGAGGAATGGAAGAGCAAGGATTAATGGAGTAGAAGTACCCATCAGCACCCTGAGCAGTGACTGAACGATTTCTGTTCTCAGAAATTGATTTTAAGAGAGTTGGTGCCAAACTGGGGGGCATGAAAACAGAAAGAATGAATTCAAAACACTTACGATGAAAATAAACCAGTCAGATCGGCAGTGTATTGCTTGCCTTTGACACTGAATGTTTTGATGCATGAGTTTTCAAGGGCAGTCGTCGAAATAAAAAGAAGGCTCAACAGAACTAGGGAGTATAAAAGAATATTCATTCTGGTTTGGTTTTGTTTGTGAAAAACCCAAAATTTCTTTGATCCTTGCTTGACAGGAACATCCAAATGGAGTAAATAAAATTGTTCCTTCCGAAAGATGCCTCTGGCTAAACATGACCGCCACAAGGATCGTCACTAAAGATACTATCCCTTTTATTCTTCTTTTTGCATGAGCAGCAACCTTTCTTTCCGTGACAACTGCAATTGTGGTATTATGCTTGCAAAAAATTTTGCACCATCCTTCAACTGCATTTCCCCGTTGTCGGAACATTAGAAAACTTTGGAGAAATCGCGGGAGAAAAAGTTTTCAACTATCATCACCATATCGACTTTAAAAAGTGGTTGCAATTGAGTATACTTCCAACTATCGATGGAACAGTATTGGCTCGCACGAGAATGGTTCAGCATCTCCCATACTTGGAAGGTATTCACTCAGTATTCTCGAGAAGAACTTTGTTAAAGTAACCTTGTAGACAATGTTTTCATCGAAAAGGTGCATATGAGCATTGTAAATCGATCTTGGTGTATGACAAGAGACGTTGGATTGAGTGAGGATTGTTGTTCACATTTTTGGTAGTAGTCACCCTTATTATTAACACTCTATTCGACGAAGTATGGTTAAGGTGGTTAAGGTGGAAAAAGAATGCTGTTTTTCAGGTTTTGTGTCTCTCGAAAATTTTCGTGACAAGCCAGGAAATTCATTATTCCTGATGATCTAATTGGATATGCGACAGATTCACCCAGAGAGATATTAATAAATATCATCTCATGAGATTTTTTGCGATGGGCCAACACACGCAACTCAGATAACGAAGGAATCTAATTCGTGCTTTCCAATACACTGTGTTCTTGTAAGGTGTTCTCCAAGGTTGATGAGTTAGATATTTAGTTGGTGGAAAAGATACTATTTGGCAGAGGTCTCTGTGATGCCCTAAATTTTCACAAAACCAAAAAGCTTTGTAATATTTACCATAAGGTATGTTTGTTATGCTTATTGATTGCTAAACTACCACTAGTGTCACTCACCAACAGCCACATTCGCTCAAATTCTAGAATGAGCTCTCTATGGAGAAGTGAGGATATGTCATTGGTCCAAATGACGATGCAGCGTGAGGCAGCTCATGATACTGTTGAAGCTTTGGGAGAGTTGGGACTTGTGGAATTCAGGGATCTTTCTTCTCATTTGAATGCTTTCCAAAGACAATACGCATCACAGGTCAAAAGATGCGAAGAGTTAGAGCGAATCTTGAGATTTTTCGAAGAACAAATCTACAAGTCTGAATACTCAAAGACCATGAAGCTTGTCAAGCCTCGTGGTGATGAGGAAGCAGCTGATGAGACATTGGACGACTTGGAAGCAAAGTTTAATGACTATGAACAAGAGTTGAGACAATTGCAGAGCAACTTGGAACAAATGATGACTGAGAAGAACAAGAGTGAGGAATTGTTATACGTTATTAGATTGGGTGAGCACTATGACTCTGAATCAAGTTTCAATACTGACTCTAGTGTTGATTCTCAGGCCAATTTGTTGGATTCTGATAGCACCACTTTAAACGTGAAAGCCACTTCTGGATCTCTGAGCAACTTGACTGGTGTCATTCCTAGTGACAAGATTCCTGTTTTCTCCATGTTGGTTTTCCGTGCCACCAGAGGTAACTGCGTTCCTAATTTTGCTGAAATTCAACAAGAGTTGTTTGACGCAAGAAGCAAGAAGAACATTAAGAAG
Source organism: Tetramitus jugosus (assembly GCA_937625935.1). Taxonomy (NCBI): domain Eukaryota; phylum Heterolobosea; class Eutetramitea; order Acrasida; family Vahlkampfiidae; genus Tetramitus; species Tetramitus jugosus. The sequence goes on along the minus strand of OW569394.1, from coordinate 23,136 downwards.
TCTGTTTTCACCATCTACTTTGGCGCTAACAGAGCTCGTGATAAGATTAGAAAGATTTGCGAGTCTTTGAATGCTTCCATGCATGATGTCCCTGAAGGTGATGTAAATGTGATTACCAGAAATTTGGATCAAAGAATTGATGAGATTGATGTGACTATTGACACCACCAGGGATCGTGCAAGAGGTATTTTGGGCGATATCTCTGCTTTTCTGATTCAATGGAAGAGAAGGGTCGCAAAGGAGAAGGCAATTTTCCACACAATGAACTTGTTTGACTACAAGATTCAAAATTCGGTTATTGCTGAGTGTTGGGTTCCAACCAAGCACTTGGAGTTGGTCAGAATGAAGATGGAAGAAGCAAAAAGCACATCTGGTTCTCAAGTTCACAGTTTGTGTGAAGAGTTGCAAACTGATGAAGTACCACCCACCTATTTCGAAATGAACAAATTTACTGCGCCCTTCCAGGATATTGTCAATGCATACGGTGTCCCAAGATACAAGGAAATGAATCCTGGCGTGATGACAATAATTACTTTTCCCTTCTTGTTTGCAGTGATGTTTGGTGACTTTGGTCATGGTGTGGTTCTAACCTTGTTCAGTCTTTCAATGGTATTGCTCGAGAAGAAGTTGAAGGCAGTTGCTGAGGATAGCGAGATGTTCGGTATGATCTATCATGCTAGATATGCTATGACACTCATGGGTCTCTTCTCTATCTACACTGGTTTGTTGTACAATGATTGCTTCGGTTTGAGTTTCAACATGTTTAATTCTCAGATTAATGGATGGGGTGTCGATCAATGGAATTCTTACTTTGCAAAAGATATTGACAAGCCAAGAACTTATGTGTTTGGTGTCGATCCTGCATGGTTCGGTGCAACGAACAAGCTTCAGTTCTACAACTCCATGAAGATGAAGATGTCTGTGATTTTTGGTGTTGCTCATATGATGCTTGGTATAATTTTCTCTGCTTTCAATCACATCTACTTTGGTGATTACATTGATTTCTTCGTTGAATTCATACCAGAAGTGTTCATCTTGATGTGCACTTTCGGTTACATGGATTTCTTGATCATCTACAAGTGGGTTCGTGATTGGAGATTTAGAACACCAGGAACTGTAGTCCCTGGTGTATTGGCTACTATGACTGATTTCTTCTTGCATCCTTGGGGGTTGAAAGAAGAGCCCATTTTGAACAGTGGCAAGGTTCAGTTGATCATTCAATTGGTCTGCTTGGGATTGGCTGTTATCTCCATTCCTGTTTTGTTGATTCCAAAACCATTGTATGAGTATTATCACCACAAGAAAGCTCATAAGAAGTATGATAACTTGGAAGATGAACATGAATCTATTGAGGATCATGCATCTCATGCTCATGGAAGTGATGAGGAGCAAGATGGTTTCTCTGAACTGTTCATCAAACAATTGATCCACACCATCGACTTTGCTTTGAGCTCTGTTTCTAACACTGCTTCCTATTTGAGATTGTGGGCTTTGTCATTGGCTCACGCCCAATTATCTGAAGTATTCTGGGGCATGACAATGGAAGCTTTGTTCACTCTCCCAATGGTACACAAGTTGTTCATTAACTCTGGTATCGCATTCGTCCCCATTTTTGCAATCTGGTTCAGTGCTACTGTGGGTGTTCTCCTTGGCATGGAAAGTTTGTCTGCATTCTTGCACGCTCTACGTCTTCATTGGATTGAATTTCAGAACAAGTTCTACAAGGGAGATGGCCATCTTTTTGCACCACTGAGCTACATCGAAGTTTTGGCGGCTGCATCCAAGAAACCAGAGATTGATGAATAAGAAGTGAAATGAAACATATCGATTGATCCTCCCTGGTTTTATTTTAATGTCATATTTACATATTTACATATTTACATTGTGAGTTGAAGTTTTAGGCTGGAAGAGCTTTCCACATGCTTGATTCAAATCCAACTTCATTATTTCCTCTACTGATCCAGAAGAATCCGTTGATACCAAAGCCTGTTCCCCATTGGTTAGCAACAATCCAATAGGGTTTATTACCAGTTACTCCCCAACCAACGACACGCACTGCATGTCCTCCCACATAAGAACCAGAAGAATACTTGTAAACTCCAGAAGTATAATAGAAAAAGTCCTGATAAACTGCGAAGGCTGCTTGGATGGGTCCATACTGTAGAATTTCGTTCTGAATTGAAGGGATATTGTTTCCATTCAATTGTAGTGCACCTTTAGCCTTGTAGAGGACCAATGGAGAATTATTTGAACATTTGGTTGGACAAACTCCATTTGTACCAGAATATGGGACGCAAGTACTGGTAGGATCTCCTTTTGTTGAAAGGAAGCTCCATGTTTTGTCAAGATATCCACCACTACAGCCAAAGTTTGCCGTATCGCACGATACTTGATATTGTGGGGATAATGACAAAACAGCTCCCAAGTTTTTGTTGATGCAATATCTATCGCCAAGCACTTGAGCAGCACTGAATGCCCAACATGATCCACAACCTCCTTGATTTCCAATTGGATTAATGCAACCTGGCCATTTGTTGAGAGCATTAAAGCTGGTAGGAATTCCTGGGCAAGTGCCTTTTGGTTTGAGAACATCATTACAGCAGTCGTATGCATTTGGGAGATAGCATCCATATCCACAGCGAAGGTGACCCAATGGACAGAGGAAGAAGCCACCCAAGCACACATGAGTTCGTGGGTTGTAACAAGTACTTGCGCAACACTTATCTGTTGATGGACATGCTGGACATGCTTGGATATTCTTTGTCTCATGTACATTACGAACTGTAGGTTGAGATGGTAGGAGTGTTGCAGCTAAAACTTTGACATCATTCAAAGTTTTTCCAGCAAAACTAGGATTGGCTCCTGCAACCCAACTGGCTTGAATCGAGTTCAAAGTCTTAATAATTGTTGTATCACTCAATGACGAGGTTGAATTGAACAAAGTATCCAGTTTTACAATCTGTCCAGAGCTGCTACAATAGTATGCATTTGAGTCGTAGCATTTTCCGTTACATCCTGCAAAATGGCCAGTTTGACAAAGACTGTTAGAAGTGGGCTTGAATGTGTCTGGCTTGCAAGCATGAGTAGTTGGGTTGTAACAGGCAGATGCAGGTCCCACAAGATTGTTTAAGCAGCAAGAATCACCAGTTGGACATGTTTGATTGCCACAAGTTGCTTCCACTCTTCTTCCTCTCTTGATAATCTTGACTCTAAGTGCATCAAGAGTAGTAACCAGAACAGCAAGTGTAACAACTATTGCAATTATGTAAGTTGTGTTTTTCATAGTTATTTAATTGTATGATTGTTTATCTAGATGGGAAACAATTTTCTATCTCATTTATACATTCATGATGGTATTAATCTCGTTGATGGTTTCAAGTCATCTTGTCCATTCTGGACAGAGGGGAGAAGAAAAAAAAGAAAAAGGGATAAAAAAACCTTTACGATTATGTGATCATCACAAAAACAGGCCCGTTGTAATCCCATCACCGCTTCAAATAAAATGAGGTGAAGGTAATTGTATGCTATTTTTTTGAGATAACAAATTTTTGCAAAATCATTCTTGATCGATTCATTTCGATCTAAATGAATCGAGACCTGGTTTGGATAGTGCCTACCAACATACTCTAGTACTGGTAAAAGATAACCAAAGAATTGGACCTCAGCAAAGAAGTGGCTGTAAATGTTGCAACTTGCTTATCTCGTTTCCATACTTACAAAAGTACATGGAAGAACAAGTTGTGGCTTGATAACCATCAAAGAGAGATGAAGAGCAAATTGGACCAGTTAGATTGGACTCGGATTACCTTTGCAAAAAGAAACCAACAGTGAAATCAAATGAGAATAGTATCATTGGTGCTCCGTCTTTGTTTCAAGAAAAGTGGTAATGTCTCAGGAGGACCGACATCTGCTGAGGTAAACAGTTTCAAATCAACAGTTGTCAGTCTTTATTGCGTAACTTTCTTTTAGGACTCAAAAGAGAAAGCCCTGAAATATCCGATTAATTAGATTTGGAAGCACATCTGGCAAAGCATATTGCAGGGTTTGATGCTTTGCAATTTCTAAGGCAAAGGAAATCATATTCTTGGGAGTCGGAGAGAGCACGACCCAAGGTACATCTGTCGAGGCATACTGCAGGACTAGCTTTGCATCTCATCAAGCAATTGGAGTCATATCTATTGTAAGAGTCAGAGAAAGCATCCAAGGCACATCTTTCAAAGCATATTGCAGGATTTGATGCCTTGCAATTTCTAAGGCAAATGGAGTCATATCTACGGGCTAAAACCGAGGCAACGAAGGCCAAAATAACAAGTACAAGTACGATAGTTCTCATGAGTGTGTTGGTTTTTCTTTTGTTGTTGGTTGTTGATGGTAGGAATAGCTGTTTTTAAGGTGCACTGGGGGACAAAATTGAGGTCAACTGGGAGGCAGGGCTATGGATTTTGATACTTGTCAAATTCACTTCCCTTTCCCGTAAAATCACCATTCGTCAAGCGTCGGAGGAATGGAGAATCCACCTTGGGTTGCTCCGTTCAATTTTTTTTTCCATACAACGGCACCCCAAGGACCACAAAGAATGAAAATGTCGTCTCTATCGGACAATGATTTACAGGGTGGATTATGATCTTCTTTGTCACCGTTTTGTGCAGGTGGTCCACATATGAAAATTCCTACCTTTGCTCGATTCATTGCACTGGCATGGTCACGACATGATTAGAAGGAAATAGACCTGTTTCTTCAGTTTGAAGATTAGTTCCCTTCCACCAACCACTGCAATCCTCTTCCAATACTTCAATTTCATCTCCTTCTTGAATTTGAATTTCATCAGAACATTGTGGATCAAAATTGAATTGAGCTCTGACGAGTGAACGACCAGTGTTACCACATTTCCTATCAATTATTTCTCGAATTCCAACCAAATTGAGCTCTCCTGTCATAAAAGTATGTATTTGGAAAAAATCAGGATGTTCAGTTTCAATCGTATCAAGTAATTCTGAAAACCACTCCCAGGATCCTTTGTCTCGATTGATCCAGTAGAAGAAACACTTTTTTGTTTTGAGGGATTTGTTTCCAATCAGTCTATTTCTCATGTGTTTCAACAAAGATGCATAAGGTGTAACCCCTATTCCTGCGGCCGCCAACATTACGTATTCATAATTAAAAACATAGTCAGCAGCTGTTCCGAAAGGACCATCGACACGAAGCAAATGTTCACTTCCATCAGGTGTTGTTGGTTTGTTTAATACAACTACTCCTTCTCCGGAAGGAACAAATAGATTCTTCAGTGCAGCTGTCCAATCTCCAGCAACTCGAATATGAAAACTTAGGTTCTCTTCTTCAGGTGCTGATGAGATTGTAAATGGATGCCATTCATGCTTACTTATAAGAGGACAATTCAAGTAACAATATTGACCAGAATGGTATACAAATCCAGGTTTTTCCAGTTCTAAGTGAACTACATTGGAGGGTAGACCATGAACTCTCTTCACAATAGTATCTGTGCATCCTCTAAATATACGCAACATCCTTTCTAGAATATAAATACTCAAAGGTCCAATGAACCACATCCAAAATTGTTTGCCATGTATCAGCAGACAACAAAACACGAGGAGGTAGAGATGATGAATGTACCAAAACACTGTGAAGTTGTTCGATCGTCTGTAACTGGTCGTAGAAGCTCCATACATAATGATCAACAGTATCACAAGAATATTTCCCGTCAAACCATACTTGTTACCCCACGCTGCTCTCCATGAGGATGTCTCAGGTGTTCCATCAACGTTGCTATACAGTTCATAGCAGCACGAATAGTTCATGTAGTGAGCCAAAGTGTGTCCTATTGTGCATACGGCGATCCAATACGCTAAATATCGATGAAATATGATATTCTTGTCAAGTGGTACAATACTTCCAATTTTCAACGTTCGCAAGATGTTGGACAATGTTCTCATAGGAATCAGGATAATGAGAGCACAGTTCAAGTTCAAGAGTTGTCCAAATCCTCTGGCAATCATCACCCAGATGGGTGTATAGTCTTTCCAGCCCTCTATACTCGAATTCAGGGAGATTACCGCATCAGCACGCTTGAACCATCGATAACAAGCTTCAATGAAGAGTGCAATGTTTAAACAAACCCAGAGCGTGACCACCAATAGTTTTTTCCTTGAAAATCAAAATTTGTTGTGAGAAGAAAGAATCGAAAGAGAAGTCTATATTAGTTGTACAATACCATTCTGCCGTCCAATAGTTTCTAGCCTCTTCTATGCTTGACACTCGCTTTTCCCAAGTTTTCCAGAATCTTGTTATATTGCTCTGAAGAGACAAAAGAAACGAATTTCCACAACAACCATACACACAAAAAAGAACAACGCTCTTAATTGTTGATTTTAGCCTCGCCATTTTTCTGTTGGATGCAAAAAAAATTGTAGATTTTCACCGGCTTCACAGAACTCCGACTGGTTCTCGTCGAGTTCAATTTGTGATACCCAGCTCTCCGTTTCTTTCATTGTCCAAACAATGAGAGTATAGATCATGGAAAGAGTGTTAATATCACATTTCTGTTGTATCAAGTTTGTACTCGAGTATTTTTGGAATGGAAGGAGACCGGTCAAAACGTGCCGATCGAACGTTCCCGATCTGGTTCCAAGATACCTCTTGGAAAAGGAATTCCGCTCGCATGATACGACACCACCACAAAACGAATTCAATGCCCAGACATCATGAGGTCTCCAACGAGTCAATGGTTACTGAAGTTTACCTTCATCGTCATGCTATCATGGATGTTAAATCTTCTAGGTGTTCGAAGTAGTACTCTTCCGTATCTCTGCTCCTCGGTTCAACAACTTGGCTCAACAAGAGCTTCGACCAATTCACAACATTATCATTATTGGAGATCACAATCAGACGTGAACTTTTATCGAGAAACTAGTGCTCTTCTCCCATACTCCTTTGTATCGATCGAGCATCAGGTCTGAATGTGGAAGATATAGCACAACAAGATCAGTATTAAACAAAGAAGCACACATAAGAATCAAACAAGGCATGGGAAGTGGTTATCAAAACCTAGTAAATGAAGAGAATACATACAGGCTACTTTCTGTCAAGCAAGCACCAAATATCGTACGAATCTTGAGTGGAGACGATCATTCCAACTGTGAACATGGTCATAGGGAGGACCTTTCACAGAGAACTGTGCTTGAAAACACTGTAGGTACATTTAGTTTCATGCAAGGTGCCGTCTATCCAAGCGTCGGAATGCTCCAGACCATGTCGGATGGTTCGGTGAGATTTGACTCGAGATTTCTTCTACCACAGTGGTACATTTATATCTGGTACCTATTTTGTGCTGCCTCAACAATTATCCTTTGTATGGCAGCTCCTTTGTATCTACAGATGAGATTTGTGCAAAATGGAAAGAATGAATCTGCGAATGAGGCTCCTCTTGAGGAAGTATTAGTCAGCAGTGTATCTCCTCGCCAAGGATCACCCTATGAGGAGATTGTACCATTTAGGAGAAGAGTTTCCAATAACTCAGTGATTCAACTTGCCGAGGAAGAAGCTGTGGAAGTTCCTAGTGTGACACAGTATCGAACCATCAGCCATTTGTTGATTGATATGATTTGGAGTGCACTGAGTTTGATTGCAACTGTTTTTTTCTCAACAATAGTCTTCGTGGTGCTCTCATTGGCCTGGTTCATGATCTGCCAGAACAGAAGAGCAAGCAGAGGAACACTACAAGTTTCTGGAGCAGAGTATATCGGTAACTGCGACATGTTGCATCTTTTCAACGAACTGGGTGGTGTCACAAACCAATCTGAAACAGAAATTTACGCGCCAAATTTCGATTGTCACATTACAAATGCAAAACAATCAGTAAGAACAAACGTTGTCGCAAGAATGCCAAGGACGGAAGTAGTTACTGTGGTCTAGCAGCTCACCAAAAGCAAGCCGACAATCCTATTACAGCAGGGAGCAGAGGAAAGAAGCGTAGTGCATCAGACAGTGATGATGATGAACCACCAGCAACCTCTTCATCAATGTCGTAAAAATCAATGTCCACTCAAACAACTGCAGGCTTTCCATGACCACTTTTTGTCGCACGATCCACTGTGAAACCATCCAAGTCGATCAACGAGTAGAGTGTGCCCAGTTGTCGACCAAACTTTTCAGGCTCGTCAAACACAAAGCGTCCTTGGAGCTGTCTGCAATCAAGCTCTCCAAGAATTGTTTGGCTTCGAGTGCTTGTTGCTTCTCCTTGTTGATTGACTCTTCATTTCGTCCCTTCTTTCGTGGTTGGAGCTCATCCGAGTCATAAAGCTGCAGCATCTGTCTTTGTGAGTTCTGTCAGGGTTGGACTGTTGATATAAGGGTGACCACCGAACAACAACATTTTAACGCACCCTTTTTTTCTAATTAATAGACATGATGCGAAATAACAACCGCACTTCCACTTCTTGAGAGATCTGCTTCAAATAGATTTCCCAAAACTATTTGTGAAAATGATGATTGGGACTTGGGTCGAGTGGTTCAGTGACCCACATATCTTTGTCAAAAAATGAACGAAACCAATAATCAGAACATGGGAGAAGATCATCATGATAAACAACCAACAACACAAACACATGATGATAGAAAAGCGCATCATCTTCCTCAATTCTTCAGATATCTACACAAACAGAAGCAGAAGGAAGTGAATATGTGGGATCGATCTGTTCGTAAAGATTTTGGTATGGTAGTGGTGAAGGGAATCATTTCTCTCGTTGCTATAATACTTATGGGATGTGCGATGGCAGCCTTATTCTATGGCGTATATTGGAATTATTTATCACGATTTCCTCATTTGCCTGTAGCGATTATTAACAAAGATAATAATGGGAGATATGGTACTCTTTTTGTCAATGTTCTATTGAGTACTGGAGCACTGAAATATCAAGTGATTTCACCTGAAACGAGTCCTGTTAGTGTTGCGAAAGGATCTCATTATTATGCTGCTATAGTTGTACCGACAAACTTTACACAGAATCTACAAACGAGTTTAAATTCTAAAACTGCGGCGGCATATAATAACTCTATACTCAACGTGTTCGAACAGGGGAGATCTTATATTGCAATCAGTGTGATGAGACAAATTGTGAGTCAAACAGTTAGTGCATTGAATCTGAATTTCACGTTAACGATTCTGGAGAATGATCCACTGATGACAACACGTGGGGATCTATCTGCAATTGTACAACCATTTCCACTCACAGAGATTGACCTTAGGCCAAGTAATCCACAAGGTAAAGAATATATTACAACGATTGGTTTGATATTTCTATTCGTTATCGCTACAGCACTATGTAATGCATCTATTAGTAACTGGACTCCGTTAGTTGGAAAGGTCAAACTGTATCAAGTAATGATCATAAGAAATATTCATGATATTATTGGTGCATGTATCATTGCTCTAGCGATTACTACTGTGGTTATCTGTTATGGATCAAGACACGCGTTTTACCACGGATGGGCATTGCACTGGCTATATGTATGGTTGGTAACATTGGCTTTTATAGGGGGGACTGCTCTTACTGTCTCATTTCTCGGACCTATAGGTAATTTGTTCGTTCCTGTTCTCCTTTATCTCAATTACACAGGATCAGGTGGATTAATTCCATTCGAGCTATGTCCGGCATTCTATAAATTTGGGTGGGGATTTCCTATGCGTCACGGTGTGGAGGGATTGAGAAGTATTGCTCTTGGAACATATAGCCGATTGGGTTTGAATATAGGTGTGCTGGTAGCTTGGTTCATTGGTGGTCTTCTTGTTGCCGATTTGATTCAAATCTTCAAAATCAATCAAGCAGTTCTCAAAGCAACTCCCAAGGTAGCACAACAGGCATGTGAGGATGTGGGCCAATCATTCTTCTCCAGTGTGAATGCCTATAGTGAACCTCCATCTTCTCAGCCCAACGAGACGTTAGATCAGAGAAATGATCAGAGTAATCATATCACAAGTACTGATATACCATCAGCGCCTTCATAGTGTTGGAATTTTTGAAAACAGAAGGATTAGACTCTGAGATCACAGTTTATGTAATGGCCAACCAAATGAAGATCACCAGAGAAATAGATTTCTTTGTGGACAAATTTTCATAATTTTGATTTTAACGATTTGAGAGTCGCTCCTGATAAGAAGACAAGAAAGGAGTACAAGAAATATTCCCCAGAAAAGAATGAATCGTGTGGAGGAACTTCCCGAGTGGGTTATGTAGATGATTGAGGAAGCTGAGAGAGCAGAGACAGACAGACAGTGTTAGAAGCACTCTTAACAATACAACAGAATCGGTTGGACGTCCAGCTTTACGTTGAAGAAAATGGAGAGACTGGAGCAACGGAGAATCTTTCCATGAAACCTTTGTTGTCTGGATGGATCACTCAGTACAAATTCCTTTGTTAATCCAAAGTTGAATTGCTAGTTTAGAGAGTCGCTCCAGGATGATAATTGATCGATCCAACGGCAGCTGCAATAAATCAAATGCTGGCTCAACTTCAAGTAGGTTGGGCAAATTCGATCGAATTCTTTCTGCATTCTTGTCCAGGCAGACGTTGTCATCATCTGAAGGGACCATGATTGCCCACTTGTATCGATCCAGGGAGGCACCTTGCTCAAAGAACCATTCGAGAATGGGAACGTCACGATGTTATGAAATGTTCGACTTGCTGATGTCACCTCGCTTTGGCTACGAAGTCAGAGGAAATGACGATGATATTGGAGTTCGTAACAAAGGAGTGCAAACAAACATGGCGTTGTGTTCAAATATAGTGCACGTAGTATGTTTAAGGGAGTAATGGACCTTCATGGTCAGTTGATTCAACTCATCACAATGGATAATGAGTCAACTGTCAATGATACGTCTCTGATGAACCTGTTTCCATCTACGCTCATGCAACTGAACAATTGCTCAAGGGAGTATTTTTTCCCGTATAATAAGTACTATTGTTTTGAGCTGAGGGATTGCTTATAGCTTATTGATATCGTCGTTTGTAGGATTTTCAATATCCACCCCATCCAATAAAGCATTTAGAATTCTTATCTGATTGAATCATTTGATCCACCATTGCTTTGTTGTCATGATTAATTCTCACAGGAGGTGCTGATTTGTTCTTTGAACTACCATGTGGAGAGGCGTGAAACTCTGAAGGTTAAAACCACATTTGATCTTCATAACGGAATTCTCTTCTGATAAATCGTTTCTCACTCTTTTTGGAAGTATGTTCTTGCGATAGTTACCACCTTCATTTGTTTGACTCCGTTGACTTCATAACAGATCTGGACATCCATTGTTTTCCCTATATCAGTTCCAACTTCATAAGTGCACGATGGCACTGAGCCATATGACATCTCGATGGGCAATGTTTTACCACGACCCTTTTCGATAACCAATCGATTTTGTGTGTATCCCATTTGATATAAACCATCCCTTTATTGATGCATGCTGGAACAGTATTCCTTGTACACTTTGTTGAGCTCCTGGAGCAGCATGGCAGGCTGATCGGTGATGTGTAGTGGATTGGCACACCCATTACTGTTGCCATACTCAAACTTTCGATGGAGCACACGAGGGTGACCACTGATGGATTCTACAACCAGATAGTGTTCACTCTTGGCATCCAAAAGAATAATGGCCTGATAGTCTTGTCCTTCCGAGTCAAACTCGACAGTGATCAGTTCTTTGAAACCGTCTTCCGATTCGAAGACTTGCACCTTGACATTTTTCAGTCCCTGCACTGATTATAGGTCTTCCTTTTGTGGTGAATGATTCTGTGTTTAGAAGGTTTATAGTACTGTTAACAGTGATGTGTGTAATAGTATTTGGACCTGTGTTGCTGTCGTTGTACAGCTGATGAAACCTCATTTTGATTGTACATGTGCATGTAAACAAATTACAATAAAATAGATGAGCAAGAACTTCATTGGTGTATTGTACAACAACGTTATTAGAGCAGAAGGACAGAGAGAATGTATTGTCCAAGCTAAAGACGTGATACTGGGTGAAAAGGGATTCCTCCATCTGAAGGAAGGTATGAGACTTGGTACAGATGACATCAAACTAGAGTCTGTAAGAGGGTTACCTCTATACGTAGATCACAGATATGAATTGGGTCAGATGGGTGTAATGCCAGATGCCTTCTATAGTGACAACAAAAGCTTGGGAAGTCAACATTATAACGCAGGTATACACTTCAATCAAAGCAAAGAACCGGATGGACTACAGTTATGTATCAGAGGAGAAGTATGGGAAGATAAATTACCGTTCGTATTACAGACTCTTGGTATATCAGATCTATCAGAAGCAGCTTTGAGTATTGGATATAGATACTCATATGAAGTGCATGAGAGAAATAATGCAGGTCAGGCATTGAGTTATAGAATAGTTAATAAGGAAGTGTATGAGGGTAGTCTGTGCAAATATGGACGAATTGCAAACAGTGGTGTATTGATGACTCTGGCGGAATCTAATTCTTTAAGTACAGAGTATTTTGGCGAGGGCAGCTATAGAATCAAACTACAAGAACAACAAAAACAACAGATTAACAACAATAGCAGAATGAGCGCAGAACAACCTTCTAACCCACCAACTGATCAAACCAATACACCACCATCTGATCCACCAAAGGAAGAGAAGAACATTAGAAACTCAGCACCTGCACTCGATGATGATGCAGCAGAGAAGATGATGAGAGATGCTATTGCATTAGGAGTTGATGTAACTAAGCCAGATTGGGTCCCTCAATTGTTTATGGCAATGTCTTCTGATAGACAGAAGAGAATTGATGCTCACAAGGAGCAATGGAGACCAGTTATTGAGAGAAGTATCAACTCATTGAAGGAATGTGTTAAGTTGTCACAGACCTACTCATTCAGTGATCCTGAGATCGAGAAGATCCATAACTATATGTTGAGTGATGATGTTATTGGTCAGTTGAACGCTAAGGCTTTTGCAGCTCTATCAGATAGAATTGCAAGCCAAGATAAGCAATTGGCTGAAATGAAGAACAGTATTGAATCACTGCAAAAGACTTCTACTTCAAAGAGAGGTCGTGATGAAGAAGTTGAGTCTGATGATGAACAACAAGAGAGTGCTTCAACAAACTCTTCTAAGAAGATGAGAACAGATGAACCAAAGCGTGGTGATATCTCCAACAGATATAAGAACAATGCAAAGGATGAGTGGAAGGAGAAGCTCCAGAACAGTTTCTTGTTCAGTGGTTCAAGCATGAACTCTGTAAGACTAAACTCTGTTCAGTCCATCCAAGATCAACTCAGAATGATGGAGGATTCCATGAAGCACCAACAGAAAGAAAACGATAAGAGGGTAAGAAGCAAAATGTCTTATTAAATCGTACAGCTATCATGTAAAGCTACAGACAGTAAATGAGTCAGAAATCTTTAGTTAGAGACATTCTTCTTGATGGACTGTGTTGGATAGGTTATGCCATATCCGCACTTTGTCTGATCATGTTCTTAATAGAGTTTGCTATGCAGACACAGATGGTTTGGTCCAATAAAAATCTAGCTGCTGATGATATACCAATATACAAATCTCTTGGAGCACAAGATCAAGCTGAAACAAAGGTCTTTAGTATAATCTGGTTCATGTTCATGAGTTTCGTTATCAGATTGGGTATTGGTTGGTATCTGGTCTATCTAATATCTGAGATACGAACAAAGGTACTTCATGGATTGTTCATGTTTGAGTTACTAGCAGCTGCTGGTATTAGAGGATTACTTGCAATAGTTTACAATATAGTGAGACTGGACTGTGCTAACTTCTGGTACTGTTCTATTCACAAGTCATTGTTCGATACAGTCCTCTGGTTGGCTATTGGTGACGCTGTTCTGTTTGTTGTGTTGATCGTATGGAGAGCTATAGTAGTAGTTCATGTAGAGAGTGTGAAGTCGCGCGAAGAATTAGTTAGAAGACTTATTAGAGTATAAGATCATTTATTTCCTCTTGTGTAAACATCATACTATCCACCCAGTGTGTCTGTACTAGTTTGTTGAGTTCATCTTCACTGATATTGTCCAGAAACTGCTGATTGGACAGATGAGCCAACTGATACATTAGATGCTGAAAGGACAGATGAGCCAACTGATAAATTAGATGTTGATTGGACAGCAGAGTTTTTCGTGTAAACAAACAGATAAACAACTATGCCACAGATCAGTGAAGAAGAGATGAATAGCATAAACGATCTACTGTATCAGTTGGATCATTTGAGACACCAAAAAATTCCAGACCAGCCAACACATCATACAACTGTTGTCCTGTGATATCTCCCAAAGGTGCTGCTTGCTGAATGATCTCTTGAACTGGTTGCTCTTCCATTTCATCGTCGTCCTCATCAGACAGTTTAACACACGTCCGTGGCAGGACATTCTGGGATCTGCGCTTCAGCATGACAGGAGGATGTTTAGTTTTGAGCTCTCTGTTCAGATCGTTCAATATGTCTATTGCTGCTGCTGCAACAGAATCATCTTCACAACCTAACGTATAACAATCAGACAGCTCCAACACAGACAACTTATGTGCATCTGCCTCTGGTCTATTGATATAATTCTTCAGTATCATGTCAATCATCTGGTTATACATGAACACTTGGTTTGGATCTGTGGTAACAAGAGTCTCTGGAAAGGAGACACTAATACCCATCAGAGAATCTCTCAGGCTTTCTATCACTTCGGACTTGGAGCGATACTCGACAACCATCTTAAAATCAGATACTATCCTCTCTGCAATTGATCCAAAACTTCTTACAGTAGCAGTGTATGCCTGGACCGAGCGCGTTGTATCTCTTGCCTCGACAGTATGGTGAGTTGGTGTATATAGCAGCCTCTGTGACTCGTTCTCTGACATATATACTAGTACATCACTAGTTTGAATGACTTGGAGGTGTTGCAATAACATTGTGGCATACGCGTGAGGAAATACAGTCTCCCAGTATTCAACGCCTGTTGGGTAAACAACAGTGAGATAGGAATGGATGTTGGTTACGAGAAGTGGGATGTGTGTGTTAAGACGTGTCTGGTAGAGGTTCATAGTGCTGTTCAGTGTGT
The DNA here is from genome assembly GCA_937625935.1 of Tetramitus jugosus. NCBI lineage: Eukaryota > Heterolobosea > Eutetramitea > Acrasida > Vahlkampfiidae > Tetramitus > Tetramitus jugosus. Next base: position 8,039 of record OW569394.1, on the reverse strand, counting down.
TCGTTGTGGTGTGTGTGAAAGGTTTGAGAGAATTGACTCTTTGACAATTGTTGGTCTCATCGGAAAAATGACATCTACGGTCCATTACAACAACTCTCAAATGCGCTAGTTAAAAGCGACAATGGTTGTGAACATTGCCAAGATCACAACAAACAAAACAAACAAAACAAGTCACATTGCAACATCAAATGACATCCATTACTGACGCAGAACTCGCTATTAATCAACCTTTGGAAGCTGAAACGCGTGGTGTCAAGAGACCTGCTGAAGAACCTGCTTCTGAACCTACACCAGTTAAGAAAGCAAGAGTATATAAGACTTCTGCTGCTGCAAAGGCGATGGCTGTATCTGGTAAGAAGATCGAACCACCAAAGTCTGGAGCAAAGGTCAGAGACACTTCACTTCCAATGATCAATGGTTTGGTTCTGCAACAGAAGGATTGTAAGAACCCAGATATGACTGGATTGAAGGTTCTTGTAACTGACAGTAGAGGTGATGCTCAGAAGATGTCCAAGATGCCAGGTGCTGCATGGTTTGATGTTGATACTGGTGTGAACATTATTCCTTATACCGTCAATGGTAAGAAGGGAACTGAAGTAGAAGAAGAGATGAAGCACAATGTGTTCTACGAGGGTAAGCCAGGAACTGCTATCAGAGATGGCATGGAGATCGATATCTGGATCTATGCTAAGGGAGGTGAAGATAGAGCAAAGAAGGGTATTCCAAGTCGCTTCTATCAATATCAGAAGATTACTCTGAACTCAGTAAGTCAGTCCGTGAAATATGTTGAAGGACAGCTTCTAGCAATGCAAGGTCTAACCAAGAGAAACGATCTCAAGTTCACACTACCTATTGAACATAATTCTACTGAAGAATTGTCATTTGCCAAAAGTGAAACTGCTACAGACGGTGAGGCAACAGACTCAGAGTCATCAGCTTCAACTGATCAACCAGCAGAGACCACTGATAAGGCTAAGACTGACAATAAGGATAAGATCTCGTTCTTCCTCTCATGTGAATCAATCTCTGTAGACTTCTCTTGAAGCTAGAATGGCTAATCTAAAGCTGGTCAGTGATAGAGGACTATTTGATTTCCCAGAGTCATTTGATGAAGCTTCTGGTTGACAACAAGACCTTTATTCTCAACTCCAGATTATATGGTGCTTCTTACACCGTTGATAACATTGATTGGGATGCTCATGATTCAAATCCATGTAGAGGTTCTTGTTTGATCACCAAGTTTATTGAATTGAAAGAGAAAAAGACAGTCGGTGCTAAACCAGTTGCTACTACTTCTTCAGAAGAACCTGATACAGATGCTGCTAAGAAAGCCAGAGAAAGAGAGAACGACAAGGCTTTCCCTTCCATCAATGTAACTCTCTTTGAATCGTTCACTGCTGAAACAGATGTAACAGTCAAAGCTGAGTTTGTTATGTGGGGAAATCATGTAAGAGAACTTGGATTTAGTAGTCCATTTGCTTCAGATAGAATCCTTCACTCTAACCACTTTGACGTGGAATTGGTTGATGGTTTTGACAAGGACAAGACTGGTTCTAAAGCAGCTGAAGTTGAAACTACCGAAACAAGTACTACTTATCCACTTGTTCTGAAAGTCAGAAGACTGAAAACCTTGTTACAACCTGATAGATATCCAAAGATAGATCCTGTGTTCATGAAGAAGGTGATTGTAGCAATAACTGGTAAGAATAAGGCACAGTTTGATACCATAACTGATGAAGCAGTGAAGAAGGCTGTTGATATTGTGTTCATGTCAGTTGATCCAAAGACCAAGATCAAGCTTCCTTTAACTATGCCTATGAACTTTGTTCAACCACTACCTTTTAACGAGTCTGCTGAACTTGTTAACGTCAACAGATTGTCACATGAAGGTCTGAAGATGTTATTTGGGGGTGGATTGTCGAAGATGGAAGGAGAAGACATGGATGCACAAGAGAAGCCATACTTGATCGATGCAGAAGACTATCCTTACACTTTCCATGCTTTGGTTGGGCATTCTGATATTGAGCTAGTCAGACAAGTCTATTCATCTCCAGACGAATTGGCAAAGTTTATCACTGCCTACTGCTACGTCACACTTGAACAAGACAAGTCTGAAGCTGCTAATCAGAACCCATACACCAAGTTGATCTCAAAGGGTACTACTCACATTGAATTCTTCGCTGTCAGAAAGAACTTTGAACAATAAAACAAATGTACGGTGGAGTAGCTATACTAATGATACTGACGTTGATCTTCCTTACACAGTCGTTCACAATATTCACGACACTTCGTTGCAATGGAATGGATAGTGTCGCATCCAGTTTCATAGCTCTGATCACATCATTCGTGTTGTTGATGGTAGAGCTAATACTCATGTCTCTCATGAAGATAGAACCAACAGAAAAGGGTTTACAGTACGCAATAAATAACATGTTCTCTATGCGCCTGTGTAGTATCGGCTATTGCAGCATTTACAACAGAATGTGTGATCAACAAAGACTATACCGGTCCTATTGTGCTTGTACTTATTCTACTAGTGTCCATAGTAGTAGAATATTTCGATAAGAAGTTGAGACCCGAACAATAAACGCTTGAAAAGAACTTTCTACTGTAAATGCAAATTGTTTGCGGAATTGTTGTGTTATTAAAAATAGACGTTGAACCTTCAGGTAGAGTTGTTGATCAGAAGAATATTCAACGATACTTTTTGGCGCCAATCGACCACTTGTCACACACGCAAAAAAAATGACGAGAAGACAACGCGGAGGCATACAAAGTACAAATAAGAAGAGAAAGTTAAATCCTGTTGCTAATACAACAGCGACTCCTGAATTCAGTAGATTGTTTGGAAGTGTACCAGCTGAACTATTAGAACAGATATTTCAATACTTGCAATTCAAGAAGAAACATGCAATACTATTAGTGTGTTCTAATTGGAAATCAATTGTGACACCAATGATTTTCAATGAACAACTGGAACTGTATCGTTCATTTATTAGCAAAAGTAAGGGATATTCTGAAACATTGTTTGGATCGTATGAAGCTTGGGTTGATGCAGCATATGGAAGTGATGATGACAGTGACACTGAACAAAGGAGCCATTTAACTCTAGAGATTGAGATTGATAAAAGTTTTGACTTGAGGTTACACTCTTCAGATGATCGTGAAGATATTGTCACAACTAATGATATAGATGAAGTGACAACAATAGATGAAGAATATTATGTCAATTTCAATAGCTCACTACCAGAAATTAAAGTGTGTTCGGATCATTTAATGGAAGATAACTATGAATTAGATCCAAGTAGATGCAGTGTCACAGATGTTCACTTTCCAATGGAACAAAGAACTAAATATCGTGAATTACTTCAATCCATTAATTCATTGAAATCAAAAGTATCTAGTGGAACATTTGCCAAACGTAGTGAATATCTATTTGAAATGAATAATAATCAAATATGGCTTTTTACTTCTGATACAATTATTACTAAACAGAAGGATCAAGAATTCGATGAAGATTATTAAACTGACAGTTCTTCATTCACTATTATCCATTCTTCTGAAGATTTAATTTCTTCTGGAACTTCATCCTTATTTCCAATAATAGACATTCTTGATCTATTTTCATTCTTCTCTAAATATTGAACACATGCAGATACAAGATTAGATTCATTCACTTCCAGTAATTTCAATCTGTATAATCTTCTAATTTCATCATTCACTATTGCAGGTTTATGTAAGAGATATGGGAACCAACTTCTGACTTTTGAATGTGGAGCATCTATTGCCTGGAAAGCCTTTAGCTTTGCTTCATTGATCTGTTGAGTAGTAATTGGTACATCTGTTCTATTGCAGATCCATTGAATTACTTTATCAATGTCATGAATGGATTTGATTGTATTTGGATCTCTGTAGGAAGAGAATTTGAAGATACCAGTTGAGTCCACTGCAGATCTTGAGCCATATGCACCTCCTTTCTCTCTAATTTCTTTATGCAACTCTGGTGCCATGATTGCACCTAGAATTCTTAGAGTAGGATGATCTGGATGCAAGAATGGCACAACAGGATAGGTTCTTGCAACAAAGTTCACTGGCAATGGCTTTGCTACAAACACATGCTTCTGATTATTCAATGAAGCTCTATCAGATAGTGAATGAGTAACATCCAGCTTTCCAGCATTGTATAGCATACTCATAAACTGTGACAACCTCATTGAAGGAATTATTCTATCTGCATCAGGCGATGGAAGTGAAGTTTCCTTGAACATCCTTGATACTGATGTAACGTTCTCCTTGAAGAAAAGCGAAGATACTATTCAGAATAGTTATAGTACTAATCATTATGCTGTAAACTCTTAAAATTTTATCTACACAATGTATTAGGTAGTAAAATCCAAACAGCAAGCGAGATGAATAACAGAGCACAACACCAACGTTATGATGAGGATGATGATAACCACAGCTACTATGGAAGCTGGGTACATCAAGAAGAGATGCCAGAAGAGCCAACAGCTGTATCAATCACACCATTGTTAAACAAATTGTCTGATATGAAGGTTGACTTGCAACAGAGAATCAGACCAACACAAAAGTCTCAGAACGCACAACAAGTGAGACAAGCTGTTAGACAGCAAGCACCTGTCAGACAGCAAATGCAACAAGAGTCTGATCAAGTTGCATACCCTTCAACACAACCTATTGTATACTCAGATCCTCCAGGTGGTGAAGAGACACATGCGCCATTTCAAAACAATGGTTGGCAATTATTATCTAAACCGTTACAATGGACTAGAGAGTTTTGTTGGTGTGAATTCGAAGAAACTGTCTGTGGTGTCGAAAGGGAATGTGCCACGCGAAGAGTTGTTAGAGATTGGATCACGATACTTCGAGGTTGTGAAGAAGGGAACGCTTCTACATCGTGTCCATGGAGGGCGGTTACAAATTGTATTTGAACAACCGGGTAATGTAGCGATCGAGCCCCATGATTTAAGACGGATGGCATTCTTGTTGAGCTGTGAGCCTACAACACTGGTCAAGTTCTTCGAGACGGCGTTTGTCATGAAAGCACTAGTCAATTTACTGGACAAGGATGAGTTGTTGGTTTGTAGTTTGGGTAGTTGTTTATGGGATCGAAAAGAGTTGCTTCTAGAAGAGTTGACAGCAAAGCCCTGGTTGCTGTACAATTGGTTGCGAGCCAAACAACATGCGATTGACTGGTGTGTGAAGAAAACAAAAATCGTGTGTCCATACCAGTGGCTCATTGAATGTTTGTCTGGAACATCGGACATGAAACATCAAGCAATTGTGTTGTTGTTAATGTTGCCCAAGCCACCGGTCCAGATCATTGCAAAGTCGAAAAATCCAAGTTACTGGGTTTGGGTTTTGGTTATCACGTAAGCCTTGGCCCTTTTGACTCTGGTGCAAACAACAACTCAATCTCTCGATGGAGATCCTTTGTCATTTGTCTTCTAGATCTATGTTTAAGCATTCATTCCATTCATTGTTCATGATTTGTCAGTTCAGCTCCTAACCTAGTTTTAACAGGTTGTCGATCAAGGGTGAAGCTTCAACAAAACTAAAAAGAAAAACAAACAAAAAGTAATCATTGGGTATGTTTTATTCATCAAAATGTTTTTGATTGGGTCTGGGTTTGGGTTTGGGTTGTCACATATCGGCTAGCCAAGACTGGCTGAATACAGTCAACTGTACGTTGTAAAGGTTGTTTTTGTATTCTCCATGGTTTGAAATGTTCAGCTTAAGCTTTGTGTGGAAAAACTCACTATAGATTCTGAACTATCCCCCAAACTGTGATATGGAGTTGGGTTTTGAGCTCAGAAAACCCAAATCTCTATGAGCTATTGACTGATGAGTCTCGAAAAAATAGGCGGAACCAGCCATTTCGGCCTAGAAAAGCTTTTTTGCAGAGGAACTATCTGGTTCCGCTGGGGTGGGTTTGGGTTTGGGACTTTATATTCGCTTCTGAACCGACAAAACATTGCCTTTTATGGAAGAGGAGTGTCTAAATATGGTTTTGGGAGAGTTTTGAGTTTGGGTCGGGATTTATGTCATAAGTCCAATCCCAACCCAAAGGAACTTTTCAGTATGAATTTTACTCATCTCAACGAGCTCTAACAGAATTTAACAGGATTAAAACTGCATCGTCTCGAAGAGACGATCGCTCCCTGCTGTATCTAACAGATTTTCTCTCCAACAGGATTAAAACTGCAACAGATTTTTTATGTTAGATTTTTTCAGAATAACATGAGATTAGCACTGGACTGTATGATAAGAGAACATTTTTTACAGATTTTAGACAGGAATTTTAAACCTCTTGTATTCATTTGAAGCATTACATCTGTTATTTCTGTCATTTTTTGTTGATTTTTGGCGCATTGAGTTGCATTTCAATACTATGACTTTTGATTGACTTGAAATTCTCTTGAGATAAATATTTCCACCAGTTTTAGAGATAATCTGGATATGATGGAGATATTTCGTTGTTGAATGGGATGTTTTCGGTAGAATAGGCTAAATTTTTGAGTTTCGTTTTGTGAATGCTATGAAACACTCTTGTTCTGGCGAAATCAATTAATTTGAACCGAATTATTGATGGTGAACGAGACATTTCATTGTTGAAGGGAATATTTTGACATATTTGACAGGCAGAATAATATTTAAACTTCTCAGTTCGTAAGATTAGTGCAGAGTGAAAGTCCAGGCCCAATCTTCATAAAATAAGAGTAGATCTTGCTGGTTGATAAGAATTCACACCTATGAACGTAATTGACTGAGAAATATTGCAGAAAATACTATTTTGGAGTGAGATTGGCTCATGAGAGAAATATATTTCTATTTGTTCAGACTTCCTTGGATGCAGAGTTGAATACCCAGACCCAACCCGTCATAACTGAAGTGAAATAGAATTGATAGCTCATAAAACATGTATTTACTCACTTGATTGCCTTTTATCCTTCCAGATGTTGAGCAATTAATGAGAAGATTTCTATTTTCGACAAAAACTAAGGAGTGAACGTCACAAGATGGAAATAGAAATGGGCTGAGTGGCTTTAACTTCCATTTATCTTGCTTGACCAGATTTTAGATGATAGATCGATTCTGTTTTGAATTTGGATGAAATTTTTGATTTTTGAGAAGAAAGTGAATTTGGGTTTGGGTTTGGGTTTGGGTTTGGGTTTGGGTTTGGGTTTGGGTTTGGGTTTGGGTTTGGGTTTGGGTTTGGGTTTGGGTTTGGGTTTGGGTTTGGGTTTGGGTTTGGGTTTGGGTTTGGGTTTGGGTTTGGGTTTGGGTTTGGGTTTGGGTTTGGGTTTGGGTTTGGGTTTGGGTTTGGGTTTGGGTTTGGGTTTGGGTTTGGGTTTGGGTTTGGGTTTGGGTTTGGGTTTGGGTTTGGGTTTGGGTTTGGGTTTGGGTTTGGGTTTGGGTTTGGGTTTGGGTTTGGGTTTGGGTTTGGGTTTGGGTTTGGGTTTGGGTTTGGGTTTGGGTTTGGGTTTGGGTTTGGGTTTGGGTTTGGGTTTGGGTTTGGGTTTGGGTTTGGGTTTGGGTTTGGGTTTGGGTTTGGGTTTGGGTTTGGGTTTGGGTTTGGGTTTGGGTTTGGGTTTGGGTTTGGGTTTGGGTTTGGGTTTGGGTTTGGGTTTGGGTTTGGGTTTGGGTTTGGGTTTGGGTTTGGGTTTGGGTTTGGGTTTGGGTTTGGGTTTGGGTTTGGGTTTGGGTTTGGGTTTGGGTTTGGGTTTGGGTTTGGGTTTGGGTTTGGGTTTGGGTTTGGGTTTGGGTTTGGGTTTGGGTTTGGGTTTGGGTTTGGGTTTGGGTTTGGGTTTGGGTTTGGGTTTGGGTTTGGGTTTGGGTTTGGGTTTGGGTTTGGGTTTGGGTTTGGGTTTGGGTTTGGGTTTGGGTTTGGGTTTGGGTTTGGGTTTGGGTTTGGGTTTGGGTTTGGGTTTGGGTTTGGGTTTGGGTTTGGGTTTGGGTTTGGGTTTGGGTTTGGGTTTGGGTTTGGGGTTTGGGTTTGGGTTTGGGTTTGGGTTTGG